>JBCNJP010000023.1:61009350-61114326 GCA_039602395.1 Deinandra increscens subsp. villosa
TAGACCTTTTAGGTTAGTACGTGTCTAGATCTCGGAAAGACGAACATTTTGGCTGGTATTGGGTTCCGTAACTCCAAACGGTTTGCAAGTTACGTCAGTTTTAGTGAAGATATGTTTTCTGCCAGCGGACCAACACAAATTGGCGGATCAAAATACTACCAGCGGGGACCAGTTCCGGATCAAATTAGCCAGGCGGATCAGATTTGTACAAGCGGACCAGATTCCGGATCAGATTTCGTCTGGCGGACCAAATTTCGTACGTCGGATCAGATTTTGGTACGGCGGACCAAAAACTGGTACGCTGTAACTGCTGCGGATCAGACTGATGAAGATTGCCGGGGCGGATCAAATGGCGGACCAAATGTTCAACCGGCGGAACAAATGCAAATGAAGCTGAAATTGGCTGATTTTCAAAGATTTCAACAATTGAAGCTAGAAACTGGATCAGTATGATGCGAAAACACTCCAGGAACACTCAGAAATCATTTTTCATTACAGAAACACTCGGAATTGGAAGAATTTGATGAAAACTGATGAAAACCCAAACTTTCTCTCTCTAGAATTAGAAAACTTACCAAATCACAGCAGTAGAGCAACCTGGAATGCTCTGATACCACTTGTAAAACCACGAGACGATCTTACTACTGCATGATTCGGTAATCAGAGAATGAACACCTAAAGCTTTGCTTTATTGATTCACTTAGAGAATACAAGCTAGAGAGAGAAACACCCTGAGTTACACACAGTTAAGAGATATGAAAATGACAGAACTTACTAACTCTCTCTAACACGGACTATTTATAGTGACTTAGTCAACAGGCCAGTGGACCACCAGCGGACCATCTGGTACGCTGTACCAACTGGTCCAGCGGACCATGTGGTCCGGCCAGATGACTATCTGACTCACACAGATGCTCTTGTCTAGATACAATACACGAGACACACGTTAGCATAGGAATATGCTTCTACAAGTACCTTATAATAACATACACTCTTGTTCATGAAGAACACAATCCGGATGAACTCTTGTTCCTGAAGAACGCAAATAGCTAGATGCAAGTTCCTGGTACATAAGAATATATACTTCATGTAAGAACAAAGTTATGAGTTAAATGGGGCCCTGCTATGATTCATAGAAAATGTATGTTAATATGAAAAAATAGAGTATATACATAATCTGTATGAATAAAACTGGAACAACTTATGTTAGATTAAAAAAACATAATAAATACTTTCATGATAGGTCCGCTTCATTATTATGCTCTAACTTTTTACCAATTCAAAAACATTGTTCTAGGTAAATTCTAAGGAGATTTTTGTTGGATCTAGCCACAGCACTAATCATGCTGACATACACACAACGGTTAGCATTTGTCAAGCTCATTATCGATTTGATTGCTCATTTACATAAAGTAATTAATTGAACTGTAGGGTGTGAAATCGGTGGTCGATCTACCTTGTCTGAAGCGGTTGAAAAGAAAAAGGTAAATATTTGCCAGTCAAGTTTCATTCCGTTCTATAGTTTCATAGTAATCTGTTTGGTAATGTCATGTAGTCCCATTTTAAATGTTATTTGGTACCTCAAACACTGGGGCCAGCTAGGGATTGTTGGAACAAATGGTGAGATGTGTACAAACAAAGTTCAACTGACTTTGAAGTTGATCCGGAACTTAATGTGATGTTCATCCGGATGTTTTAAGTTCATCTAATGTTCATCTAGAAATGAATTGAATTGTAGGACCTGATGACCCATACTACTTGCAATAAAATGGCATTCCTCAGTCCATATCTATCATGGTGGTAAGTATTTCAAAATTTCTATATATATTATAATCAATTTTCATAACCTAATTATCAATTATATGTTTTGGTATAGGAAGGAATACAAGAAAAACTGGTCCTAATTACGCTCAAATCTGGACAGTTGAATATGAAGACCACGTGGTAGTGTTGTTGCCTCCCGGATTGAAAATTAGATTGAGAATAATGCTTGTATGCAGTGTAATTTTCTTTAATTTTTATTTTATTTCATTTGTATTTGACTTGTAATTGAATTTTATTTGATTTGTAATTAATAATATGTAATAGCTTTTAAATTGGCCACGCGTATAGCAAGGACCCATCTGATTTCAACAACCTTTTGGTTACTTTTTGTTCTTCCCAAATATATGTGGCTAAAACACAAATATACGTGACCATATAATACCAAAGGCCACACTTTTTATATTTTATCGTGGCCATTGCCACCCTTTGGCCACGCGTATTGGGACAAAATATCTGATTTCAACTACCCTTTGGCCACATTTTTTTTCCAAATATATGTGGCTAAAAGACAAATATACGTGACCATATAATACCAAAGGCCACACTTTTTATATTTTAACGTGGCAATTGCCACCCTTTGGCCAAGCGTATTGGGACAAAATATCTGATTTCAACTACCCTTTGGCCACTTTTTTTTCCCAAATATATGTGGATAAAACACAAATATACGTGACCATATAATACCAAAGGTAACACTTTTTATATTTTAACGTGGCCGTTGCCATCCTTTGGCCACACGTGTTGGGACAAAATGTATGATTTAACTACCCTTTGGCCACTTTTTTTTTTCAAATATATGTGGCTAAATCACAAATATACGTGACCATATAATACCAAAGGCCACACTTTTTATATTTTAACGTGACCGTTGCCACCATTTGACCACGCGTATTGGGACAAAATATCTGATTTCAACTACCCTTTGGCATCTTTTTTTTTTCCAAATATATGTGGCTAAAACACAAATATACGTGACCATATAATACCAAAGGCCACACTTTTTGTATTTTAATGTGGCCGTTGCCACCCTTTGGCCACGCGTATTGGGACAAAATGTATGATTTCAGCAACCCATTTGGCCACGTTTTTTCATATCATATGTGGCTAAAAGACAAATATGCGTGACCATATAATACCAAAGGCCACACTTTTTATATTTTAACGTGGCCGTTGCCATCCTTTGGCCACACGTGTTGGGACAAAATGTATGATTTAACTACCCTTTGGCCACTTTTTTTTTTTCAAATATATGTGGCTAAAACACAAATATACGTGACCATATAATACCAAAGGCCACACTTTTTATATTTTAACGTGACCGTTGCCACCATTTGACCACGCGTATTGGGACAAAATATCTGATTTCAACTACCCTTTGGCCTCTTTTTTTTTTCCAAATATATGTGGCTAAAACACCAATATACGTGACCATATAATACCAAAGGCCAGACTTTTTATATTTTAACGTGGCCGTTGCCATCCTTTGGCCACACGTGTTGGGACAAAATGTATGATTTAACTACCCTTTGGCCACTTTTTTTTTTCAAATATATGTGGCTAAAACACAAATATACGTGACCATATAATACCAAAGGCCACACTTTTTATATTTTAACGTGACCGTTGCCACCATTTGACCACGCGTATTGGGACAAAATATCTGATTTCAACTACCCTTTGGCCTCTTTTTTTTTTCCAAATATATGTGGCTAAAACACAAATATAGTGACCATATAATACCAAAGGCCATGCTTTTTGTATTTTAATGTGGCCGTTGCCACCCTTTGGCCACGCGTATTGGGACAAGATGTATGATTTCAGCAACCCATTTGGCCACGTTTTTTCATATCATATGTGGCTAAAAGACAAATATGCGTGACCATATAATACCAAAGGCCACGCTATTCATATTTTAACATGGCGGTTGCCACCCTTTGGCCATCCGTATTGGGACAAAAATTATAATTTCAGCAACCCATTTGGCCACGTTTTTTATAATATATGTGGCTAAAACACAAATACACGTGACCATATAATACCAAAGGCCACACTTTTTATATTTTATCGTGGCCATTGCCACCCTTTGGCCACGCGTATTGGGACAAAATATCTGATTTCAACTACCCTTTGGCCACTTTTTTTTCCAAATATATGTGGCTAAAAGACAAATATACGTGACCATATAATACCAAAGGCCACACTTTTTATATTTTAACGTGGCAGTTGCCACCCTTTGGCCAAGCGTATTGGGACAAAATATCTGATTTCAACTACCCTTTGGCCACTTTTTTTTCCCAAATATATGTGGCTAAAACACAAATATACGTGACCATATAATACCAAAGGCCACACTTTTTATATTTTAACGTGGCCGTTGCCATCCTTTGGCCACACGTGTTGGGACAAAATGTATGATTTAACTACCCTTTGGCCACTTTTTTTTTTCAAATATATGTGGCTAAAACACAAATATACGTGACCATATAATACCAAAGGCCACACTTTTTATATTTTAACGTGACCGTTGCCACCATTTGACCATGCGTATTGGGACAAAATATCTGATTTCAACTACCCTTTGGCCTCTTTTTTTTTCCAAATATATGTGGCTAAAACACAAATATACGTGACCATATAATACCAAAGGCCACGCTTTTTGTATTTTAATGTGGCCGTTGCCACCCTTTGGCCACGCGTATTGGGACAAGATGTATGATTTCAGCAACCCATTTGGCCACGTTTTTTCATATCATATGTGGCTAAAAGACAAATATGCGTGACCATATAATACCAAAGGCCACGCTATTCATATTTTAACGTGGCGGTTGCCACCCTTTGGCCACGCGTATTGGGACAAAAATTATAATTTCAGCAACCCATTTGGCCACGTTTTTATAACATATGTGGCTAAAACACAAATATACGTGACCATATAATACCAAAGGCCACGTTAAACAAACACATGTGGCTGTTGGGACCCTTTGGCAACGAATTTCGGAAGAATTGTTTGATTACAACATTAAATATTGGTATCCTTTAGCCATGCTTCTAGGTGGCTTCAGCCACTGATATTGTAACGTGGCCATAGGGTACATAAGGTGACGGGACCTTTGGTATGGATTGGAATGAAAAAAAAAACATGACCAAACACCTTTGGTCACAGTTTTTTTTCATGGCCAAAGGTGCATTTTGACGTAGTGAGAATCCACCAAGAGAATCACAGGTGTTTGGGAAAGAAAATCACCAACCCAGAGATGTCAACAAAAAGGAAATTCTCGGTCCACACAAGGACAGACCAACCTCACCCAGACCAGTTAAGGCCTGGGTACCCAAATCTAAATGTGTTGATGCATGAACCTTGTGTGGCCGTTACTGTTCGAATTGACAAACAGACTGAGTTGTTGAAGACAAGAACTGTGCTCCGAACTCCCGCCGAACTCCGTGTTCGGCGGTGTCCGAGGGTGGTCCGAACCTCAGGTTCGGAGGAAGCTCGGACAGAGTTCGGAGGTACCGAGTTCGGACCTTATGAAGAAGTATAAATAGTTTCGTCTTTGTATTTCTTTGTAAGTTTTTGTCCAGTGTCTTCTCAGATCAATGTGTTGAGAGGGGAGGTTCTGTCCGACCTCCCCCGGAGCTTAATCGTTTGTATACTCCTTCGGTTTATGTAATCATTCAACACAATATATGACAAAACTTCCGTCTCATCCATAGAATCGATCTTTACATGCTTTTTCAAGTGGTATCAGAGCTGTTGGCTCTTTCTATGGTCGAAATCTATCGTTTTTCTTCATTTCGAGACGTTAAATCTTCGGTTAGGGGTGATTGGAAGTATTTCTGTTTGGTTTTTAATCAATCGAGTCTTCCTGAGTCATGTTTTTACCTAACAGAAGCATCTAGTTGTTCAAATTCGATCAAATTCTGAATCTAGTGCGTTTTTCCGCGTTCGGCCGAACTCCACGTTCGGTGTAACTGCTCCGAACTCCAGGTTCGGAGTACGCTCGGTGTAACCGCTCCGAACTCCAGGTTCGGAGTACGCTCGGCATAACCGCTCCGAACTACAGGTTCGGAGGGTCCGAAGGTCAGGTTCGGAGATGGCTCCGAAGGTCAGGTTCGGACTAGGTCCGAAGGTCAGTTTCGGACAGAGTTCGGAGGTGCCGAGTTCGGACCTTATGAAGAAGTATAAATAGATTCGTCTTTATATTTCTTTGTAAGTTTTCTGTCTTGTTTTTGTGTGTTGAGAGGGGAGGTTCTGTCCGACCTCCCCCAGAGCTTAATCGTTGTATACTCCTTCGTTATGTAATCATTCAACATGATTCAATGACAAAACTTCCGTCTCATCCATAGAAACGATCCGTATACGGTTTTTCAATGGGTATCAGAGCTGTTGGCTATTTCTATGGTGGAAATCTATTGTTTTTCTTCATTTCGAGACGTTAAATCTTCAGTTAGGGGTGATTGGAAGTGTTTCTGTTTGGTTTTTAATCAATCGAGTCTTCCTGAGTCATGTTTTTACCTAACAAAAGCATCTGGATGTTCAAATTCAATCAAATTTTGAATCTGGTGCGATTTCAAAAATTTCCAGTTCGAGTTCGGACAACGTTCGGCCGAAGAACAGATCTGAAAAATAACCGCTCCGAACTCCAGGTTCGGAGGTCCGATGGTCAGGTTCGGAGATGGCTCCGAAGGTCAGGTTCGGACTAGGTCCGAAGGTCAGTTTCGGAGAGGTTCGGAGGATCAAGTTCGGAGGGAGTTCGGACAAGGTTCGGACGAGCTCGGATGCAATTTTTAATGAAGCAATTTTGTTTAACGAAAAAAATTTTCGCGCTGACCTGGTAGCTCGATCCCAGCCAGGGGCTCTGCCCCTTGGACCCCGCCAGGGGCTGCCGCCCCTTGGACCCCGCTTCTCAGGGGCGCTGCCCCCGAACCCCCGTTAGGTGGGAATTTTACAGAAGCGGATCAGCTATCGTGTTTACCCTTGATTCGGTAGTTGTGGGGTGTTATGTTTGAAGAAAATCCAGATCACGATATTTGTTATGAGTTAGTGATCGAATTTCAAGAAATGTGTTTGTGGGTAGTCATGGTTCTTGATGATGGACAGAGATTCAAGAATACGTGTTTCTGATGATGGACAGAGATTCAGAGACATGGTTATGATTACTTGGGAACGTTTGTCGGAGATTATCATTCTACACAAACTGAAAATTAAATGAGATTAAAGATTCCGTTGCGGGCCACTTGAGTTTATCATTCCACTAAAAGAATGCGGGGTTGGAATCATAAGAAATTGAAGATTTGAATATGTCACTTGTTTAGGGGGAAATTGGGGACCCTAAAAACTTTCAAAGTTTCTTAATTGAAAAAGTGAATATTCAAAAGCACTCAGTTCAGGGATGATGGTGGTTTTTGATCTTCATGGAAAGGTGGTGTTTTCTGATGTTTGTGCGAACCGATATGTCAAAGTTTTCAATTATGGTTTGGAACTTTCTGTCATATGCCCGATACTTTCTTGAGTTGTCGAAAGACTTGGTCAGATTCCAGTCTGCAACGAGATATACGTTTACCGGAGTAATATATTGGGATGGATTTGATGCTGAGGGGGAATTTCCGTGATTGAAGATGCTGATCGTGTCTGTTTTCATAAAGATCAGAATGTGT
The DNA here is from genome assembly GCA_039602395.1 of Deinandra increscens subsp. villosa. NCBI lineage: Eukaryota > Viridiplantae > Streptophyta > Magnoliopsida > Asterales > Asteraceae > Deinandra > Deinandra increscens. The sequence goes on from JBCNJP010000023.1 coordinate 61,016,830, forward strand.
TACAATTCGGTGAAGATTGAAGATTATTATCAAGATGCAGTGATGTTCGTGTGTCTTTATAATTTCCGGATACAACTTATGAAGTAAACCATTATCATACATGCCGGTTCCAATTGGATGGCTGTGCTTGAAGCTAGGGGGAATTTTATTGGTTGTGGAGATTGTACAAGATTCGAATTGTGTCCTGCATACCTGATGATTCGGTCAAGGGGAGTTTGCTAAAGATAGAGATGTCTGCAGCAAGCTGACTGAAGATTGCTAGAAGATCAATGTCTGGATTCGACAGTAACGTCCAAGGGGGAATTTGTTAGTGCATGAACCTTGTGTGGCCGTTACTGTTCGAATTGTCAAACAGACTGATTTGTCAAAGACATGAATTGAGGTCCGAACCTCAGCCGAACTCTAGGTTCGGAGTTGGCCGAACCTAGATGGCCGAACTCCAAGTTCGGAGGGAGTTCGGACAGAGTTCGGAGGTGCCGAGTTCGGACCTTATGAAGAAGTATAAATAGATTCGTCTTTATATTTCTTTGTAAGTTTTCTGTCTTGTTTTTGTGTGTTGAGAGGGGAGGTTCTGTCCGACCTCCCCCAGAGCTTAATCGTTGTATACTCCTTCGTTATGTAATCATTCAACATGATTCAATGACAAAACTTCCGTCTCATCCATAGAAACGATCCGTATACGGTTTTTCAATTAACGTCCAAGGGGGAATTTGTTAGTGCATGAACCTTGTGTGGCCGTTACTGTTCGAATTGTCAAACAGACTGATTTGTCAAAGACATGAATTGAGGTCCGAACCTCAGCCGAACTCTAGGTTCGGAGTTGGCCAAACCTAGATGGCCGAACTCCAAGTTCGGAGGGAGTTCGGACAGAGTTCGGAGGTGCCGAGTTCGGACCTTATGAAGAAGTATAAATAGATTCGTCTTTATATTTCTTTGTAAGTTTTCTGTCTTGTTTTTGTGTGTTGAGAGGGGAGGTTCTGTCCGACCTCCCCCAGAGCTTAATCGTTGTATACTCCTTCGTTATGTAATCATTCAACATGATTCAATGACAAAACTTCCGTCTCATCCATAGAAACGATCCGTATACGGTTTTTCAAAATGATCTCCTTTGAATGCAGGAACAGCCAAGGAGGACTGTTAACAACCTTTGGTATGTTGACAGTGGTTGTTCCAGGCATATGACGGGCGACATTTTCCTACTCCAAGACTTAGAAAAATTTGACGGAGGATATGTATCGTTCACCGGAGGAGTAGGAGGTTTTATTAGTCAGAAAGGAACAGTCAGAAATGGATGTCTCAGCTTCCACGACGTCAATTATGTCGAACAATTAAAACACAGCCTGTTAAGTGTTTCACAGATATGTGATATGTAGTATCCAGTTCTCTTCAACAACAAAGAATGTCTCATACTCAAACCTGGATACTCCATCCCCGATGATTGGGTGTTGATGAGAACACCAAGATACGGTAATTCATATGTTCTCAATATGTAGAAATCCCCCACACAGACGGTTGGGGCAAATGAATCTGAAGAACTTGAATCGTCTTGCAAGAGGAGGACTTGTCAAAGACCTCCCGATCAAAGAATTCGTGCTCAAAGAAAAATGTGTGGCATGTGCTAAGGGGAAACAGCACAAACGCCCACACAAGCCAAAGATGGTTAGCAGAATCTTTTCCGTACTAGAGCTGCTACACATGGACCTCTTTGGTCCATTCAGTATGTTAAGCCTTAACCGATGTGCAGTTTGTTTAGTTATTACTAATGATTTTTCTCGTTTCACATGGGTGTTCTTTTTGCCCAAGAAAAGTGATGTTGCAGGTATACTGATTTCATTCATCAAACTTATTGAAAACAAGTTGAATCTGAAGGTGAAGTCCATCAGGAGTGATAATGGGACAGAGTTCAAAAATAATGTCATTGACGAATTCTGTGCTGTGAAAGGAATTGAACATCAGTATAGTGCTCCCTGCACTCCGCAGCAGAATGGCGTAGCAGAACGGCGCAACAGGACGTTAATCGAAGCTGTTCGTACTATGTTGTGTGATTCTTAGCTACCTACCATGTTTTGGGCAGAGGCAGTCAACACGGTTTGCTACGTCCAGAACTGAGTGCTCATCAATAAGCGGCACCAGAAGACCCCTTATGAATTAATCTATTGTGACAAGCCCAGAATTGGGCATCTTCGGGCTTTTGGGTGTCTTTGCACTGTTTTAGTAAATACTGATTTACCAAAGTTTGCTGCTAAATCTGATGAATGTTATTTTGTAGGTTACTCTGCCAGCTCTACCTACAGGGTGTTCAACAAAACAACTGGGATTGTGATGGAGTCCACTAATGTGGATTGATTATAAGAAAATTCATCAGATGGTGGAGTGGGTCCTCCTCAAGCGTTTGACTACAATCAATTCTTCCTTCCGTTAGGATTGGAACCAGTCTTAGCCGAAGAAATTTTTGAAGACACGATCTCACGACCATCAATAACACACTCCATTACAAAAGCTCCGGTACAGACAGTTGATACTGCCCCTGAAACAGATCCTACACATATACAGGAAACAGCTGCTACAGAGAGTAACCCTTAGGCAGAAAACAACACTGGAACAGACACTGATCAAACACATGGAGCTGATGCAGAGGGAGAGGCTGAAACAATTGACGAACCAGATCAAACAAATCTACCTCCAGTAATTCCCGTTCAAGTCGTTGCAGAAACCGGGATCCATAAATATCACCCCCTGGACTACATCATTGGTCCGTTAGCATCAGGGGTGGTAACAAGAAGCCGATCAGGGGACATCAATCATTATATGTATTCATGTTTCATCTCTCAAATTGAACCTCCCAACATTACTATGGCTTTGAAAGATCCTAGTTGGGTAGAAGCCATGCATAAAGAACTGAATCAATTCTCAAAGCTTTAAGTTTGGAGGCTTGTAGAAAGGCCTTCTGACAAAAAGGTCATCACAACTCGACGGCTTTACAAACACAAAAAGTACTGACAATGGCATTATTGTCAGAAACAAGGCCAGGTTGGTTGTTAAAGGCCACAAACAGATTCAAGGGGTGGATTATGATGAAGTGTACGCACCAGTTGCTCGATTGGAGGCCATAAGAGTCTTTTTGGCCTACGCATCCTACATGAATTTTACTGTCTACCAATTGGACGTGAAAAACTGCTTTTCTAGTATGCTGATATGGATGAAGAAGTGTATGTTACTCAGCCTCCAGGGTTCATCGATGATGAACACCCTTATCATGTGTACAAGCTAGACAAAGCTTTATATGACTTACACTAGACCCCTCGGTCGTGGTATAAAACTTTAACAGATCACCTGCTAGCTCATGGGTACACAAGAGGAATCGTAGATCAAACATATTCAGAAAGGAGGTTGAGAATGACATAATCATAGTACAAGTCTATGTGGACGACATCATCTTTAGGTCCACAAATGAAGACTTGTGTAAAGAGTTTGAGACTATGATGCGGACGAAATTTGAGATGAGTCAGATGGGCGAGATGGAATTTTTTCTCGCATTACAAGTGAAGCAGAGTGACAACGGAATACTTATCCACCAGACCAAATATGTCACAGAGATTCTGGAGAAATACAAGATGGTAGATTCGAAGCCGGTCTCCACACCCATGGCGGCCAGGCCTGCACTTACCAGAGATCCATATGGCCAACCGGTGAGCGAGCACATGTATCGGTCTATGATCGGGTCACTAATGTATTTGACCACCAGCCGCCCAGATATCATGCTCGCAGTGTGCCAATGCGCACGTTACCAGGCTAATCCTAAACTCTCCCATCTTTCTGCTGTTAAATGTATTTTTAAATATTTGAAGGGTCGGCCACGGCTGGGCCTCTGGTACCCTAAAGAGTCAGGTTTTAATCTGTATGCTTTCACTGACAGTGATTATGTTGGTAATGAGCTTGACAGGAAATCCACATCTGCCGGAGATCGATTTTTAGGTGACAGGCTGGTAGCATGGCAAAGCAAGAAGCAGCACACGGTGTCCCAGTCGACAGCCGAAGCAGAATACGTGGCTGCATCTGCTTGCTTCTCACAGGTGGTATGGTTGCAGCATCAGCTGGGAGATTACGGTTTGAATTTCTTTGATACTCCCATTTTCTGTGATAACAATGCTGCATTGCAAATTGTTAAAAATCCTGTGCACCACTCAAAAACCAAACACATTGACATAAAAACATACTTCATTCGGGACTGCTATGAACGCAGGCTCATTCATCTAGAACGGGTGGGGTCGGATGATAATGTAGCGGATATGTTCACAAAACCCCTTCCCAGTGCCAGTTTTGAAATGTGTCTCAAAGGCCTCCGGATGAAAGCCTTTGATGAGTAATCTTCAATTTTTTTCATGTCCTTGTTTATTTATATAAAAAAATGTTATCTTTATTGTCTTTTTATAAAAATCTAAAAGCAAGGGGAAGATATAAAATATACATCTGATGTTTTCCTCTAAATTGTGTGCTTTTAAATTTTTCTACTGGTTTTGGTTAACTAGGCAGGGAAGTAATATAAATTTCCAGGTGTTCGCTGACTGACACGTGTAAGGTGGATGTGAAAATCTGTGATTAATAGCCGATATGCTTGGTAGGCTCTGCTGTCAATCAATCAAAAGGTATGTTTTATCACAACAGTTGAAGATAAAGTATGATGCTTGAAGGGAAATACACACTTGGGTAAGTACAATTTCTAGTTGACTGTGCATCAGGAATCCTGATACACACGCCCGGTTCTGAGTTTTGATGTCATGCTCAAAAACTCCCATTCCCTCTGCTTTGCGTAAGCAATGACCTGGGAATATTGTACGTGACTCAGGACTCCTCTGTTCTGCAAAAGCAGAGACCTGGAACCTCCTTGATCCACGTACAGTTAAGATCACATTGTACATACATTATAAACCCAAAAGATGCCAATGTGCACAACCAAAAGAGACCCTAAAGTGTCCAAAACCCTCAGCCTTTGTCACTAATGAGAGCATTACTAAATAAGTTTCAAAAATTCTGTTGACTATGTATACTATCCAACAAAACCTCTGTGATCTATTCTTTCTTTTCTCAACCCAACCTGGAGCATGATGTTAGGCTTAAGGAAAGGTGTCGTGAAAATTGTTGTACGAAAACCATGTGTACTTGATAGATTTTCATAATTAATAAACCTAAAAATATAAATTAAGTGATGAAACTGCCTGAGTAAGCGAAAGCGGCATGAGTATAATAATGGACCAAAAATACCGACAATCGCCTGAACACGCGAAGTAACTGAAGCTGAAAAGGGTTCCTCAGTCACAGAATATCTAGTATGATCCCTCATAATGCCTCTTCATTCAAAACTCAGTTTTGTTAAGTTTTTTTATTTTTTATATTTTTAATTTATTTTATTGTATTTTGTTTTTTTTTTTTATGTGTTTACTTTTTGTGTTAAGTTGTCAGAAATAAACACTATCGGGCTTGCGTTCAGAGGAAGTTTTTTTTTTTTAAGATAAACGGGGTTAAAGTTTGTTCAAGAGAAAATTGGTTTGTTAAATTTGGGGGGTCAAGTGTTTCTTTTAAAACTTGAAGGGGGAAAAGTGAACTTTTTTTAAACAAAAGAGAGAGAGTCAGCGCCCCCCTCCTCACTCTCCCGTATCCCTCTCTTCACCTCCCAAACCCTAACCCTCGCTACCACCTCCTTCGATCACCACCATCACCTGCTGCCACCCCCGTCACTCACCACCATACTTCTCGCCACCACCCTGCGACCACACCACCACTTTGTCGTCGAAAATCTCCACCGGAACACCCCCACTCACCCAAGTTGCCCCCGCCGCTGTCCCTTTTCAATCTGCCGTCTCCGCACCAACTGCAACCATCCGACACCTCCCCTCCAGTCGGAATCACCCCCTGAACGCATCCCCGCCATTGATATTGAGCAATGGCTCCTTGATTGAAGCATGCAGCTCGACCCGCTCAGGATTGAATGGAGTATTTTTTTCTTTACTTATTTTGTGGTTATTTGATGGGACGGGTAAAAAATTCGAGGTGCAGGTGTTTAAGACTGTTGCTAGATGTTAAAACACACAAGAATCACATGATTGTTTGAGTTGCAGGTTGAAACCGAAAAAGATGAGGCTTTTCGATCGAGCCAGGGGCTTCTCGATCAAGCTGAAAAGCTTTTTGATCGGCCCCTGGTGCTTTTCGATCACTGGTCACCGATGGCTAGAGGATTCTCGATCAGTAAACTAGGGTTTCCGATTGAAACTAGGGTCACCGATGGCCAGAGGATTCTCGATCAGTACTTAGACCTTTCGATCGGGGCTTCAACTTTTCGATCCACTTTTCGATCAGACGGATGCTTTCCGATCGAAAACCTTGTTTTTCGATCGAAAAGGTACCTGATGATGTTACAACTGGTTTTTCTCCGTTCGTAAGATGTTATGCTGCCCGTTTTTTGAAATAATTCTTATGCCTGATGAAATTTTGTCTGTTTTGGATGTTTATATGTGTTTGTGAGTGTAGGGACTTAGAATTCATCAAAGATCACAACACGGTAGCATATTTGCTGGACCCACCTGCAGAGTATCGAGAGAAGTATCGGTCAATGATTGAAGGGCTAAAGCGGTGCTGTCTACACTATGCCTTCACTGCAAACCCTGTCATCTGCAAGCGAATGCAACAGGAATTCTGGAAGACAACATACGTGTGTGATGATGCAAAGCTGATCATAGCCAAGATACAAGCAACAGCAGTGGTTTTGACGGAGGAGAATTTTAGACAGGACCTCAGACTTAAAGATGTTGCTGCTGATCCCTTGGCCTTAGATAAAGAGGTTGTCACTCAGTGTCTAAAGGAAATGGGATATCACACAGTATCTCCTCCAACCATGAAGGCTCTCCTTCCACCATACTGGAGAATGCTGGTCCACTACCTGCAGAAGTGTGTAATTGCCAAGAAAAGTTCAACAGATCAACTGAACCAAGTGCACACCCATGCTATGGTGTCACTAGTTAGAGGGGTTCGTTTCAACTAGTCTAGGTTGATCTTTGATGATGTCAAGGCTGTAGTGACCAGAGATAAGAAGTTTGCAGCTGTTCCAAGGTTCATCCAGTTGGCCCTGGATTCTAGATATCCAGCATTGAGGAAGACCAATGATACTCATGATACTAAGCATATGGGCATTGAGGTTTTCCCAATGATCAAACCCAAGAAGAAACTAACTGATAAGGTTCCGTTTGGTAACAAGTTTGGTGAATTCGCTGAGACAACAAGAGAGGAGGTTCCTGTACAAAGGAATGTTGTTATTGAAGAACACAATGTGCCTGCCTCTCAGAAGCCAGTTACTGAAATCTCAGATAGTTCGGATTGGGAAGACTTTGATCTAGAAGACGTACAAATTGGTGCATTGATTTTTAAAGGTGAAGATAATATTAATTATGACACATATCTTGACGACATTGATATTGAGGATGTTCAGACTGAGACTGCCGAGACTCCATTGATAAGAAAATGGAAAGCCACAGAGGATTCTCCCCTCGGTGCTTCTGTTACAGATAATCTGACTGAAACTGTGAAAGTTGCTACACAACACCCTGAAGAAGCTCCAAGTGATCCTAGAAGAAGAAGAAGATTGGATCCTCGTGTGCCCCCAGTCACTAGTCCAAGTGCTGGTCAATCATCTTCATAACACACAGCACAGGACAAAGGAAAGGCGGTAGAAACACCAGAGTTCAGGTTTGAAAGAGAGCTTAAAGCAGAAATTGAAGAGGTGAAAGCCCGGAATGCAACCCAAAGTGAGATTATTGGAGATTTAATTGATATCCAAAAGGTCCACAATACTGTGTTGGAGAATCAAAAGAAGATAAATCAAGAGTTTACGAGGAAACTCAGAGAATTACACAAGCTGATCAGGCAGCTTAATTCTGACAAATCAAGAAAGACAACCCCCGGGAAAGAGGACAAGAGTGATCCGAGAAATAAAGAAGGTGGTTCAAGTGCCGGTGGTTCTTCACAATCACTAGTGTTTGACTTTGAAGTAGATATCCCTGAAGCATCTGGCCCAGTCCTACCCGAAGCCACTGATGAAGATAAAGATACAAGGGATAGAGACTACATGACTGTACCTGCTTCCGAGTTTGATGGAGGTTGGGAGGCTCAGACATTTTCTTATCCTCCTGAAAGGTACTTAATCCATCTGGGAGATCATTATCATGATAAAAGGGGAATCACTACAGAAATCAAAGCCTGAATGTTTGATGGTGAAAAGAATATGTTTGTTGTGCGGAGGAAGGGTTAATATCCATTGGAATATTACAAATGCTGGACCCAGTTTTACTCCTGGACTAATGTGGATCTGACCATGCTTACAATGCACCTTTCTTAAACCCATCATAGAATGAGCAGGCTAAGTATTTTTATAAGAATTTGGAAAATGCAGTGCGTAACAAGTTTAAGAGATTTGAATATTTTCCTCACAAAAAATCATATGTTAAGATATACAGGGATGTATTCAAGTGGGATGGAAAGAAGAGTGTTCCTGGAAGGAGATTATCACAGGAAAGAAGTTCACTAATGTTTTGTATCCGCCGACTGAGAAGACTAGAATCATAACCCTGCCAATGAGACATCCTGAAGATTATTTACGTGACTTCCAAACTTAGGCATACAGTGATTACTATGGAGAAGCAAAAATCATTTGTAAATCGAAGACGATGAGTGTTATGGAAGTACATGACTTGATGAGGTTTCATAAAAAAGATATATTGGTACTGTCGAAGCATCAGATTGAAAGCAACAAAGATACTGAAGAATATGCTAAATGCTATACACGAGCTGTGGCAGAAATTGTTGCAAAGGAACTATGGTATGATCTGGATAGAGTGCATCTGTCGAAGAAGTTCCGAATGTGAATGCGGTCTAATGCTAAAGCCTAGGGGAAGATTGTAGAGACCATAATTGTGAGGCTTTTGCATTAGAAAGTCTTTTGGGCTAGTTTAATTGTAATTGGGTTAAAACATGTAAATGGGTTGTGTGGGCTTGTGTTTGGTCGAATTAGGGGCCCTTTAGGGCGATTTTTGTAGCTTGTTTACCAAGCATAAGCTTTCCTATATAGGGATAGCTAGCCTAGAGGTTTAGGGTTGCTTCTACTTTTGGTGTTTTTGGTGTGCTTTGCGGATCAAGGTGTACCGAAATTCTCACAAAGAATTTCGACTTTCAAGGTGTAATAATCGAATCTAGTTCAAGCATTCTCAATCGGTTTGTGTTTCTTAATTGTTTTCTTACATTCATTGTTGATTTTCGATTTTACTTGAATCATCTCTAGTCACCGGATTCCGCACGGTGACTATAGACTTTGATATCGCGTGAGGGGTTGAATTGATGCTTACAGCTTTTGGTCATATCTTCTATCTGTGTACTCTATGGTCTAATACAAAGTATTTTGTATTTACTCTCGTGTTCATTCTCGTTTAACATTTATTTCAATACGATTGAGTAGACGATCATACGCTCACACATTTTCAAGTGGTATCAGAGCATTTGGTTCAATCTACTAATCGGAAATCATTGTTATTTGAAGTTTTGAGTCAAAACCCCAATTGTTTAAAAAATGAGTATCATTTTTTAGTCCGTTTGATCTTCTCGAGTGTGCTTTTCATGAAAAATCTTATCCTCGATTTTTTCTATTGACTTTACAGAATACTTGTCGAAAATCTTATCCAAAAACTCTGAAAATCACAAAAATGGAGTTGAGAGTGTTCGAGTTCGTTTTAGGTTTGGACAACTCAGAAATAACCGCTCCGAACTCCAGGTTTGGACAATGTTCGGTTGATTCTTGTTTCGGTCAAGGTTTGGGTAAGGTTCGTACATATTTTGACTAAGGTTCGTACAAGGTTCGGAATGCGTTCGGTTCTGTATTGGTTAGATATTCCGAAGTTGAGGTTCAGAGGAAGTTCGGTCAACCAAGTTCGGTTAAGGTTCGGACGATGTTCAAACGATTTTCGGAAGAGATTCGGGTGAACAGTAACCAGTTTTACAAAATGTCTGATTATCAAGCGTTTGCAGCTATTCAAATTCAGTTCAAGCAACGATGCAAACTATGATGAACTATGATAATGAAATCCGAACAAGTCAGAAAGTTCCCAAATTGTTAAAATTGGAAGATTATCATAGTTGGGTTAAACGATTTGAAGCGTACGTTGATACTAATGATATTGATATGTGGTTGTCATTTACTGATCAATATGTTTATCCTAAGATGAAACCGAGGAACCAGTACTTCAAAGAAAGATGTCATCTGAACAAAAGAAAGCATGTCAAGCTGAAAAGAAAGCATATGGTACTTTGACAATGGATTTGCCTAAAGAGTTAGTACATCAATTTTCGGGTAACTACACATCAAAGAGATTGTGGGATGCTTTGGAAAAACGATGTGAAGGAAATGAACAATATAAGAAAATTCGTCAGAAGGTTTTGAAGAAGGAATTTGATAGTTTCAAGCATTATCAAAACGAAACACATCCAAATCTGATTGCAAGATTTTCTCACTTAATAAGTGAAATGCGTTTGGTGAGTCTTACAAAGGAAGAAGCTGATATGAAAGAAAAGATTTTGGAAAGATTACCTGAGAAATGGGAGAATTATATGATGGTGATCACTCATGATAAGGAATATTCGGGATTGTCATTTAATGATCTGGTTCAAAGTATCCAAGCAAGGGATATGGAGTTAATGGTGAACAAGTCACTTCCTTCACAAGTACAAAATCCTGCAGTGTATTATGGTGACAATGATTTAACCATGAATGCTGGGGAATCTAATATTCTTAGTTCCACACCTCTTACAACATTCATTGCAGGTAAATATGAAACTCCTAGTTATTCTGCTGGTTGTACGGTTTCTATTCCTAGTTCTTCGATTCAGAATGCTTTATCTGCTCACACTACCGATGATTAAAATGCTCTAATGTCTACATTGGTATCTTCATATTTCGGGGTTATTACTAGTGCTGTTAGTAATGCCGAATTGACAAATGAAGATTACAATCAGATAGATTATGATCATTTAGAAGAAATGGAATAAAACTGGCAGTATGCTATGTTAGTTTGAAGAACAAAGAACTTTTTCAATAGAATTGGCAAGAAAAGAATCAATCAGGATGGAAAAATTGGATTGGACAAGTCAAAGGTTAAGTGTTATAAGTGTTATGTTTATGGACATTTTGCACGAGAATGTCCAAGTTCCACTGAACATAAATTGAAATCTGGTCAACATGCTCATTTGGTTATTCATTCACCAAATGAAGCTCCCAAGGTTGAAAAAAAATCTGTTTCTTTGACAAAAAATTGTCAGAGGTGTTTTGGCATCTAGATGAATTTGCCTGGAATACAGATTCTGAAGCATAAATGAAACATGCTCCATTTACTATTGCTTTAACAGCTCATCATGTTGATGATGATGTCTTAACTGCTTCTGATTCAAGTTCCCAAATATCTTTGATTGATCAAGTTCCGGTTAAGATGGTTGAAAGTCAAAAGGTTGAGAGTTTTAAATGTCTTGAAAGTGTAAGATTGGGAAAGAAGAATGCAACTCTTGTGAAAGATTCTGAATTATTGTCTGGAGAAATTGTAGTCCTCAAGACAAATTTGGAAGAATTCCAGAAGAAATATTATGAATTGGTCCATGTTCATGAGGATGTTTTGAAAAAAAGAGTAAACTGGTAGAAGAATGTGAAAAAGCAAAAGCTGAAGCTTTAGATGCAGCACACGATTTTTAAAATTTGTTTGAAAAGAGTTATTTGGTTCAACAAAAGTATGAAAAAGCCAATGCTCTTGTGATTGAATCTGCTGCTACAATTGAGAAATTACAAAACAAAATTTCTATTCTTCAAGATGAAAATATTCTTTATCGGGATAAAAATGAAGTTTTGACAAAATATGTTGAGATTTATAAGAAGAAAAGAGAAAGCGTTCTTGAAGAATTGTTTGCTGAATGTGAGATCAGAAAGTTGCAAACGTATGAATATGATGATCTCAATGCAAAGTTCATCAAGTCACAAAAACAAGTGTTTGATGCTCACCAGAAAATCTTTGAATTGAAGTTGGAAATTTTGGAGTTACAAATGTTGGAACTTTTAATAAGTGTGACTGACGCCATCAAATCTATTCTCGAATAATTCGGTTGAAGAATCCATTGTGATTTGATTCAGAGACACGGGTTGTGATGCTCGAGGCTTGCAAGTTTGGACCGAACACGTTTTCTTGAAAGTCAACCGTTCGGGTCAACGGTCAACGTAAAGTCAACGGAAGATCGGTTCGAGCGAGTCAAGCTTCATATTGATTAAATCATCTTTGATTTAATTAATAATTTACTTTAGTTGTTTATTTGTAATAAGCTCATTTTATTTATGTGTTAGCTAGTTAGTGGGCTAGTGAGCACATGGGCTCTCTATAAATAGGAAGGGATAGCTTCATTAGAAAGATGATGAATAAGAGATGAATAATGGATGAATAATGAGTGATGTGAGCTATCATTTCTAGAGAGAGAGAGAGTCACACATTGGGTTTGAGCTCAACCCAATGTGACCATGGATTTCCAATGACGAGTTTGTAATCATTCGGTTCGTTGTAATCATTCGACAATAATCAATGAATCGTTTGATTTTATCATTTCTTGTCATTTATTATCTTTGATTCTCAGCATCCCGTCTCCTCCCAATCTAATCTTTGTTCTTGCTCACGATCGAGATTCTCGATGTGAAATCGGTCCTGACAACAAAGGCAAGTGAAGAATTGCAATTTGTCACCGACAATGCTGAATTTATTATACAAGCAAAATAGGAGTGAGGATAGTTCTAAGAAGGATGATATTCACATGGTTCCTCAACCGGTTGATTTATCTGAGGTTACGTCTGCTCCGTTTGATCCTAAAGACGAATTGCATGATTATTCAAAGTTTGCCACTTTATCCAAGATGAAGAAGTCAAAGTCTAAGAAAAAGGAAAAGTCTTTGGGTGAAGCTCCAAAATTTAGCTCAAAGTCTATTTTTCTAGAAAAATGAACAAGTTTTTGGTAAAAGTGGTTCAAGTACTTCATCTGCAACTATAGAAGACAAAGTTTTGGTTGAGAAGAATAAACTGAAGGACATCAAAGCTAAACTTACTAGAGAAGCTAAGGGAAGAGAAGCTTCTAGTTTTTCTTCAGGTTCAACAAAGATCCAAGGTCATAAGCACAAAGGTTTGGGTTTTCAGGTTCAGGAAGTACCAGCTCAAGTAACGAAGCCAGTGAAAGTTGACAAAGTTTCAAAAGTTAAAGTTTCAGCCAAATCATCTTCTTCAAAGGAAAAATCTTATTATTCTGGAAGGTCATCATATTCAAGGATCCATCCCCTAGGTATGATTCCTCTGATGATTTCTTTGATAATTTTGATTCTGAACGTTCTTCTGATTTTTCAAATATTTTTTGAGAACGACTTTGTTATGCATGTCGTCAACGTTGACATCTTGCAGCTGATTGTCCAACTACAACATGTAGGTCCGAAATCCAACCAAGAACACGATATCTACATCACAAACGAGTGCGGAATCCTCATATGTGATTGATTCAAAAAGCAAGTAGAAGAAATAGATTAGATCTAAGATAAAGATCTAATCTTGAATGAAAATCACTACTAACTTGAACACAATGAAACCGATCGGAAACACAATCAAAGATGAAGAAGTCGTAAACTTGTATTTCAAAGGCTTAGTTAAATCATAAACATCAAAGGCTTATATAGTGCCTCATTACAAACCCTAGTCCAATAGTAAACACTAAGAGCCCAATCATAAACATAACAAAATCGGCCCACATGGCCTAAACACAAACTATTCTAAGCCCAAAAGCCAATAATAAGCAAGCCCATAACTAATGTTCATGCCTCTAATAAATATAGCCCAACAATCTTCCCCTAGGCATGAACCATTAGACTATCTACGGCAGCTGGAGATCGAATCTGAAAGTGTTCTGTGCATTGTTTGACCACCATCCATTTTCCACGATCCGATTAGCCGTTCCATGAAAGATCCCCACCCTTATAGCGTTTTCCATATCATTCTCATCACCGAGAATAGGTTGGGAGGCGAGGAGCTTGATGTCTCTTTCTCCAAATCTCAGTAGATCAACTGGATCGTAGAAACGGAATTGCCTCAATCTCTTGCAGAGCACCACCACCTCGTGAGTTGTTGGATCATAACACCAACAGTCAAAGTTTTTGACTAGGGTACCGTCTTCGATCTCATCCAACATATTGATCACTCTAGTGCGCTTGGTGGGTGGCCTTCTTGCTTCTCCTATCGACTCTCCAGTCACTGGGTCAGTTCCAGTCTCGACCCATCTCACTTGCTTCAGCTCAAAGTTTGCAAAATTGTTCTCTAATTGGCTCATCAGGTTGTTTCGAATAAGATCTCCTTCGGTGCTGTTCCATCTGTTGATGTATGGAGCTCTTAGCAAACTTCTAATCTCAGGCTCAGTCCAGGTATGAAATTGGGCACGTGTTCTGTAGTATTCCACTGGACTGTAGCCGTCACGGATTACGGCAAACAACTTCTTCTCCGTGTCATAGTGCCAGCACAGAATGGCTTCACGACTCCCCCTTTTATCTATTGAGCTTTCACCAACATCAATGGTGTATTGGGTGGGGGCTGGTCCTTGAAAGAATTCTTTAAACCAGTTGTCATGGCCTTCTGGTGCTTTGGAGATGACCCTTCCACTTCGGGCATAATCTGACATTTCAATAGTGTCATCTCCATCATCAACATTCACTGCTTCTGCACCTTGCACTGCTTGAGATGAACCTTGACCAGGGGCACCTGAAGCATTTGACTCCACAGCATTTTTCAAATTACCAAACTTCTTCTTCAGGTCCATCAAGGTCTCATACAGATACTTCATTCTATTCTTGTTCTGCCACCTCCTTCTCTTTTAACCTTCTGTTTTCTGCCTGGAGAGCTTTTATCTCAGATTCCCTAATTCTGTTCTGAGACATCAGAAAGTTTATGTGAGGGTCTGCACTTATCCTCATCTCAATTGGTAGCTCAGCAGCTTGAAGTGGGCGGAAACTTGGAATAACAGTTGGCGGCAGGCTTGTTCCACTAGGGACACTTATTCTGACAGGGCTGGGTATAACAACAGTGTTATCAACCTCCATAGATTGCCTTTCTTCATGAACAGGGCTACGTTCACTCAGAAGAGGGCCTTCAGTCTGAACCTGGGCAGGTTGATCTTCAACAATTGGAACTGTCGATTCTTCTTGAGCAGCTTGACTTTGAGAACTAGACTCAGTTGGATGGACCATTAACAGACTTGAGCTAGTCGTTGTGAACTTGAATCGTATACTCCTTGGATCTGTCTTCTTTCTGGGAGATGGTTCACGGTAGGGGACAGGCTCTTCGAGCATCTCATTCACATTGAACTGCACATCCAACTCTTGAGGGATGGAATCACCACTAGAAGATGAGTTCAGGACATCTCTTGATCTTTTCAGATTGATTGGTTCCAAGTCTCCATAGATATCATCATCCATATTCCCTTGATTAGCAAAGATGTCGTCCATAACATTTTCTTCATCTGAAGGTATTACCACATCTTCTTCTTGGACATTTACAGCCGGAGTTGCTGTTATATCTTGATCTTCAGCAACAGATGCATTTACAGTTGGCACATCGGCTTCAGGTTCAGGTTCTTCAACTTCTTGTTCCCTTGCCACCTCGGGAAACGCACCCCTCTTGACCCATTCAAGCCTTCCTTGAAAACTGTTTTTACCCTTTCTGTCTTGGGTCTGTAGACCAAACACTCCACAATCCATCACTTTAATATCCAGTTTTTCCACCCTCTCTTCAATCATAGGGTATTTCTTCATGACCACCATCTGTACAAATCTCGGTGTCATCAGGAACTGTTCTCGGGCGCTCAGGTCAGCATTGCCTATCCAATCTAACAACATCATCCTTGAGAAGTTGAAGTTCCAGTCTAAGGCCAATGCGACAAATGCAGTTCCATGTAGTTGGTTGAGCTGATCAAAGCTAGTTCGCTTTCCCAGAAATGATTTCTGCATGTAGTGAGCCAGACACCTCCAGTAGTG
Organism: Deinandra increscens subsp. villosa; assembly: GCA_039602395.1. NCBI lineage: Eukaryota > Viridiplantae > Streptophyta > Magnoliopsida > Asterales > Asteraceae > Deinandra > Deinandra increscens. The sequence continues at coordinate 61,032,949 of JBCNJP010000023.1, forward strand.
TGGCAACAACTTCTTGAAAATGGGAGGGAACTTTCCTTCATATCCTAGAGATTGAGCACCCGCTAGAACAATTTCCTTCGGATACTTAATCGGATCAGTAGCACTATCAGTGATGTTCAGCCCTTTTCTGATGTCATCTTCTTGAATCACTATCTCCCTGTTCTGAATTGTTGCAGTGATTGTTGTTTTATCTGCATCAGCTCTAGCAGTTCCCCAGAACTCCCTTACAAGTTGTTCATCAATCAGCACACTTGTCCTCAGGGCATGGTTAATCTTGCAGGTATTCATCCCGGCCACCAGTGAATAGAATAGTTCCATATGCTTCTCCGGTGGGTCTTCAAGATATGCCGGAATGCAATGATCTGGTTCAAACTTAATCTCTTCGTCGAGCATCTCGTCTGCCATCTGAGAAAGACAAGACACATGTATCAGACTTATTCATTAAAGAGCAATTATGTTTGTCAACATCTTCTTGAAGTTCAATTGATTATCACGTTTAATTTTTTTTAAGTTCAGAAAATTCTCAATTTAAACGTTCAAGAGAAATATTTGATTTTGAATCACACGTTCACAAACATCATAAAAGTTTAACTTAAACATGTTTAAGTTTGAAGAGATAAAAAAAATTAAGTGTATAAGTTCTTATTATGAGATTACGATTCAAAGTATGAGTTTACGATAATTTAAATGGGTTTACGATCGGTTCAATTTTGGTCCAATCGTAAACGCCAAGTCCAGTCGTAATCTCCAAAAAGCACCCGAAGCCCAATCGTAAACATGGTATCGTAAACCCGGATCGTAATCAACGATCGTATACGTCGATCATGATCGACGATCGTAAACCCGGATCGTAATCAACGATCGTGAACGCCAAGCGTCGTCTCCCTCGTTGAGACGATCGTAAACGCCGTATCCGCCATTGATGAACCTGCAAACACTCGTAAACACTTTAAACATCTCAAATAAACACAATCAAACCACCAACACTACCTTTTAAAGAATCTTAAACACAAATCCGACTTCAAAATTCTCGTTAAATCGACTTGAAACACCAGCTAGAATAGGTGTCGATTGACAAGTCTAGGGTTTGTATCTCACAAGAATCGTGAAGAGATCGACTAAAATCTTGGTAAAACAGATGATTGCGGAGGGTTTCTTGGTCGGAAATGGATTGCGAGAGAGATGGTGTGCTCGGATTGCCCAGCGGGTGGTCAGAAAGGGGGTTCGATCGTTTTTCCGGCGACAAGCTGAGGTGGTTAGGGTTTGGTGCGGCGGCGATCGTAAACGGCGAGAGAGAGGGAGATCGTAAATGGTGGAGTGGATCGGAAATGAAGGGGTGGGTAGGGTTTTGATTAAACAAATATTTCACAAAGGCCCCCTCAAGTATTGAAACCATTAAAACTACATCCAAATCCTCTTAAACAAGATAATTCTCCAAAAAAAATGTTAACTTTTTATATTTTGAGAATTACGAAGCTTCCCCTCAGACTCAAACCCCGAGTATCTGATCATGATCAAGATAAAATTTAAAAAAGATAAATTTTTAAACATTTAAGGATAAAACATAAAACAATTAAAACCTAATTATAGAAATTAAATACACACTTGCCTCGAAGCTGATGTAAATTTATGGATCAAACCAGACAACTCTTTGACTGAGGAACCCTTTTCAGCTTCCGTTACTTGACGCTCTAAACGATTGCTCAAAATTTTTGAAATCATATAAACTCACATCCAGTTAAAAAATTTTAAGTGCTTAAATATGGTACATACTTACCGTCATGTTTATCAGTCCCCACACCCAATCGTTCATAGCAAAACCTACCCAACCTCAGAGTTTATTGAGGATTCACAAACCCCCAACTTGAGGAACCATGCAACACCGCTATGACTACCACTTATTCTTAATTATCAGTTGGTGATCAGGTCGGCCGCATAAGCACGCAGAGAAGACCAAACAAAATAATTTGATTTTATTTTCATCAACATTTTTTTGATTTTTCTTTTTCATTTTTCTTTTTCTTTTTATTTTTCTTTTTCTTTTCATTTTTCTGTGGTGTTGTCATGACAGCATAAACATGGCGTGTGAGAGAGTGAATACTAGGTGAATACCACTCTCAACCCATTTTTGCTGGGACTCAGTCTTTTAAACTATGTAAACTAGGATGGAAAACTTAAACATATATAGAGATTAAGTTTACTGCACTTACATGGATGATCATAGTTTTTGATTTAGCTTACCGAACATCATCTTTGAGACGTCTTTCACTTCTGCCTTACACGTGTCAGTCTCCGAATGCCTTGGAAATTTATATCACTTCCTATCAACTCAAGGCAAACAAAAGACATCATAAAAACACATATATATTTTTTGCTTTTCTGAAACAACAATATTTCTTCCCCTGTTTTTATGGGGCTTTTGAAATAAAAACACATATTCTTTTTTTTTTAATATTTGAAATTTTCTTCAAAGATATTTACAAGAAAGTTTGATCAGATCATTCCTCGAAGGCAATCATCCTTAGGCCTTCGACACACATTTCAAAATTGGGGCGAGGTAGGGGTTTTGTGAAAATATCAGACACATTCTGGTCTGAGCTCACTTTTTGGAGCTGAATTAACTCCCGATCATAACAGTCACGAATAAAATGTACCTTTATGTCTATGTGCTTTGTTTTTGAATGATGAACGGGGTTTTTCACAATTTCTAGAGCAGCAGCGTTATCACAAAAGATAGGAGTGTTAACGAATTCCATACCGTAATCAGTGAGCTGATTTTGTATCCATACTACCTGTGAGCATCCAGCGGATGCTGCCACGTATTCAGCTTCTGCAGTTGATTTTGAAACGGTATGCTGCTTTTTGCTCTGCCAAGAAATGAGTCGATCTCCCAGGTACTGACATCCACCAGTTGTTGACTTCCGGTCAAGATCACTCCCTCCATAATCACTGTCAGTATATGCAAACAATTGGAAATCAGTGTTCTTTGGGTACCAAAGTCCAAGCCTAGGCCTGCCCTTTAGATACCTAAAAATACGTTTAACAGCAATTAAATGTGAAAGTTTAGGATTAGCCTGATAGCGGGCACACAGACACACTGCATGCATAATATCCGGCCTGCTTGCTGTCAAGTACATAAGTGATCCAATCATCGAGCGATACATGAATTCACTCACTGGCTCCCCATCTGCATCTGCTGTCAGTAGAGGTCTGGATGCCATGGGAGTTGAGATAGGCTTGGAGTCTTGCATCTTGAACTTTTCTAGAATCTCATTCACATATTTTGCTTGGTGAATAAGAATCCCAGATTCATCTTGTTTTACTTGCAAGGCTAGGAAGAAGCTCATCTCTCCCTGATCGCTCATTTCAAATTTCTTTTTCATTATCTCTTCAAACTCGGTGCATAATTCTTCGTTTGTTGACCCGTAGATGATGTCATCTACATAAACTTGCACCATGATAATGTCTTCCTTCACCCTCTTTCTAAACAGCGTTTGATCAACCACTCCTCTTGTGTATCCATTCTCCACCAAGTGATTGGACAGAGTTTCATACCATGTGCGCGGAGCTTGATGCAAACCATACAATGCTTTATCCAGCAGATAAACATGTTCTGGATGTTCCTCATCTATGAACCCTGGTGGTTGAGTCACATAGACTTCTTCATTCATCTCTGCATATAGGAAGGCAGTCTTCACATCCATCTGATGCACCGTAAAATTGAGATATGTTGCCACAGCAAGAAAGATTCGAATTGCTTCCAATCGAGCCACCGGAGCATATACCTCATCATAGTCAATCCCATGAACTTGCCTGTGCCCCTGTACAATCAACCTTGCCTTGTTTCTGACAATTATACCCGTATCATCCTTCTTGTTTTTGTACAGCCACCTTGTGGGTATAACTTTCTTGTCTTCTGGCCTTTTTACTAGACGCCACACTCCCAGCTTAGAAAACTGATTAAGTTCATTGTGCATGGCCTCTATCCAACATGGATCTCTGAGAGCAACCATCACATTAGGAGGCTCAATCTGGGATATGAAGCACGAATACATGCAGAAATTGATGTCTCCCGTGCGGCTTCTAGTGGTGACGCCTGCTGAAACCGGCCCAAGTATATTGCTAATTGGATGGTCTTTGTTGATCCTTGATACTTGAACATCTGGCACAGCAACAGAAACAGGCAGGTTAGAATTAACAATATTATCATTCATACCTTGGTTTGGAGAAACTTCTGAATCAGCATCTTTAGTTCCCGAAGATCCTGGAGCATCTGTATTGACATTTGAGGGAACTGCATCTGGTACTTTCTCAGCAACCTTTTCAACATGGGCCCTTGATTCAGATGATTGTGCAATAATGTCTTCTTCTTCACCCAATTGATGGAAGACATTTGAAAAATTGAACCCTTCAAACAGCGTCCCATAGTCAAAAATCCAATCCGGTCCACTCCCTGCATCTGTAGGATTGTCTTCAAGCCAGTCCACGTTATATGCCTCGATGATAACCTTTGTGGTTTTGTTGTAGACACGATAGGCACTATTTGCAGAATAACCCACGAAATAACACTCATCGGCCTTAGCTTCGAATTTCCCAACATCGGACTGAATCAGAACCGTGCAAGGACACCCGAATGTCTTGAAGTATCCCACCGTTGGCTTCTCTTTGTAAACAATCTCATAGGGAGTCTTCTCATGACGCTTGTTTAACAGAACACGATTCTGCACATAACAGGCCGTATTTACCGCTTCAGCCCAAAAGAAGATTGGCAATTTAGCTTCACACATCATTGTCCTTGCTGCTTCAATGAGTGTCCTGTTTCTTCTCTCAGCGACTCCATTCTGTTGCGGAGTGTAGGGCGCACTAAATTGTCTCTCTATCCCCTTTTCTCCACAGAACATATTCAACTCAGCATTTTTGAATTCTAGTTCCGTTGTCCGTTCTGATAGCCTTGACCTTCTCGTTCAGCTGATTCTCTATAAGCGTGACAAACTGCTTCACTAAGATCGGAGTTTCATACTTGTTTGATAAGAAGAAGACCCAAGTGAATCGTGAGTAGTCATCCACAATCACGAGACAGTAAGAGAATTTGCTGATGCTTTGAACTTGCATTGGTCCAAATAAATCCATGTGAAGAAGTTGCAACACGGATGTCATTGAATTTGCTATCTTCGAACGGTGTGGCAACTTGTGCTGCTTCCCCTTCGCACAAGCCACACATTTTTCCACAGTAGAGAAATCTTTGATGGGCAGTTTTCTGACATGTTCTCCCTTTGCAAGCTTGGTCAAATTCTTCATGTTTGCATGCCCCAGACGCCTATGCCACAAAAGAGCTAAGTTCTCATTTTGTTTGGATATGAGATAGGCTTCTTCTGAAGTTGGGGGTTGACCCATGTTAAGCTGATAAGAGTTTGCTCTTCTCGGAGTACGCATCAAGATGCACTCCTCTGGAATCTTCACACCAGGCTTGAGAATAATGCACTCCTTGCGGTTGAACAACACTGAGTAGTCTCTATCACAAATCTGAGAGACACTCAGCAGACTGTGTGACAGCTCCTCCACATAGTGTACGTCAGAAAACGATAAATTACCACTTCTCACCACTCCTTTCTTGCTAATTCTTCCACCCACACCACCTGCAAAAGATACTCCTCCCCCATTAAAGTCTTCCACATCTTCCAACAGGGATAAATCTCCGGTCATATGTCGGGAGCAACCGCTATCAACGTACCAGAGATTGTTGATAGATCTTCTTGGCCGTCCCTACACAAATCAGAGATCAGTGAGATTTAGGTACCCAGGCCATAACAGATCTGGGCACTCCTTTGGAGTCAGTGTAATTAACCAATTGAAGGACCATTTCTGGTTTTGGTTCAGATACATTCACATTTTGAATGTTGACTTTTGGTCTCCAATTAGGTTGTTTCTGAGATTTAGAACTATTTATTGAGTTCTTTGCAGGTGAAAGTTTCTTTGGTGGAGATGTGACCTTTTTACCTTTTGGCTTGACAACAGGTGTCCACTCAAGTTTTAATTTTGTATAAACCAATTGTTTCGTTTGAGTGACATCTTTTGTTTTTTCAATTACTGATTTGCCCTTAGGTTTAACAACATGTTTGACTTTAGGCATTTGCCTCTCACCAAATTCTTGTTTCATTTTGTCTTTTCTTTGATAAACTCCCTTAGGTTTGTAAGATGAGTTTGGAGTTCTAGTCACATTCCACTTTTCTTCAACATGCTTTGTCACTGGAGCTTTTGTGTTCAAAACCTTAGACTGTTGAGTCTTCATTGGTTCTAAACTCTGCTTCCCCTGAGACAAAGCTTGTTGTTTCTGGTTTTTGTTTTCTCCTGCCATCATTTTCTGCAACATACTGGTCCGTGGGTTTTGCGGACAGTATGGTTGATAAGGTCTATTTAAGCAATTTGCAGCAAAATGTCCTGGTTTTCCACATTGAAAACAGTTCATGAGTCTAGGCCCATTGACATGACTACAGAGGTATGAACGTCTTGGGTAAGACGACTTCCACTCTGGCTTATCATCCCATTTGTGTATGACACGTTTTGTATCCTTTTCCGGTTGTGTTATTAAACAAAATTGTTCTGATTTAGACTTGTTTGTTCTATTGAAAGCCGACACAACCTGGGGATAAGCTACAAAGTCTTTGGGCTTAGTCTCACGACCTACTTTAGTGTTAGGCACACGAATTTTAAAACCATCAACTTTTTCATTGGAATTAGAAAGATGTTTTGACAACACAGATACAACTACTTGTTTTGACTTGGACGTATTAAGTTCTGACACAGATGCCAGAACATCGTCCTTGGGTAAATTAAGACTAGAACTACTAGACACATGACATTCATTGACTTTCAAACATTCAGCATCCTCCCCTGACACATCTTCAATACCTACTTCATCTGCACATGAAACAAATCCATCAGCAGGTTCAACACTATTGTTTAATGATTCATGGGACGGACCTGATTTACTTGTGGATGCCATTGTTTCATTCTGTTTACCCAACCCATAGATCATGTGTTTCTCATTTTCAAATTCCTGATCAGTCATAGGTGTCACTCCAACTAGAACACTATCTAACGGAGGTCCTATCTCATGTGTTCCTGCTTCAGACCGATCAACCTGATCCTCCTCTAAGATTATTCCTATTATATCTCTAGTTCTATCCTGAGGAACATCATTCTTGCTTTTGTCTGAGAAGCTAATTCCTATTCCACCTTTGTCTTTACCTATTCTAACATCAGTTATGCAGGTGTTCAAAGACTTACTGGCCTCTAGCATTCTCTTGCTTCTCATATGGTTCACATCAAGTTTAACCTGCAACTCATTGTTCTTATGTTTGAGTTCCTCTATCTGCTTACTCAGTTCAGCTATTTCTAACTTAGCATTATCATACAGTAGAGCTTTCTCAGTTGCCAGTTTTTGATATTTCACTATATCTAATTTTTGTGCCTTTACTTTTTCCTCATTCTTCTGCCATCTACCCTTAAAGGAACTCCTCTCGCATTTTATCTCAAACAATTCTAACTGATAATTTTTACAGATTTGTCTAAGTCCAGGAATTATACGAGCACAAGTGGGATCAGGACATACCTTATCGTTATCAATCTCAGCAGCAAAGGCTTCCTTGTCATCCACTGGAGTTTCTTCAGGTTTCTCATCAGTCACAACAAAGGCATGCTCTTTCTCTTCATCCCTTTCCACAGCAGCAACCATTGCATGTGACAAGCTAAACTCTTTCAACTGAGGTGTCCAATCATATCCACCTCCTTCCTGCACGACCAAAGCACTTGACTCAGCCTTTCCCTTGCCATCACCTGCTTTCCTTTCTTCTGTTCTTTCTTTCCTCGGCTTTGTGCACTCTCTTGCGAAATGCCCATACTCGTCACAGTTGTAGCACCTCAGCTTGCTTTTGTCAAACCCCATCCTGATCTTATCTTGGTCCTTCCACACATTCCTCCCAGTCTTTGCCATGAACTTCTTTGCTCTGAAAACAGCCATTGCCATCTGCCAAGAGACGTCCAACATCTCTACATCTTCTGGATTTATCTGATTCAGTTCACCCGACAGCATCTCAGTTGGCACTAAAGTTCCTGCCATGAGAGCATGATAGCTGTTCATAAAGCCCATACCGAGGGCAAAGTTAGGATCATTCGTAGCATCAGGGTTGACACTTCCACTTGAATTTGCATGAGGTTGTGCCACAAATGCAGTTGACTTTGTGACAGAGCTTGGTCCACTTCCAGCTGACTTTCCAGCTTGCTTAGAATCCACTTCTTCTGACAACAGGGCTTGGTTCAATTTTCCCGCCAAGCTAAGGGAGCTTATATGGTTCAATTCTCTCTGCTTGTCATCAATGAGCTTTGACTTCAATTTGTTGATCATCTCATCAAGAGATAGCTCACTCAGCTTGTTGTTGTCCTTAATGATGGAAATGTTGGTATTCCAGGATTTGGGCAGACTATTCAGCAGTTTCAGATTCTTATCTTCCAAATCTGGTTCAACACCATAGCTTGACATTTCGGCCATCAGAGACACGAACCTTTGCACTTGTGCTTCGAATGATTCACCCTGAATGTGGTTGAACAAATTGAATTTCTGCTTCAGCATTTGCTTGCGGCTTGCCTTAATGTCCGGATTTCCCTCATAAGCCACAATCAAAGCATTCCAGAGTTGCTTGGCAGTCTTGCAGTGCTTAAATCCTTGTGCAATGTCTGGTGTAAGTGCCATAGTCATAATGGCAAATGCCCTCTCTGCTTTGTTGCATCTTTCCCAATCATCATCATCATATTCGTCTTCCGTTTTAGCTTTACCTGCATTGGTTCCCTCTGGATGTGTAGGTGTGTGTGGCCCATGAATTACTGCTCTCCAGAGTCTGAGATCAACACTCTTCAAGTGGTTTTCAAACCTATATTTCCATTCCAGAAAGTTATCCGCCGATGTGAGTCTAGGTGGACGAGTGATAGATCCAATCTCAAAATCCAACTTCTGATACATACTTGGTTCGAAATCCATTACGTAAGCTTAGGGAACCTAAAACTAAAGTCCAAATGTCCAAACAAATGTGATTATGATTACAAACTCCTGATTACGATCGCAAACACAAGATTACGATCGGGAACTCTGATTACGATCCAAGCTAAATCGTAAACACCAAATCTCGATAGAGAAAATCGTAAACTTCGATTACGATTACCGATTACGACTCCGAAAGTCGTGAACACCTGTTTCCGATTAGAGGAAACCGTAAACACCGATTACGATACGAAGAAATCGTAAACTCCGATTACGACTCGAGATTCCGGTAACAAAATGTCGTAAACACATGTTTCCGAGCAGAATAAGTCGTAAACTCAATTCACCGGATCGTAAACACGATAAAGGCTCGATCTTGAACTCGTAAACCCAAAACTGATGAAGATCTTCAAAACAAGCAGTCGTAAACACCCAAATCAGCCCAGATACCGATCGTAAACGTGAAGAACAGCAGCAGCAGAACTCGTAAACCCCAAAATAGCCTTCAAATCTTCAAAAACCAACCCTTTAATCCAGAAAACAGCTTGAATCAATATCGTGAGAGCCTCGAATCACTGATTCTTGGCTCTGATACCAATTGTAGGTCCGAAATCCAACCAAGAACACGATATCAAATCACACACGAGTGCGGAATCCTCGTATGTGATCGATTCAAGAAGCAATGTAGAAGAAATAGATTAGATCTAAGATAAAGATCTAATCTTGAATGAAAATCACTACTAACTTGAAGCTACAATGAAACCGATCGGAAACACAATCAAAGATGAAGAAGTCGTAAACTTGTATTTCAAAGGCTTAGTTCAATCATAAACATCAAAGGCTTATATAGTGCCTCATTACAAACCCTAATCCAATAGTAAACACTAAGAGCCCAATCATAAACATAACAAAATCGGCCCACATGGCCTAAACACAAACTATTCTAAGCCCAAAAGCCAATAATAAGCAAGCCCATAACTAATGTTCATGCCTCTAATAAATATAGCCCAACACAACATATATCCACAACATTGCTAAATATGTGGATAACAAAGGTCAGATTTTTTATGAACCATGAAAATGCATGAGCGTATAATCTTCTACTCAATCATATCGAAATCAATGTTAAACGAAGATGACACGAGATGTAAAAACAAAAAGCTTTGTATTAACCACGGAGAAACCACAGAGTACACAAATAGAAATCTCACTCAAGCACAACTGAATACAACACAAGACATTCTATATATAGTGCTAAAATACGATGGGCCGAACCACAGGTTCAGACCAGGTTAGCCGGTGTCCGAACTTGGAGTTTGCCCAAGGTTCGGCCACTAACAAACTTGCACATCTTGTCTTGTACTCGATACTTCACATAAAGATCAAGAATCAAGTATCAACAAACTCCCCCTCGGCATGTGCAGTATCAATTCCTTCATTAAAACTTGTATCTTGTATCCTCAATCAACTTCTACCTCGACTTGACGATGAGTTCAATCTTGAATACTTGATATTGCATTGTGTGTAATCACTTTATCAACAATCTTCAGAAGACTTGAAGTTGTAATATTCTCTTTCCACTTAGAAACCTGCCAACATAAATAATCTTGGCACAAGACGTCTCTTCGAGACTCCAAGATATTTTGATTTTAAATTTTGATTTCATATTCCATGTTGATCAATCAAAAAGAAATAAGAACCAAAATCTTTTTGATTTATAGAAACTTTATATGAAAACACACCTAAAATCTTTTTGGTATTTTTTGATATGAAAAGTAAATGCAGTACAGAATCAGACAATATTTTTGTCTTTTGTGAGAAAGATCACAACTTGGGATCATATTGGACATAACATGCTAAACTACACTTCAATTTCGATTATTGTAGCACATAAGCCATGTCGATTGCAAATATATTTTGTCCAACTTTAAACTCAGGAAAACTCATACTCTTAACATCTGGATATGTTAAGGTATTGATTAAATTTGCTTTGACCAGTGTACCCACACTATCAACTGGCGTACTCGGTTTAGACCAAGACAACTTACAAGTTGATTTAAGTTTAGGAGACCATGTTTCATCAAAAATTTGACCTTTTTTATCCACATATTAAGCAGTGTTGTGGATATATGCAGTCGTTGGACAACCAGCAGCAAGATGTCCAGGTTGACGACATACATAACAAAGTCTTTCTCGAAAAATAGTTGAAAAATTCTTTGAATTTTGAAAACCAGATGAATGTTAAGAATCAAAGTTATCAAAGAAATCATCAGAAGAGTCATACCTAGGAGATGACTCCTTGAAGATGATGACCTTCCAGAATAACAAGAATTTTCTACCAAAGGAGGTGATTTCTTCTGAACTTCAACTTTTGAAATCTGCTTAACTTTTTCTGGCTTCTTAGCTTGAATCTGTGCTTCCTTGACCTCATAACCCAAGCCCTTGTGCTTGAAACCTGGTATCTTTGAAGGACTTGAAGAAGAACCAGAAGCTTCTCTCCCCTTAGCTTCTCTAGTGAATTTAGCTTTGATGTCTTTCAGTTTATTCTTCTCAACCAAAACTTTGTCTTCTTCAGTTGCAGATGAAGTACTTGCACCACTTTTATCAATTACTTGTTCATTTTCTAAAAAAAAGACTTTGAGCTAAACTTCAGAGCTTCACCCACAGACTTTTCCTTTTTCTTAGACTTTGACTTCTTTTTCTTTGATGGAGTGGCAAACTGTGAATAATCATGCAATTCGTCTTTAGGATCCAGTGGAGCAGTTGTAACTTCAGATAAATCCACTGGTTACGGAACCATGTGAATATCATCCCTCTTAAAACTATCCTCACTCCTATCCTGCGTGTATAAGAAATTCAGCAATGTCGGTGACAAATTACAATTCTTCACTTGCCTTTGTAACTCCAAAACTTCTAACTTCAATTCAGAGATTTTCTATTGAGCATCAAACACTTCTTTTTAGGACTTGATAAACTTTGCATTTAGCTCATCATATTCATATGTTTGCACTTTACGAATCTCACATTCAGCAAACAATTCTTCAAGAACACTTTATCTTTTCTTCTTGTAAATTTCAACATCTTTAGTCAAAACTTCATTCTTATCACGATAAAGAACATTTTCATCTTGAAGCATAGAGATCTTGTTCTGAAGTTTCTCAATAGTAGTCGCAGATTCAATCACAAGAGCATTAGCCTTTTCATACTTTTGTTAAACCGGATAACTCTTTTCAAACAAATTCTCAAAATCTTGTGCAGCATCTAATGCTTCAGCTTTAGCTTTTTCACATGCTTCAACCAATTGACTGTTTTCTTTCAAAACATCATTATGAATATGGACCAATTCATAATATTTCTTCTGGAATTCTTCTAAATCTTTCCTGAGGACTACAATTTCTCCAAACAATAATTTAGAATCTTTCACAAGAGTTGCATTCTTCTTTCCCAACATTATACATTCAAGCCATTTTGATTCTTCGACTTTAACTTCTTTGATCATTGATATTTTCGAATTGGAATCAGAATTAGTCTGAATACTATCATCATCATTGATGAGGAGAGGTCAAAATTGGATATGCTAGTGTAACAACAAAGATAACTCACAGGTGACAATCAAACTAAAATATCTCCAAGACAGAAAGATGCAGTTGCGACGGAGCCGACAGCAAGTGCATCTGCTTCACGTTAAGGAACTTGCAAACCAAGTTTGTTAGTATAAATAGAACATTCATGAATCATAGAAAGGACTTTTGAACAATGGGAGATTTTATACCTTTAGTGTGTGTTTCTCTCTCGAGATTCTGAATTGGTACAAACTAATCAATCAATACAATACCTTCGTTCACCATAACCATCTCTTACTTCTTTCTACGAATTCACGAGTGAGGTCTAGAATTTCATTTTACGCGCGAGTGGGATTTTATTCTTCATCAATTGGTGCCATCCGTATATTAACTGAATTTGAGAAAGAATGGAGAAATTAGTTGGTGACTCAGCGAAGAAAAACACTGTACTTACATCGTCGAGTGCAGGAAAGGTCAATATGAGCTCGAAAGTGTCTGGTGGAGGATTTAGTATGAAACCTTCGCTATTATCGTTTTCAAATCGCGAAAAGGATATTGATGATTTAATAAAGGATCAGCGAGAAGGAGATGGCCAGTTGAGGAATCCTGATGTTTTATGTGAATTCGATGATGAATTCTTGATACGAAATTTGGAGATCCTGCGAAAACTGAAAGATAAGCAGGATCGAGAGTTGTGGCTTCAAGAAGTTCGAACAAAGCTCAAATTCACTCCTGAGCGTGATGTGTCAAAAACGGCAAGTCAGAATGATGTTTTGGATGATCTCGAGGATGATCCGATCCTCATTAAGAAGCCGGCATCTCCAGGTAATGTCGTTGATGGAGTAATTGTTTGAATTCAACTCTTATATTTCATAATTTTTATAATTGAGAGTTTCGATCTTCAATTATACACGCATTCATAAGAATGCTTACGATTCATGGCAAATTATATGAAATTATGATGTGTTGTTTGAAATTCGTTTAAGAAATAAACGAGTTCAAAATAAACACAAAAACGTAGATTAAATAACGATTTCCAAAAAATCATACGAAGATTTGAAGGTGCGCTGTTTGAATTTTTGAATAATCGTTAAAATGGCGCGCAATTCTGGAAAACCAGATGACGACTTGAAGATATGCTAGACAAAATCTCAAAAGTGAAAAACACGCAACCTGCGTGTCCTTCGTGTTGTGCAGTTTCTTTTTCATAAAAAAAAAGAGGGAAAGGCATGTGGCATAATACATATGCTCATGTAATTTAGATAAACTGAAAAAGCTTGTATATATGACATGCGCTGTCAAAAAGCCCTCTATACGAGGCCTACCTTTGCAAGTGTTAACATCTTGGACACTCATACATGCGCTGTCAAAAAGCCCTCCATACGAGGCCTATCCTTGCAAGTGTTAATATTTTGAACACTTGCACATGCGCTTGCACTTGCCCCCTAAGAGGAGGCCTGTATGTGTATGTGATTGTTGATTGTATATAGGCAACAGCCAAAAGCTCTTTTCAAAAAAGGCATATGTGTCACATGGTTAATATTCCATGTGTGGATGTTTCAGGAACAGCAAAAGCATTTGTGCCATATTTTCATCCCTCAATGCAAGAGCAATGAAAGTTTGCTAACTGGATTGCTAATGCACGATTTCCGAAGAAGTTGAAGATGCCTACTTCTGTGAAAAAATATGCAGGGTTATCAGATCCTGCTGATCATGTGTTTGATTTTTGGTCAGCAGCCCGTTTAGAATGTTGGTCAGAAGAAACATGGTGCCACATGCTGGTCCAAACATTTACGGGAGCTACCAGAGTATGGTACAACCCATTACATAATGCTCAAATCGTAGGATTTGAAGATTTGAAAGAAAAGTTTTTAAGACAGTTTAGTCAACAACGGAAGTGTACTAAAGAAGTCACTGAAGTTCATAATATCCGGTGAAGGAATGATGAGAGTCTCGAAAACTTTTTGGTTCGCTTCAATAATAAAACCATGAAGATAGTTGGTGCTCAAGACCAGTTGCGGATTTCTGGTTTTTGTCATGGGGTGAGGCATTCACACTTAGTAGAAAAATTACATGAGGATTTACCTAAAACTATGGAAGTGTTGATGGATAGAGTGCGAGTCTATGTTAAAGGACGAAGTGCTTCAGGAAATATTCAGGGTATAAATACCCATAAGCCATCCTCAAAGGGTGCAAATGCAAATGCCAAGATCACAAAAGCAAATGAAAATACTTACCCACAGAGAAGTCATTCTTGGGGAAAGTATAGAACACAACCATATGATAGAAGAAGGGAGGGGAATTTTGGAAGAAATAAAAGAAGTTGGGAGGCGAAAGTAGACGAGTTCCCAATGTTAACTAAGACACCAAGTGAACTTTTGGCAACTGAGAATGTGCAATTTACTAAGCCTCAAAGAACACGTTTGGGCGCAAATGTAGATACAACAAAGTATTGTGATTTCCACAAAGATAGATGTCATGACACAGATGACTGTCGACATTTGCGAAATGAGATAGACAAAGCCATTAAATCTGGAAAGTTGTCTCACTTGGTGAAGAATATACAAGAAGGTCGCCCTATAGCAAATGCCAAAAATGTTAAAGGGATGATCAGACAAAATCCTAACACTTGGCATAGGAACGTGCGAACAAAGACAGTTGAAGAAGCATGGAAAATGTGTGAAATTGTATTTCCTCCCATAAGAGGTGAAGATGCAAAAGAGAATCCTGTGGTTATCACTGTTGGAGTTGCTGGGTTCCTGGTGAAAAGAACATATCTCGATACTGGAAGTGCATCTGAGATCATGTATGAATCGTGTTTTTGAAAGATGGGATCGGATGTGCAAAAGAAGTTGAGACCTCATAATTCACCCTTAATTGGTTTCTCGGGGGAAATTGTACACTCGATGGGGGAGGTCACTTTGCCTGTAATTTTTGGTGATGACAAGTTTTTCAGGGAGGTGATGTTGACATTTGTGATAGTTGCAACTCCATCACCACACAATGTTATCATAGGTAGACCTGGATTGAAAATGATAGGGGCCATTGTGTCAATACCACATGGAATGGTTCGTTTTCCCACACCTGCTGGGATCGCAACTGTAGAGTCGGATGTGGAAATGCATATAGCAATGGTGAATAAACCTGGTAAAACCAATGAGAGAATCAAAGTGGTTCAAGAGGATGTGTTGACAAAGGATAAATGGGTAATCAATGAGAAGTTTCCGGACCAAGTCATAGAAGTGGGAAGGAAATTGCAAGATGAATATAGAGAAAAATTATTTCAATTATTGAAAAGAAATGTTGACATCTTCGCATGGGAACCGTCGGATATGACAGGTGTTCCAAAACATTTTGCTGAACATCTTCTTAATGTTTATCCTGGTGCCAAGCCAATACAACAGTAGCGAAGAATTGTTGATAAGGTCAGAAACGAAGTTATAAAAGGTGAAGTTGATAAACTTGTTGAAGCTGGAATACTAAGAGAGGTACATTACCAAACTTGGGTTGCAAATCCAGTCTTAGTCAAGAAACCAGATGGTTCCTAGCGCATGTGCATAGACTTTAAAGATTTAAATAAAGCTTGTCCTAAAGATTGTTATCCCTTACCAGAGATAGACTTCAAAGTCGATTCTTTGGCTGGATATAAATGGAAGTGTTACCTTGATGCTTACAAAGGGTATCATCAAATCACTATGGCTGAGGAAGACGAAGACAAAATGGCTTCCATTACAAATGAAGGTCTCTTTTGCTACAAAAAAATGCCTTTTGGCTTAAAGAATGCTGGGGCAACGTATCAAAGATTGATGGATAAAACTTTCCAAAAGCAAGTGGGAAGAAATTTAGAAGCATATGTTGATGATGTGGTCATCAAAAGTTGCAAGGAAAAGGATATGATTGATGACATTGAGGAAACATTTGGAAATTTGAGAAGGATCAACATGAAATTAAATCCTAAGAAGTGTTCATTTGCTATAGAAGAGGGAAAGTTTTTGGGAGTTTTGGTAAATAATAATGGGATACAAGCACATCCTGGAAAAGTAAAAGCGGTATTAGAAATGGCTCCACCAAAAACCATTCAGGAAATTCAGACTTTAAATGGTCGATTGGTGGCATTACATCGGTTCCTTTCAAAAGCAACGGAGCGAACAGTTCCGTTTATAAAAGTGTTAAAGGAAAGCTTGAAAGGAAACCATTTTGAGTGGACAAGTGAGGCTAACAAAGCCTTTGAAGATTTAAAGATGGATCTTGTTACACTTCCGACTTTGACTGCTCCGAAGCTGGGAGAAAAGTTGGTTATGTACTTGGCGGTCACTGAGAATGCAGTCAGTGCTGTGTTGATGGTGGAAAGGGAAGAGAAGCAAATACCAATTTATTACATCAGTAAGATGTTAAAAGATTATGAAACAAGATATCCAATAGTGGAAAAAATAGTTTTGGCATTGGTACAAGCAACTCGACGCTTGAGAAGATACTTTCAAGCTCATACTATCATCGTTCATACTTCTTTTCCTATTCAAAACATCCTAAGGAAACCTGAGATGTCGGGAAGATTGGTGAGATGGGCTATTGAGTTGGGACCTTTTGATATTGAATTCAAGCAACGTACATCAATTAAAGGCCAAGTGATAGCTGACTTTTTAGCTGAAGTGCCAGAAGGAGCAAGTGTAAATAGCATTACCGTTCTTGAACCCATTGAGAAAACATGGATTTTACATACAGATGGATCATCCAACTCTGATGGGTCAGGAGCAGGTGAAACTCTGTTACAAATACCTTTTATTTTATAAATCGCATATACATATGTTATGTTAATCATTTCCTTAAAACTTTCAGGATTGATTTTGAAAAGCCCTGAAGGTGATGAGTTGACATATGCGATCAGATTTGGCTTTGTATCCTCAAATAATGAAGCAGAATATGAAGTGCTACTAGCAGGTCAGGCTGTGTGATTCTTAAAAATTTGTAAGTTCTTTTAAAAAGAAAGATGGGGGAGGAGAGTATGAGTATATAAATATACTCATGCATCTTTTGAGCAAATGTATTTGTAAGAAATTCGCATATGTTTGCAGAAAAAAAAATTGACAGATGCATATGCGTTTGTATTTGAATATTCATTTGCACAATTGATTGTTTTTATACAAAAACAAAACTTACCATTGTAAGTTGATAATACATGACAGGTTTAAGGTTGGCCAAAAAGATGAAAGCTAAGCAATTAATAGCGTATGTGGATTCGCTGTTAGTGGCAAGTCAAGTTGCCGGAACATATGAAGCAAAAGGAAAGTATATGGCGTTATACTTGGAACAAGTGCAAGAACTTATAAAGAGTTTCGACAAATGCGAAGTGTTACACATATCTAGAAGCCAAAATCGGAAAGCCGATGCTCTAAGTAAATTAGCATCTGTGGCATTTGAGCACCTCGCAAAGGAAATCAGAGTGGAATTGTTGGAAGCTCCTACTATTAATCTGAAATTAACAGCGGATGTGCAAATGTACGAAGGCAGTTGGATGTGGCCAATAATAAAATACTTAACAAAAGGAGAACTTCCAGATGACAAGGAGCAAGCCAGGCAAGTCAGAGTAAATTCACTTCAATACCAAATGCAAGATGATACTTTATATCGAAGGAGCTTTTTGGGTCCCCTCTTGAGATGTTTGTTGCCAAGCGAGGCAGAGTGGGTTGTTAGAGAAGTGCATGAAGGAATCTGTGGTATTCATGCAGGAGCCAAAATGGTAGTAGCAAAAATTATGAGTCTTGGCTATTATTGGCCAGGTATGTATAGAAGTACATTTGAAGAACTTCAAAAATGTCAAGCATGTCAAGCACACGCGCCAGTGAGTATGCGAGCTAAAAATGAACTTATCCCTGTGACATCCGCTTGGCCATTTCAAAAATGGGGGATGGATATAGTAGGGCCATTTCCGGTCGCAAGTGGGGGAGTGAAGTTTCTCATAGTTGCTATTGACTATTTTACAAAATGGGTTGAAGCAAAACCTTTAGCTAACATCTCTGGAAAACAAGTAAAGAAATTTGTGTGGGAACATATTGTATGCAGGTTTGGTTTACCATTGTACATCATAACTGACAATGGGCAGCAATTTGCCGGAAATCCATTCAGCGCCTGGTGTGAAGATTTGCACATCAATCAGATCTTTACATCTGTGGCACATCCACAGGCGAACGGACAAGTGGAACGGGCTAATAGAAGCTTAGTAGAAGGAATAAAAATGAGATTAGAGAAATATGGGGGAAGTTGGGTAGATGAACTACCGCATGTGTTGTGGGCACACAGAACCATGCCCAAAACAAGCAATGGAGAGACTCCATTTAGTTTAGTGTATGGAACTGAAGCAGTCATACCTGCAGAAATTGGGTTACCTAGTCACAGACTGCAAGTGTTAGTACCTGATAATGACGAAGCTTTAAGAACCAACTTGGATTTGTTAGAAGAAAGAAGAGAGATAACAGCTATTCGAGAAAGTAGATACAAGAAAGAAATGGCAAAGTACTACAACGCAAAAGCAAAAGTGCACCAATATAAGGTGGGAGAATATGTCTTGAGAAACAATGAAGTTAGCCGTGCTCTCCCGTTGGGGAAAATGTCTCCAAAGTGGGAAGGTCCATATATCATAAAGAAAGCTATCGGAAATGGATCTTATATACTCGAGCAAATCGATGGTGCTGAACTTGCAAGAGCATGGAATGGAGTTCATCTTCGGAAATGTTACATGTAGGCAAGTGTTGAAATGTTGCAAGGTTGTTGAATTGCTTGTATTTCGAATAAGGAACAGAGTGTTCTTAATAAAATGACATTCCAATTCCGAAATTATGAATGTGTTTAACACTATTAATATATTACATATGCACATGAGCATATGTATACAATTTTTCGTAAGCACATAGTCCCTTAATTATTTATACATGATCCATAAAGTCACTTACCAATCTGATAAACGGATAATTTAATACTCTTTGATGGTGGAGTTGAGTTATTATTTCTTATAAAAAGAATAATAACCCAAGATGAATATATAGTTTCATCTTGTCCTTAACTGTCTCAATAAGACAAGAGTGCATGTTAAGAAGAGGTGATCATGCCGGACACCTTGTTAACATAATTTTTGTTAACAAAAGCCCAAGGGGTGAAGGCCAACTCATTCAGGAATTGCATCTGTATACTTTCCTATTGAGCATCCCAAGGGTCGCAAATGTCACTTTATAATTTAATTTATAAAGTTGAATTTGCGGATTAGCCATCCAAGCGATGAGTTAATCATTTCTTACCAAAGAATGTAAGAAGAGAATACCATAAAGAAGTGGCTCACAACTATACGTGAAAATATGTAATGAATAAGGTAGTTCAATATTCATGTTGTTAATACTCTTATGAGGTGGACGCATTTCATAGGAGGGAAACGCATATGTTGGATTTTTCTTATGATTTATAAAAATTTCACCAAAAGTTTAAGTCATGGTACTTATGAAGAAGGACTCATAATGTCCTTAGAAGTCTGACATTTATATAAAATTAGACACATAAACTAAAGAAAGGCTGTACAATTATACAAAATAATAAAACCATCACAAGACCTACAACAAAGAATGGTTAAACTCCATTTGCAAAAGTAAGTGTATAAATTACACTTCCATCGCAAATGTACTGTTCCTAGGCAAATTACGAAAGTGATTTATGAAAAATGGATCATAAGGACCAAACATTAGTTGTCAAAACATCATAATGTTCTTAGAACAAGCATGATAACATTTCAATCCTAAAAGCAGCATATGTAAGTTCATCAGTGGCATTGTTCAAAGTCGGAAGTACAAACACATGCACAACCGACCTACAAAATAACCAAATGTATCAATCCATACGAGTGCTAAAAAAAATTGTTTAAGATGCCACTGCATAGGTGGACTTTGGAGAATGATTGTTCTTCACAAAAAGCTAAACAGTTGATCACAAATCAACTTTGGTTACCTGAGGAGGGGAAGGGCTTGGAACTGCTGATGGGCTTGAGCATCTCTTTTATTTTTTCCACGTCTGACACATCCAACTTAGACACCTGCTCTATAATATCAAAGGTCATGGATTGAAGAGATTTTAGATGATCAAACACCTTGTCTCGTGCATTAGCATCATATTCCTTGAAAGAGTTGATGTCCATTTCATTCTTTGATGCGTGTGCAAGTCCGCATTTGATGCCCTCATTAAAACCCACAGCATTCACAGCTTGATTAAGACTTAAAGCCATCGGGATAACTTCTGAGTGAACTCTTTTTGCAAGCAGGCCAAGACCTTCAGCGATGAGCCACTTGCTTTTGTCCTTCAAAGTATTATTCTCAGACTGCAGAACCTCCCTCTCTTCAATCATGGCTTTCATAGTCTCTTCTAACCTTCCCACCTCTATACACAAGTGGATCCAATACAAATGAATGTTACTTACACATTTCTATACAATGAATTAGATATAGTAAAAGATGTGAAAACATTACCTTTCTTAGCATCAGCCGCTGATTCCTCAAGCTTGGTTTTTTCTTCCAGAAATTGATTCTTCAAGAAAAGCTCATTGTCTTGAGCCTGTTTCAAATTTCTTTTTGCCTCTTGTTCCAAGGCCACCAACTTCCGGTTATGCACCCTCAAACTTTCCACCTCGCCTGATAAAGTGTTGATCTTCACTTGCGAATCAATGGAACTGGCATTTAGTTTCGAGAGCATGTGCCTCTTTTGAGCTTCTGCAAGTTCTTCCACTTTAGCTTCAGCAATCACCCATCTTTCATACAAATCTGCCACCAAGTTCTGCTGCTTCGCATGTGATGTCATGAATTCGTTAGAGAACACTTCATGAGGAACTTGGTGAATGCTAGACACATCTGTTGGTGTGCTACTTAGCAGGGAAAGCTTCTTGGCAACTAGTGGGTCTTTATATGACTGACTTGATAGCACATCCCACTTGGGGGCAAAGGGTTCAGTGACGGATGCAGGTGAAAATTCTTTAGCTGAGCTTGTCCTCATGCTAACTAGTTCAATGTCTTTCTTAAGCCATTTCGAAACAGGAACACCAAATGATGGGAAGGATTGTGAAAGGGAAGATGAACTTGAAGTTTTGGCAACAACAGAGGAAATTGGTTGAATGTTCTGCAAAAGAGGGGTGTTAATTAAAGTTTGGTCGGTCATATCGGGTGAATTCAGCAAAAAATCGGAAATATTAAATTCCTTATCATAAGGAGGGGTTACCGGTGTTTCAGCAGTGTTAGTCATAGTTTCCTCATCAACCACTTCCAAAACTCCGGAAGTGCTCTTGGAGGGTGACTGAATGGTTAGTCTAGGAGATTTCCTTTTAGAAGCATGAGCGTCCTTCCCGGTATGAGGCTTGGGAGGACGCTTCACCATTTTTCCTTTGGCAGTATGAGACATGTTGGTGGTAACAGTAGCATCATTTGCGATATCTTTCCCTTTTCCACTTGCATCGCTTGTTAAGACGATCTTCATTTGTGAAGAGGTTGTAGAAGGGGCTTCTTCAGTCTTTGACCCAACAATCTGGTCATACATGTCTTCAATAGACAAAGCTTCTTGGTTACCCTCAGTTACATTTGTACCATCAACATCCATGGTTTCTGCTTCAGGGCGAATCTCATAAAATGAAGACGAAGTTTGATTGAGAAACGGTACTGTAGTTTCATCAATCTTTTCTGCAGACAACTCCAAACCAGAAAAACTCTTCAAGCCCAGGGCATTATACAACTCCATTTCTGAAAGCAAAGAAAAAATTGTTATGTCAGTATATACAAACTACCATTAAAAGGATCGCAAGTGTAAAACTTACCCCTCTGGTGGTACTGTAAAATAGGCCACAATTCCGGCTCAAACCAAGCCTTGCTAATCCTAGAAATAAGCAATATACATTCTGGAAGTTCACGAATGGGGCTAGCCATACTAACCAACCGATCAAAGTTCACTTGTGGATACTCGTCCTCTTCGGGGATAACATCATGAACAATGTCATCAATTTCCCTCCATCTCATGGTGGGAGGGATACATCGATCATCCACATAAAAGAACTGATTCTTCCAAGACCTAGGGTTTGGGGGAAGAGTAGTACTAATCCTAGATACCCCGCGACGGCGTTCGAAAGTATACCAATCACCAGCCATGGTTATCCGATAGAAAGCCCTAAATAGTGCAACACTTGGAGATACACCTACTGCTCTACTAGAAACTTCAAAATGACTTAAGCGAGAAAGTCCTTGAGGGTGCATCTGGGAAATGTGCACTCCAAAATACGATAGGGCTCAAATTAAAAACTTAGTGAAAGGAAGCCTATAATTCCCAAGTCGAAACATGTCGGCATACACACCGATTTTGCCATCTTGGAAAGAAAAAATCGATAAATTGGATTCTGGCAAAACAGAGTGGAGAGATAATGGGATGTGGTATCTTTCGATTAGATTATCTAAATCGCTCGGACTTAAAGTGGAAAAAGATGAATGCATATTATGTTTCGATGATTCTTCATCAATTTTGACAACAGGAGAAGCCATTGTTGAAAGAAATTAAAAAGAAAGTTATGGAAACTAACCTTAGGAAAGTAAAACGAAGAAGATGGTTGAGAGAGAATGCCGGAGGAAGATTTGAAAGAAAGTGGAAAGTGTTTGGGAATTCATGAAGGAAAAGAGGATATAAACCTCCTTAAAGCGGTTTAAATCCATTATTTAAAATTCAAAAAAGAATAATTGTCTCGTCAGCAAACCTCGTGCTGACACGTGTTCTGAAAAATTGACAATAAGTACCATCACACTTAATGGCCTCCTGACAGATGCTTACGCATGCCATTTGCATTTGCAATAACCAACAGTCGGTTATTCTAACATTTGCAGATGCAAATCTCAACCAAAAAATTGTGTTTCCAATACTGTAATTACTAAAGTCCTTAAGTTATAGTATCTATAACATAAAGGACTAGGGGGACTGGAGGACCCTTGCGGTAAAATTTTTTATAAATTTTGCTTAAAGAAAAAGGTTATGGTTATACTCTTTTTTATCCTAAGCTTTGGTTTTTCCCAAAGGGTTTTCCAAGCAAGGTTTTTTAACGAGATAACACCTTTTTAAAGCAAACGAAAGTGTACAAAGCCTAGATTTTTCTAGCACATAGTCCATTATCATTGTATAAATAATTAATGGACTAGGGGGACTTGATGAGGAGAGGTCAAAATTGGATATGCTAGTGTAACAACAAAGATAACTCGCAGGTGACAATCAAACTAAAATATCTCCAAGACCGAAAGATGCAGTTGCGACGGAGCCGACAGCAAGTGCATCTGCTTCACGTTAAGGAACTTGCAAACCAAGTTTGTTAGTATAAATAGAACATTCATGAATCATAGAAAGGACTTTTGAACAATGGGAGATTTTATACCTTTAGTGTGTGTTTCTCTCTCGATATTCTGAATTGGTACAAACTAATCAATCAATACAATACCTTCGTTCACCATAACCATCTCTTACTTCTTTCTACGAATTCACGAGTGAGGTCTAGAATTTCATTTTACGCGCGAGTGGGATTTTATTCTTCATCAATCATCATGACGAGCAGTGAATGCAACAGTAAATGGAGCATGTTTCATTGTTGTTTCAGAATCTGCATTCCAGGCAAATTCATCTAGATGCCAAAACGTGTCTGTCAGTTTTTCGTCAAAAGAAACAGATTTCTTCTTAACCTTGAGAACTTCATCTGGTGAACGAATAACCAAATGAGCATGTTGACCAGACTTTAGCTTGTTTTCAGTTGAACTTGGACATTCTCGTGCAAAATGTCCATATACAGAACACTTATAACATTTAACCTTTGACTTGTCCAGACCGATTTTCCCATCCTGATTCAATCCCTTCTTGCCAATTCTATTGAAAAATTTCTTCGTTCTTCTAACCAGCATAGCATATTGCCAGTTCAAATCCATTTCTTCAAAATGATCATAATCGATTTGATCATAATCTTCGTCTGTTAATTCAGCATTACTCATAGAACCAGTGATAACCCCGAAATATGAAGATACCAATGCAGACATTAAAGCATTATAATTAACGGTAGTTTGAGCAGACAAAACATTCTGATTTGAAGAACTAGGAGCAGAAACAGTACAACCAGCAGAATAACTAGGAGTTTCAGATTTACATGCAATGAATGTTGTTGGTGGTGCGGAACTAACAATATTAGATCTCACAGTTTTGATTGTAGAGATATTTTCACCATGATACACCGATGGATTTTGGATTTGTGTAGGAAGTGATTTTTTCACCATCAACTCCATATCCCGTGCTTGTATCCTTTGAATCAAATCATTGTAACTCAAACCAGAATATCCTTTATCATGAGTAATCATCATCACATAATTTTTCCACTTTTTTTGGTAATGAATCTAAAAGCTTTTCTTTCAACTCAGCATCTTCCTTTGTAAGATTCCCTATTTTCATTTCACTAATCAAATTTGCAAATCTTGCAATTAGACACAAAATTGATTCATCCTGATAATGTTTGAAACTGTCAAACTCTTTTCTCAAAACTTTTTGACGACTTTTCTTGTGTTGGTCATTGCCCTCACATCTTTTCTGCAAGGCATTCCATAAGCTGTGTGATGTAAAGTTAGCAGAAAATTGATGTAATAATTCTTTTGGCAATGCCATTGTCAAAGTACCCTACGCCTTCTTTTTAGCTTGATATGCTTTCTTTTGGTCATTATTGAATTTTATTTAAATAATTGGGGTACCCGACGCATCTTTGGGATAAACATATGGTTCATGATATGACAACCTACATATCAATATCATTTGTGTTAACATGTGCTTCAAATCGTGTAGCCCAACTATGATAATCTTCCAATCGCAATAATTTGGGAACTTTCAGACTTGTTCCAATTTCACTATCATAGTTAAGCATGGTTTGCATTGTAGCTTGCATTGAATTTTGAATTGCAGCAAACGCGTGAAAATCAGACATTTTGTAAAACTGGTTACTGTTCACCCCGAACCTGTCCCGAACCTAAACTGTTTCGCTGAACTTCGTCCGAACTCTGTCCGAACTGAAAAAGAAATGTCGAACCCTTGCCGAACTTGAGCTTCGGAAATAAACAAACCTTCGCCAAACCTTCGCCGAACCTTCGCCGAACTATGTACGAACCCTAACTTTGGAAACAACAAATGTCGGCCGAACTTTTTCCGAACCTCAACTTCGTAAGCAAACTGTCTGACCCCTATCCGAACCTGGATTTCAGAGCGGTTACAATTCGGTTACACCAAACCTTAGACGAACTCGAACACTCTCGACTCCCTTTTTTGCGATTTTCAGTATTTTTGGACAAATTTTTGAACAGGAACTCAGATAAACTCCATAGGAAAGATTTAGAAGAAGATTTTCCAAGAAATAATATACTCGAGATGATCAAATGAACTCAAAACCTTGAAGAATTTTCAAAAACCCCACTTTTTGACTCATAACTCCGAAAAAAAACAGTGATTTCCGATCAGTAGAATGAACCAAAGGCTCTGATACCACTTGAAAATGCGTGAGCGTATGATCGTCTACTCAATCGTATCGAAATCAATGTTAAACGAAGATGACACGAGAAGTAAATACAAAAAGCTTTGTATTAACCACAGAGAAACTATAGAGTACATAGATAGAAATCTCACTCAAGCACAACTGAATATAACACAAGACAATCTATATATAGTGCTAAAATACGATGGGTCGAGCCTCAGGTTCGGACCAGGTTCGCCGGTGTCCGAACTTGGAGTTCGCCCAAGGTTCAGCCACTAACAAACTTGCACATCTTGTCTTGTACTCGATACTTCACATGACGATCAGGAATCAGGTATCAACAAACCATGGTCTCCAAAGATCAAATCAACTCGTAAGTCGTCATGGTCTAAACCAAGTACGCCAGTTGATACCAATTCTGGTTCTGATAAAAAATTAGAATCTTTAAAAATATGGAAACCAAAGGTTGTTTCCAAGGCCAATAATGACTATGTGGAAGACACCGGGCGACCCGACGTTGTTGACTCGGGTCGCTCCCAAAGTGACTAATGTTTTATTTGGTGTTAGCAGGTATTTCAGGAAGACCTTTCAGTGATTGGAAAATTACTGATTGTGATATATCTGTGATAACTTAAATTAAATTTCAAAATCTATTTTGTTTTCACACTACTAAACCGCAAGTATTCGTGTTGGTTGATCAATTTCTGGTTTGTTTTTCACTCCGTATCATTTTGAGGGGGAGTTTGTTTTTGCAAAAATACAAAAATAGTGTGTTGTTGTTTACAAATGTTAAAAATGAAAATCTATAAATAGAGTTATCATTTTTAGGGGGAGAAATTAGAAAAGACAAAAGACAAAAACACTAAAAAATGAGAAATTGTATCCGAAATGATTGGGAAATGATGGTACATTGGCTTACATCGTCTGACTCATCGATAAAATAGATGAAAAAGCCATAAGACCATTTGATCGATGTGTAAGGTAGGCTCGTTAAATCTGTTAGAGCATATTCCTATGCTAACGTGTGTCTCGTGTATTTTATCTAATCTAGAGCATCTGTGTGGATAATATAGTCACTGGCCGTACCAGATGCACCGCCGGACAAGATGGTCCGGGCGGACCAGATGGTCCGGGCGGACCAGATGGTCCGGGCGGACCAGATGGTCCGCTGGCCTGTGACTAAGTGACTATAAATAGTCCATGTTAGAGAGAGTTAGAAGTGCTGTCATTTTCCATATCTCTTAACTGTGTGTAACTAAGTGTGTTTTCTCTCTCTACTTGTCATCTCTAAGTGAATCAATAAAGCAAAGCTTTATTTACATCTTGTTGTTATCCGATTACCGAATCATGCAGTAGTAAGATCGTCTCATGGTTTATCAAGTGGTATCAGAGCATTCCAGGTTGCTCTACTACTGTGATTTGGTAAGTTTTCGACATTCTAGAGAGAGAAAGTTTGGGTTTTCTACATTTTTCATCAATTTTTCATAATTCTGAGTGATTCCGAGGATAAAAATGATTTCTGGATGTTCCTGGAGTGTTTTCGCATCATACTGATCCAGTTTCTAGCTTCAATTGTCGAAATCTGTGAAAATCAGACAATTTCAGCTTCGTTTGCATTTGGTCCGCCGGATGAACATTTGGTCCACCGTTTGATCCGCCCCGATAATCTTCATCAGTCTGATCCGCAGCAGTTACACCGTACCAGTTTTGATCCGCCGTACCAAAATCTGATCCGCCGTACGAAATTTGGTCCGCCGGACGAAATCTGATCCGGAATCTGGTCCGCTAGTACAAATCTGATCCGTCTCATTAATTTGATCCGGAACTGGTCCGCTGGTAGTATTTTGATCCGCTGGAATTGTGGGTCCGTTGGCAGAAAACATATCTTCACTAAAACTGACGTAACTTGCAAACCGTTTGGAGTTACGGAACCCAATACCAGCCAAAACGTTCGTCTTTCCGAGATCTAGACGTGTACTAACCTAAAGGGTCTGTACCCCCCAGTTTGACCTCCAAAATCCGCTTGGAAGACCCTCGTTTTTGAGTTCAAAGTTTTGGAGTTTTAGGTTTAACATCAAAATGAGTGATTTCTATGCAATGACTGCTGTTCAAACATCAATGCAAGCCATGTTGAACTATGATAATGAGATAGGAACAACTCAAAAATTCCTAAATTTCTAAGGCTTGAAGATTATCACAATTAGAGAAGTCGGTTTGAATCTTACATTTACTCGCAAGATATTGAGAGTTGGATTCCATTTGAGAAAGAATATGAATATCCGATGATAAGTCCCAATAAACCAAAGATGATTAGTAGTTTCGATGCTGATGAACGGAAATTGTTTTCTCGAGAAAAGAAAACATATAGTTATCTTACAATGGCCTTGCCAAAAGATCTAATGCATCAATTTAAGCAATATACAACGGCTAAGGAGTTGTGGGATGCTATTGAAGAAAGATGTACGGGTAATGATCAATACAAAAATACTCGAAAGAAAGTGTTGAAGAAAGAGTTTGATATTTTCAGGCACTGTGAGAATGAGAGGATTCCAGATTTGATTGCTCGGTTTTCCCATTTGATAAATGAACTTGATGTTGTAGGAGTCAAGAAAGATAGTGATGAATTAAAAGAGAGAATTCTGGAAGCATTACCAGAAAAATGGGAAAATTATGTGATGATGTTGACAAATGATCCAAATTATTCAACTTGGACATTCAATCAAATAACTAGCAAATTACAAGCTCGTGAGATGGAATTGCTGGTGAAGAAATCTGCACATCCTACGGTTCAGAATCCTGAAGTATATTTTGGAGAAAATTTAGCTACTATGCATGCTAAAACAAAGTCACATTCTATTTCAAGCAGTAATCCACCAGTAACAGCTTTTCTTGCTAGACATTCTGAAAATTCTGGTTATTCTCCAGGATGTCATTTTACTATTCCAGATAAATCAACAAACAATTCTCATTCTGCTCAATCAACTGAAGAATTGGCTGCATTTTATCTGCCTTTATATCTTCATCGTCTGGTTCGATATTTGGTCAAATTAGTGATGCTGATTTGAGTAGAACTGAGTTAGAACAGCTGGATGATGATCAATTGGCTGAATTAGATCTGCATTGGCAATTTGCAATGATAGTTGAAAAAGGGAAAAGGTTTATCAATGATAGCGTCTTTGTGTTTTTGTTTGTGTTAAAATGAAAATCCAAAAGTAGAGTTTTCATTTTAAGGGGGAGAAATTGAAAAATACAAAAACATCGAAAAACAGAAAAATACAAAAACATTGAAAAAGGAGAAATTGATCCGACATGATTGGGAAATGATGGTACATTGGCTTACGTGTCTGACTCATGGATAAATTAGATGAAAGAGCCATAAGATCATTGTTCGATGTGCTTGGTAGGCTCGACATTAAATCAGAAAGTATTCAGATGTGATAAGCACTAAATACTAATGCTTGACCAAGTGGACAACATCTTGATGCATATTTCATGATATATCAAGAAAAGATATGTGAAAAAGAAAATGAGAAGTCACTGTGTATACATGTGTTCATTTTGCAAAGATTTAAATTTGTTTGATTTTCTTTATTTTTGTCAAACGATCGGACTTTCTCTGCGTGTCGAAAGACCGACCTGATTGTTGTTCGTTTGACGTTCTGCTTTATTTTCTTTGGTGTTTCGTATAACTCATCGGACTTTCTCTGCGTGTACGGGAGTACCGACCTGATTGTTGTTGAGTTATACAATTTCAACTTGTTTTATTTTCTTATTTTGTTAAATCTGAGGCCTTATCTGCGTATCGAAAGATCGACCTTAAGGTAGACGATTTAACGTTCTTATTTCTTTTTGCATGAAACTCAGTTGACTGAATCGTGAATACAATCATTATGTGATTAAATCACAAATGAAATCACAAAGTGTGATATAAAAAGCAAAAACATATCTGAGTATGTCTGATAGTGTGGGATACACTGGTCAATGCAAACTTAATCAATTCAATAACATATCCAGATGTTATGAGTATGATTATGCCTGAGTTTAAAATGGACAAATTATACCAGTAATCGACATGACTTATGTGCTGAAATAACTGAAATTGAAATGGAGTTCAGCATGTCATGACCAATATGATCCCAAGTTGTGATCTTTCTCGCAAAATACAAAAATAGTGTGTGTTTCAGTATTTCATTTCTGTATTGCATTTATGTTTCATATTTGAAAAATCCAAAAAGAGTTTAGGTGTGTTTTAGCATAAAGTTTCAAAAAGCCAAAAATATTTTGTTTCTTATTTGTTTTCGACCGATCGAAACATTGATACAAAATTCAAAATTCAAAACTATATCTTGGATTCTCGAAGAGAAGTTTTGCACCAAGATTAAATTAATTTTCAAAAGAAAAAGAAAGCCGCGTTTCTGTCTTCTGAAATTGCAGGTTTCTGTGTGAAAAGACTCATGCATGGTGAAAAGGGGAGTATGTTATATCTTTCACAAGTGGATCTTGAAGTTCAAAAATTTATTCAAGGATGATTCATCCATGCGAGCTCTAATTCTGACAAGATTTCAAGTTGAAGATCAGACGCAGAAATGTTGAAGATTGAAGACTGAAGTTTAGTTAGAATATAGATACACTACACGTTAAGGGGGAGTTTGTTAGAGCATATTCCTATGCTAACATGTGTCTCGTGTATTGTATCTAATCTAGAGCATCTGTGTGGATAATATAGTCACTGGCCGTACCAGATGCACCGCCGGACCAGATGGTCCGCTGGCCTGTGACTAAGTGACTATAAATAGTCCATGTTAGAGAGAGTTAGAAGTGCTGTCATTTTCCATATCTCTTAACTGTGTGTAACTAAGTGTGTTGTCTCTCTCTACTTGTCATCTCTAAGTGAATCAATAAAGCAAAGCTTTATTTACATCTTGTTGTTATCCGATTACCGAATCATGCAGTAGTAAGATCGTCTCATGGTTTATCAAAATCAGAAAGTATTCAAATGTGATATACACTAAATCTGATGTTTCCCCTAGTGGACAACATCTTGATGCATATCTCACGATATATCAAGAAAAAGATATGTGAAATATAAAATGAGAAGTCACTGTGTATACATGTGTTCATTTTTCAAAGATTTAAACTTGTTTGATTTTCTTTATTTTGTCAAACGATCGGACTTTCTTTGCGTATCGAAAGATCGACTTGATCATTGTTCGTTTGACATTCTACTTTATTTTCTTTGGTGTTTCGTGTAACTCATCGGACTTTCTCTGCGTGTCCACAAGATCGACCTGATTGTTGTTGAGTTATACAATTTCAACTTGTTTTATTTTCTTATTTTGTTAAATCCGAGGCCTTATCTGCGTATCGAAAGATCGACCTTAAGGTAGACGATTTAACGTTCTTATTTCTTTTTGCATGGAACACAGTTGACTATAAAATGAATACAAATCATTATGTGATAAATCACAAGTGAAATCACAAAAATGTGATAAGCAAAGCATATCAGAGTATGTCTGATAGTGTGGGGTACACTAGTCAAAGCAAACCTAATCAATACTTTTGTAAGGATCGAAAAGAACCTCAAACACGATATCACGATCTCTAGTGAGTGTGCGGAATCCAAACACTAGAGTGATTCAAGATTAATCGAGAATAATATGAAAAAGCAATAATAATACGAATAAGAACACAAATTGATTGAAGAAAGACACTTTACTATTGACCTTGACTGCTTACACACTGATCGAAATTCTCTGGGAGAATTTTGTGAACACCAACCCTAATCTCCTAAATAAGTTATCCTTATATAGGGATGCTTATGGCCCACAACAATATTCGGACTATAGGGCCCACAACAATTCGACCAACCTACAACCCACACAACCCATTTACATAATCATAGCCCAATTACATTTAACTAGCCCACAAGTAATTCTTTAGCATTAGATAGCAATCACATTCTGAGCTTCTTTGACAGATTCACTGTTTCTGGATCATACCACAGCTCCTTTGCCATGATCTCAGCTACAGCTCTAGTATAACACTTGGCATATTCTTCAGTGTCTTGATTACACTCAATTTGATGCTTGGCAAGTACCATTATATCCTTCTTATGAAACCTCATCAAATCATGAACTTCCATGACATCTATTGTCTTTGATTTGTAGAGAATTTTGGCTTCACCAGAGTAATCACTATACGCCCAAGTTTACAAATCATGCAAGCAATCTTCAGGATGTCTCATCGGCAGAGGTATTGTCTTTGTCTTTTCTATTGGTGGATTCAGAACATTTATAAACTTCTTTGTTGTTACACTCTCCTTTCCTGGGATACTCTTCTTTCAGTCGCATTTGAACACACCTCTGTACTTCTTCACATATGATTTCTTGTGAGGAAAATCTTCAAATCTCTTGAACTTGCTTCACACTGCATTTTCCAGTTTCTTGTAAAAATACTTAGCTTGCTCATTGTTTGATGGATTTGTAAACGGTGCCTCGTAAAGCATTGTCAGATCTACATTTGTCCAGGAGTAAAACTGGGTCCAGCTTTTGTAGTATTCCAACGGATATTGACCCTTTCTTTGCACAACGAACATATTCTTCTCTCCATCAAACATCCAGGTTTAATATCTACATTGATTCCCCTCTTATCATGATAATGCTCTCCCAGCTGAATTAGATACCTTTCAGGGGGATAAGCAAATGTCTGAGCCTCCCAACCTCTGTCAAACTCAGAAACTGGTAGTGTCATATAATCTCTATCCCTGGTATCTTTATCTTTAGTGGAGGTTTCGGGTAATACAGTTTGAGTTTCCTCAGGAATATCTGCTTCAAAGTCAAATGCTGGTGATTGTGAGGAATCACCTGCACCTGAACCTCCTTCTGTGTTACCTGGATCACCCTTATCACCTTGGCTAGGGTTTGACCTGCTTGATTTTTCCGAGTTAAGCTGCCTGATCAGCTTATGAAGATCTCTGAATTGTTTGGTAAACTCTCGGTTTACCTTCTTCTGATTCTCCACAGTGTTGTGGATCTTCTGGATATCAATCAAGTCTCCAATTATCTCACTTTGGGCTGCATTCTGGGCTTTCAAACTTTCAATTTCTTCTCTAAGTTCCTTTTCCAGTCTGTATTTTAGGGGTTTCCACCATTTTCCCCTTGTCTTGGGTAGTGGGTTGAGAAGATGATTGATCAGCACTAGCACTTGTGACTGGTGGCACACGAGAATCTAATCTTCTTCTTCTGGGGTCACTCGGGCCTTCTCTATGGTGTTGTGTAGCGATCGTCTCAGTCTAAGTCATTTATTCGATAACAGAAGCGCAGAGGGGAGGATCCTCCATGGCTTTCCGTTTTCTAATCAGTGGCGTCTCAGCAGTCTCAGTCTGAACTTCCTCGATATTGATGTCATCAAGATATGTGTCATAATTGATACTATCTTCACCTTCAAAATTCAGTGAACCAATCTGCACATCTTTTAAATCAAAATCTTCCCAATCTGAACTATCTATGAGTTCAGTGACAGGCTTCTTAGAGGCTGGCACATTATGTTCTTCATCAATGACTGCATTTCTGTGCACAGGAACCTCTTCTCTTGTTATCTCAGTAAATTCACCAAACTTGTTACCAAATAGTACCTGATCAATTAGTTTCTTCTTTGGATTAGTCATCAAGAAAACATCAATGCCCATAGGTTTTGTATCATGAGTGTCATTGATCTTCCTCAAAGCCGGATATCTAGAATCCAGAGCTAACTGGATGAACCTTGGAACCGCAGCAAACTTCTTATCTCTGGTCACTACTGCTTTCACGTCATCAAAAGTCAACCTGGACCAGTTGAATCGAACCCCTCTAACAAGTGACACCATAGCATGGGTGTGCACTTGGTTTAGTTGATCTGTTGAACTCTTCTTTGCAATCACACATTTCTGCAAATAATGGGCCAGCATTCTCCAGTATAGTGGAAGAAGAGCCTTCATAGTTGGAGGCGATACTGTGTGATAACCCATTTCCTTCAGGCACTGAGAAACCATTTCTTTATCCAGAGTGATTAAATCTGCAGCAACATCTTTAAGCCTGAGAGCATGTCTGAAATTCTCCTCAGTCAACACCACTTTTGTTGCTTGTATCTTTGCCATTATCTGCTTTCCATCATCAGATACGTATGCTGTCTTCCAAAATTCTTGTTGCATATGTTTGCAGATAACTGGGTTTGCTGTAAGTGCATAGTGTAGACAGCACTTCTTCAGTCCGGCAATCATTAACTGGTACTTCTCACGATACTCCGCAGGTGGATCCAGCAGGTATGCTACCGTGTTGTGATATTTAATAAACTTTAAGTCCCTGCACTCACAAAAACAGATAAACATGCAAAGCAAACACGAATTCATTAGTTTTACAGATTTCCTGACAAACGGACAGCATAACGGCTTATCAATAACTGAAAAAACCATTGAAAACATCATATGGCACTTTTCAGATCGAAAAGCAGGGTTTTCGATCGGAAAGAATCCGTCAGATCGGAAAAGCCCTAAGCCTGATCGAGAAGCCTGGTGGCTTGATCGAAAAGCCTTAGCTTTGATCAAAAAGTAGTATCCTTCGATCGAAAAGTGCCTGTTTCGATTGAAAAGTCTCGTGTTACCGAGAATCTTCGATCGAAAAGCACCGAGGCTAGTCGAAAAGCTTTTACAGCCTGATTGAAAAGCCTCTGTTTCGATCGAAAAGGGGTCTTCTTCTTCGGAAAGCACCTGCTACTCAGTCGAAAAGTTCAAATACACGTGTTTTAACATGATTTCATCCAAACAATGCTCCCAACCCATGAAATCACAAAAATTTAACACCTACTCGAGGCGGTCCTGAGCGGGTCGAGCCACACGCTTCAATCGGGGAGCCATCGCTCCAAAATCAACAGTGGGGTAGTGATCAGTGAGTGATTCCGATCGAGATAGTGGTATCGGATGGTTATGGTTGGTGGCGGAGGCGACGGATTGAAGGTGGACGGCGGCGGTGGTGTGAGAGATTGGGGGTGATCTCGGTGGTGGGTTTCGACGAGGGAGGTGGTGTGGTGGTCGCAAGGTGGTGACGATGATGGTGGTGGCTGGAGATGGTGACGGCAGTGGTGGTAGGAGGCGGTCGGTGAAAGTGGGAGGAGGTAGTTAGGGTTTTGGATAGAAGAGAGGGAGACGTAATTAGGGAAAGAGGGCCGACTCTCCCTTTTTTTATTCAAACACATTTAAAAAAAACCAAAATTTTCTTAATCAAACTCAATTTTAACATCAAACACCCAAAGTTAATCCCGTTTATTACTGTAAGCTTCCCCTGAACTCAAGCCCGAGAGACTTAACATCTGGCAACTTAACAAAAAAAATAAACTAAATAAAAATAAGCACAAATTAAACAAAAGATTAAGATAAAATAACATAAACTGAAAATCTTAACCAACTAAGTTGGGAGTGAAGAGGCATTGTTAGGGATCATACCAGATAGTCTGTGACTGAGGAACCCTTTTCAGCTTCTGTTACTTCACATGTTCAGGCAATTGCCGGTATTATTGGTCCAATTTTTTTTAAACTCATGCCACTTTCGCTTACTCAGGTAGTTTCATCACATTAGTTTATATTTTCAGGTTTATTAATTATGAACAGCTATCCTGGTCATACACATAAGTCCTAGGTAAAGTTTGTACATCCTATCAAGTACACCTGGCTTCCGTACTACATTTTTCACAACACCTTTCCTTAAGCCCAACATCATGCTCTAGACTGGGTTTAGAAAAGAAAGAATAGATCACGGAGGTTTTGTTGGATAATATACAACGTCAACTCAATTTTTGAAACATTTTTAATAATGCTCTCATCAGTGACAAAGGCTGAGGGTTTTGGACACTTGAGGGTCTCTTTTGATTGTGCGCATTGGCATCTTTTTGGTTTATCATATATATACAATGTGATCTTAACCGTACGTGGATCAGGGAGGTTCCAGGTCTCCGCTTTCATAGAACAGAGGAGTCCTGACTCACGTACAACATTCCCAGGTCATTGCTTACGCAAAGCAGAGGGAATGGGATTTTTTTGAGCATGACATCAACACTCAGAACCGGGCGTGTGTCTCAGGATTCCTGATGCACAGTCAAATAGAAATTGTACTAACCTAAGTGTGTGTTCCCTTTCAAGCTTCATATGTTATCTTCAAGTGTTGTGATAAAACATACCTTTTGATTGATTGTCAGCAGAGCCTACCAAGCATATCGACCATGAATCACTGCTTTTCACATCCTCCTTACACGTGTCAGTCAGCAAACACCTGGAAATTTATATCACTTCCCAACCTGGTCAACCAAAACCAGTAAAAAAGTTTAAAAGCACACACTTTAGAGGAAATGTATATCTCATATCTTCCCCTTGCTTTTAGATTTTTTAATAACAAAATCACTATTTTTGCTGTTTTTAATTTAATATATTTTTATTTTTTTTTTTTGAAAAAAACACAAAAACAAAATAACACAAAGTAGATGCCAGATTACTCATCAAAGGCTATCATCCGGAGGCCTTTGGGACACATTTCAAAATTGGCACTCGGCAGGGGTTTTGTGAATATATCCGCCACATTGTCATCCGACGCCACCCGTTCTAGGTGAATTAGCCTGCGTTCATAGCAGTCCCGAATGAAGTGCGTCTTGATATCAATGTGTTTGGTTTTGGAGTGCTGCACAGGATTTTTCACAATTTGCAATGCAGCATTATTATCACAAAAAATGGGAGTATCGAAGAAATTCAAACCGTAATCTCCCAGATGACGCTGCAACCATACCACCTGTGAGCAGCAAGCAGATGCAGCCACATATTCTGC
The DNA here is from genome assembly GCA_039602395.1 of Deinandra increscens subsp. villosa. Classification (NCBI taxonomy): domain Eukaryota; kingdom Viridiplantae; phylum Streptophyta; class Magnoliopsida; order Asterales; family Asteraceae; genus Deinandra; species Deinandra increscens. The sequence continues at coordinate 61,069,930 of JBCNJP010000023.1, forward strand.
TTCGACCGTTGACTGGGACACCGTGTGCTGCTTCTTGCTCTGCCAGGATACCAGCCTATCACCTAAAAATTGAGCTCCAGCAGATGTGGATTTCCTGTCAAGCTCATTACCGCCATAATCGCTGTCAGAAAAAGCATACAGATTAAATCCTGACTCTTTAGGATACCAGAGGCCTAGTCGAGGTCGACCCTTCAAATATTTAAAAATACGTTTAACTGCAGAGAGATGAGAGAGTTTAGGATTAGCCTGATAGCGTGCACATTGGCACACAGCTAGCATGATATCTGGACGGCTGGCGGTTAAGTGCATCAAAGAATCCCAATCATAGACCGGTACATGTGTTCGCTCACCGGTTGACCATCTGGATCCCTGGTAATTGCTGGTCTGACCGCCATTGGTGTGGAGACAGGCTTTGCATCCATCATCTTGTATTTCTCCAAAATTTCTATAACATATTTGGCCTGATGGATAAATATCCCATTGTCACTTTGCTTTACTTGTAAGGTGAGGAAAAACTCCATCTCGCCCATCTGACTCATCTCAAACTTCGTGCGCATTACCTTCTTAAACTCTTTGCACAAGTCTTCATTGGTAGAACCGAAGATGATGTCATCAACATATACTTGCACCATGATTATGTCATGCCCAACCTCCTTCCTGAAAAGTGTCTGATCCACTATGCCTCTTGTGTACCCGTGTGCTAGAAGATAATCAGTCAGAGTTTTGTACCAAGACCGAGGGGCCTGGTGTAAGCTATACAAGGCCTTGTCTAGCTTGAACACATGATACGGGTGTTCCTCATCAATGAAGCCAGGAGGTTGAGTGCCATATACTTCTTCATCCATTTCGGCATATAAAAAGGTTGTTTTCACGTCCAACTGATATAAAGTGAAATTCATGTAGGATGCATAGGCTAAGAAAACTCTTATTGCCTCTAAACGGGCAACTGATGCATATACTTCATCATAATCCACTCCTTGAATCTGTTTGTGGCCTTGAACCACCAACCTAGCCTTGTTTCTAACAATGATGCCGTTGTCATCCTTTTTGTTCTTATAAAGCCACCGAGTAGTGATGACCTTTTTGTCAGCAGGCCGTTCTACTAACCTCCAAACTTAAAGCCATGAGAATTGGTTTAGTTCTTCATGCATAGCCTCTACCCAAATAGGGTCTGTCAAGGCCATAGTGATGTTGGGGGGCTCAATTTGTGAGATGAAACAGGAGTACATACAATGATTGATGTCCCCTGACTGGCTTCGTGTTACCACCCCTGATGCTAACGGACCAATGGTGTTGTCCAAGGGATGATATTTATGGATACTGGTTTCGGCAACAGCTTGAACAGGAATTTCAGGGGGTAGATTTGATTGATCGGGTGCCTCGGTTGTTTCAGGTGCAGCTTCTGCCTCAGATCCTTGTGTTTAAGCTGTGTCTGACCCGGGGTTGAATTCTGCTTCATTATCATTTCCAGAAGCAGCTAGATCTCCTGCATCAGCTCCCTGTGTTTGAGCTGTGTCTGACCCGGGGTTGAAGTCTGCTTCATCATCCTTTTCAGAAGCAGCTGGATCTTCTACATCAGCTCCCTGTGATTGCAGTGTGGTTTCTGTTTCTGGGGCAGTGACTGGAGCCTTTGTGATGGAGTGTGTTACTCACGGCCCTGAAACTGTATCTTCAAAGGGTTCTTCAGCTATGACAGGATCCAATCCCAACGGGCGGAAGAATTGATTGTAGTCAAAAGCTTAAGGAGGACCCACTCCACCATCAGATGGATTTTCTTCTAGCTAATCCACATTCGTGGATTCCATCACAGTCCCGGTTGATTTGTTGAACACCCTGTAAGCAGAGCTAGCAGAGTAAACTACAAAATAACATTCATCCGATTTAGCAGCAAATTTAGGCACGTCAGAATTTATTAAAACTGTACAAAGACACCCAAACGCCCGAAGGTGCCCAATTCTGGGCTTGTCATGGTAAAGCAGCTCATATGGGGTTTTTTGTTACCGCTTATTGATGAGCACCCGATTCTGGACATAGCACGCAGTGTTGACTGCCTCTGCCCAAAACATGGTTGGTAGCTTTGAATCACACAACATAGTGCGAGCAGCTTCAATTAGGGTCCTATTACGTCGTTCTACGACGCCATTCTGCTGAGGGGTGTAGAGGGTACTGTATTGATGTTCAATTCCCTTTTCAGCACAAAAATCATCAATACTTCTATTCTTGAACTCCGTTCCGTTATCGCTCCTGATGGCCTTTACTTTCAGCTTTAATTTGTTTTCGATGAGCTTGATAAACGCAATCAGTATACCAGCAACATTACTTTTCTTTGACAAGAAAAACACCCAAGTGAAACGAGAAAAATCATCAGTAATAACTAAGCAGAATGCACATCAGTTAAGGCTTAACATACTGACTGGACCAAATAGGTCCATGTGAAGCAGCTCCAGTGCAGATGAAATTCTGTTGAACACCTTCGGTTTATGTGGACATTTGTGCTGCTTCCCCTTAGCACAAGCCACACATTTCTCCTTGAGCACAAATTCTTTGATTGGAAGGTCTTTAACAAGCCCTCCTCTAGCAAGCTGATTTAGATTCTTCAGATTCATGTGCCCCAACTGTCTGTGCCACAACTGAGCGTGTGTTAGAACAAAAATTTATGTGACTGACGCCATCAAATCTGTTTACCGAAGCATGCGACTGAAGAATCCATGTGAATCGATTTAGAGACTGGGTTGTGATGATCGAGGCTTGCGAGATTGGACCGAAGACCGTTTTCTGGAAAAGTCAACCGTTCGGGTCAACGGTCAACGTAAAAGTCAACGGAAGATCGGTTCGAACGAGTCAAGCCTCAGATAGCTTTGATTTAATTATCAATTTACGTTATTTGCTTTACTTGTAATTTCGTTCATTTGTCGTGTTTTTCTGTTGTCAGTCACCCTCACTATATATAGTGAGGGTGCCCATTACAAGTAAAGGAGTCTCCGAATGTGGAGATGATGATTTTTCTTGTAGAGTGTGAGATTTCCATTCTAGAGAGAGAGTGAGTCATGGATTCTAGAGAGAGAGTGTTCTTCATGATTCATTGATTGTAATCTTTCGATTAATGAATTCATTCGATTTGTTCATCTTTCTTCTTATGTTGATTATCTATGATTCATCATCATCATCTTCTTCATTTGTTTTGAGTATTCGAATCCGAACCATGTTCTTGCTCAAGATCGAGATTCTTGAAGTGAAAATCGGTCCTGACAAATGGTATCAGAGCGGGTACCGATCAGATTCATCTCACCGTGAATCTGGTCACTCGAATCTGTGATTTTGAGCTTGAATGTGTGAAGATGAGAAAACTTATTTTAGAGACTTTTTCTTATTTTTCCTTCATTTCTGGATGGATTCTGATGATATGGATGATGGATTCATGTTTGGGAGTGCATCTGGATGTTATTTAGTGTTCTACATCTTCAGATCTGGTGAAAAAAATGAAGATCCGAAACTATTTTTCGTAACTTTGAAGTTTTTCCCGTATTTGGGGTTTTTGAAGATTTTTGGGCTTGATTCTTCGTTTTCTGGGCATTTCTTCATGGATTTGGATGATATGAGGTATGATTCTCAGTCGAAAACGCGTTCCGGATCCATTGGAAGCATCCGTTTCGTCTGAATCTCAACGGTTTGAGCAGATCTGGAAAAACACACACTGACGGTGTAAGTGTGTGTTCTTCGTGTTCTTGAAGATTTGCAGATTTTGAAGACTGTTTTTGATCCGATTAGCTACTGTTAATGAAGTGTTGGTGGCCACAACATTGTCGTGGATGGTTTAGCTTCTCATATCGTGCATCATTACGGGTTTTCTTATCATTTTTGGGCAGATTCGAGTTCATCAAGTAAGTTCTTCATGTTCATCAATTTTCCAGATTTCTTAACTGTTCTTGAAGGTTTGAAGATTGCCTTAGCGGACTTCTGGGTGCTGTTAGCGAACTTGAGGTCTCGTTAGCGGACTTGTACTTTGTCTTAGCGGATTTGTTTAAGTTTTAGCGGACTTGAGTCCTTAGCGAACTTCAGGTGTCTCCTAGCGGACTTCTAAGACCTTTAGCGGACTTGTTCGAGCTTAGCGGACTTGTTTACTGGGTCTTCGTTCGAGGTCGTTTCAGAGGTTTTTGATCGTTAAAGGTTGTAGAGCATGATCTCACGAGTCCAACGAGCTAAAATTCGAAGATTTTCGTTGAGTATTATGCAAGATATGGGTTGTTCGGGGTTTTCCGGCGAGTCTCTCGATTTTCCGGTGACCTTTCTGCAATCTCCGACTGAGATTAGGGTTTCGGTTGGTGGAGGTAGACGCTGATGACGTGGCGTCTTCTCATTGGTGCAGATAGAATTATGCTTCTCTCTCCTATGTAGGCTGCTCCATTTCGTTGTTGTTTTTTAATTGGCTAAAGCCATCACATGTGGGCCCAGCTGAAAAGAGAAACAATTGACAACATTGTGCTGTCTCCTCCTTATTGGCTGCTGATAGCGCGTGGGACCCAGAAGACATAGATCCTTGGAATCCTTGGCGTTGTATGGATCTGATTGGTTCAATAGAGAGATGCGTGGGCCCAGCCACCTCAAAAAAAATCGTTGAATGCTCTCTTGCTTTTATCGAATTTCAATTGATGGTGGGACCCAGGCGCAAGACAACAGCTTGCATGCTATCTCTTTTGTCACGCGTTGATTGGCCCATCTCCTTCTCACACGGATCATGGAGCCTCAACCCTTGGATCAAATGTTTTCTAGCCGTGGATCATTTTTTTAACCTGAAATCTGATTGGTCCATATCCATTAACATGGATTGTGCTTCTTCTTTCAGGGATTTATACCAATAATTATTTTTTCAGCATTTTTCGTCAAATGCGGCATTTTTCTTATCGGTCTTTTACGAGACTAACGAGATAACGCCCGAACGGAACTGCGGAAAATTTTTATTAGTCTCGGATTTATTCTGATTTATTGGGATTCTCGTTTATTGACGTCGCGCGCAACGCTTGCTATCGATCACTGACGGGTTAGCTTTATTATCCGGTTAATTACTCGGCTTTCTCGTTATATCTCACGGTTTATTTTTAGTGGATGCAGCGCTGTCGTCAACTAACCGGATTAACTGGAATCTCAGTTAAATATTGGAATTTATCCGGTTAAATCTCTCGGATGACCGTTTCTTGAAGAAATTTAACAGTTTATTTAATTTTCGCATCCAACCTCAGTCACGCAGATTATTCACAACTGTCAGCATCCGGCTTCCGGTTTTTCGCAAGATTGTCCGATTTCAAGATTGTTTATCCGGTTTCTCTAGGCAACCGATCGCGACGGTTCGACTCTCCGCATCTGTTTTTACGCTTCCGACTTGATTTTTTTAGGAGATTTAGAGAAATAGGGGGAATTATTATGGATTTGGATATCGGGTCGATTATCAGAAGTTGGAGCATGTTCGGTGTCAAACTGGTTTATCTGATTCAGTTTGTTGCGGTTTGGACTCCAAGATGTAGCATTTTCTCAGTATTGTACCCGACCATGTGAACCGAGTGAGTCAGAACACTTGGATCTCGAACTGGAGCAACAAGAAAAGAAGAAGCTTATTCAGAGGGGGAATCTCTACGACAGATTGTCTCCGGTTTATCAGTTTCTCATTGAAGATGTACGGCAGAGCGATTCTTCAGCAGTTGAACAGATTTGAAAGCATCAGTCTAGGGGGAAATTGTTATAACAAAAATTTATGTGACTGACGCCATCAAATCTGTTTACCGAATCATTCGACTGAAGAATCCATGTGAATCGATTTAGAGACTGGGTTTTGATGATCGAGGCTTGCGAGATTGGACCGAAGACCGTTTTCTGGAAAAGTCAACCGTTCGGGTCAACGGTCAACATAAAAGTCAACGGAAGATCGGTTCGAACGAGTCAAGCCTCAGATAGCTTTGATTTAATTATCAATTTACGTTATTCGCTTTACTTGTAATTTCGTTCATTTGTCGTGTTTTTCTGTTGTCAGTCACCCTCACTATATATATTGAGGGTGCCCATTACAAGTAAAGCAGTCTCTGAATGTGGAGATGATGAATTTCTTGTAGAGTGTGAGATTTCCATTCTAGAGAGAGAGTGAGTCATGGTTTCTAGAGAGAGAGTGTTCTTCATGATTCATTGATTGTAATCTTTCGATTAATGAATTCATTCGATTTGTTCATCTTTCTTCTTATGTTGATTATCTATGATTCATCATCATCATCTTCTTCATTTGTTTTGAGTTTTCGAATCCGAACTCGTTCTTGCTCAAGATCGAGATTCTTGTAGTGAAAATCGGTCCTAGCTTCGCTCGAAACTGGTTTGAACTTTCGTTCAGGTTGGTTCGCTCGGTAGTTTCGTTCGAGCAGGTCTGCTTAGTTTAGCGGGCGACACTATAGTTTCGCCACATAGTATCGCTGGATGCACACACAGTTTCGCTGTATAATTTCGCCCAGAGAACACACAGTGTCGCTGGTCGCGGAAAACACATAAATCAGCCTAAAAATCAACCTAACAGCTTCCATACTTCATGTTTATCAATATTTAGCATGCATAAACATTTACCAACATCAAACAACAAGTTTTAACGCTTTAAACATGGGTTTTCACATTCAAATCACCAAAAACACATTTTAAACCTAAAATGACCTAACTAGCATGAATCTTCATTATGGTTTGATTTCAAACGTAAAGTTACAGACTTTATGATAGATCTAGCCTTCCTAAGCATCATATCAGAAGATCAAGTGATTACATGAAGATCTAAGCATGCTTTTTAAGAAAACACTTAGAAAATGCATAAAGAATGGTTTTGGGACTCACGATTCGATCTAGGGTCCGAATGGATGATGTCTCGAGGCTGAGATCACGTCGGCTCGTGGTGTTTCTCGATTGACCAGAAGTTCCAGGAGAGTGTGTGTGTGTTTAGTGTGGAGATGATGCAAATGGGATGTAATTAGGGTTTAATGGACTTTATATCAGGAGCTAGTTTCGCTGGCAGTTTCGCTGGCAAAGCGAAACTGGCTCTGAACTCATGCAAGTCAAATGGTCTAGCCGACTACCGAGCGAATCTATAGTTTCGCCCGGTAGTTTCGCTGGCAACCAAGAGTGACCAATTTACGTTCTATTATCAATACTAAATCATGCGTTTAAATCACATTGCACATAATGACAATAAATAAATAAACACATAACACATATGGACGGGTTCGGTGATCAACCAAAGGTCGTGGACGTATTCGGCCTAGTTAAGCATTAGTTACTAAGTTAACACTTATAATGTAACTAATGGAGATTGTCTAACAGAAGTTAACCTTTGAATTCTCGGATGTCACATTGAGAAACCTGAAACTTCTGTTAAGTCTGAGTCAAAAACTTCAGAGTCTGAATCGTGTGATAAACTTTCTGAATGTGGTGTGTTTAATTTTGGTAAATGTGATTTAAAACCTGTGAAACCCCTAAGAACTGTTAAAATCTTAAGAAGGGGTAAGGGACCGCAGGTTGATGGTCCCAAACCCACATGAAATGTGAAAATTTCTGAGGATAATATGAATTATCCTACTCAAAATGTGCAGAAAGTATGGGACACAAGACCCCATGAGTTTGTCCCGTACCCAGTAGTTAACTCTGCTTTTGACCAATTCAAGCCGATACAACGGGAGTACATTCTGACCACAAAGCCTCATTGTAAGGCCCTTTGGATCCATAAAAACTGTTCAAAGCGAACTTGGATATCCACTGGGCGTAACCAACAACCAGCTCCCGTGTATCCAAAGAAACAGTCCTGCCATGTGTGTGGCCAAGCAGGACACGTGGCAAGAAACTGCCTGCACCGCACTTATGAGCCTTACTTTCCCAAGAAGGTCCAACAGCAGAATGTCCCATTTGGCCCAAAACCTAAATTTGGCCCTTCTCAAACAAAGGCCCGTGCAGGACCTACAGCAAAGGCTGCACCCTCAAACCGAAAGGTGCAGCAGGCCACACCACATCATCCCAATGTCCAAAAAGGGAGTCCAAAGCCCAAGTCAATTAAACAGGAACCAACAACTATGAAATGTAAAGTGAGTAAAAATGCTAAGAAATCTCTAAAGCATTCACCTGCTAGGGCTCCAAATCTTGTTGAACCTACAAAAACTGTTTCTCGCCTAAAGCGGGATACCTTTTCAAAATCACTGGTTCGTCCTCAACCTGTTTTAAAATCTAATCAACCAAAACCTGTAGAACTCATGAAATCAACCAAGTGGTGGGATGATGATAGGTGGAATGTCCCGAAAGTTGTGAATTTGTCCTTTAAGCCCACTAGAGTGTATAAAAAACACTCCATGTTTCTTCAAGAGGTTAAGAGCTCAAAAATTCATAAGCATAACCAACAGTGGCTTGGCAAAGAAAATCATTCTAGAGATGTCAACAAGAAAGACATTCTCAGTCCAAACAAGGACAGAACTACACCACCCAGACCAATTAAGGCATGGGTACCAAAATCTAACTAATTTCCTTGAATGCAGGAACAACCAAGGAGGACTGTCAGCAACCTATGGTACGTTGACAGTGGTTGTTCCTCGCACATGACGGGCGACATATCTCTACTGCAAGATTTGGAGAAATTTGATGGAGGATATGTGTCATTCGCTGGAGGAGTTGGAGGATATATCAGTCAGAAAGGCACAGTACGCAATGGTTGTCTCAACTTCCACGATGTCAATTATGTGGAGCAGTTAAAGCACAGTTTGTTAAGTGTTTCACAGATATGTGATCGGGAGTATCCAGTCCTTTTCAACAATAAAGAATGCCTCATTCTTAAACCTGGATACTCCATCCCTGACGATTGGGTGTTAATGAGAACACCGAGATATGGTAATTCCTCTGTGCTCAACATGCAGAAACCCCCCTCGTCTGAGGTGGCCTGTCTTCTTTCTAAAACGGCTGAGAACCACGCTGTTAGGACCGATTTTCACTACGAGAATCTCGATCTTGAGCAAGAACGAGTTCGGATTCGAAAACTCAAAAATCAAATGAAGAAGATGATGATGATGATGAATCATAGATAATCAACATAAGAAGAAAGATGAACAAATCGAATGAATTCATTAATCGAAAGATTACAATCAATGAATCATGGAGAACACTCTCTCTCTAGAAACCATGACTCACTCTCTCTCTCTAGAATGGAAATCTCACACTCTACAAGAAATTCATCATCTCCACATTCGGAGACTCCTTTACTTGTAATGGGCACCCTCACTATATATAGTGAGGGTGACTAACAATAGAAATACATAACTGAATAAACGAAATTACAAGTAAAGTAAATAACATAATTTGATAATTAAATCAAAGCTGATTAAATTAATCCGAAGCTTGACTCGCTCGAACCGATCTTCCGTTGACTTTTACGTTGACCGTTGACCCGAACGGTTGACTTTTCCGGAAAACGGTCTTCAGTCCAATCTCGCAAGCCTCGAGCATCACAACTCAGTCTCTAAATCGATTCACATGGATTCTTCAGTCGAATGCTTCGGTAAACAGATTTGATGGCGTCAGTCACATGGATTTTTGTTCTAACAATTTCCCCCTTGACTGATGCTTTCAAATCTGTTCAACTACTGAAGAATCGCTCTGTCGTACATCTTCAATGAGAAACTGATAAACCGGAGACAATCTGTCGTAGAAATTCCCCCTCTAAATAAGCTTCTTCTTTTCTTGTTGCTCCAGTCGAGATCCAAGTGTTCTGACTCACTCGGTTCACACGGTCGGGTACAATACTGAGAAAATGCTACATCTCGGAGTCCAAACCGCAACAGACTGAATCAGATAAACCAGTCAAACATCGAACATGCTCCAACTCCGAATAATCGACCCGATATCCAAATTCATAATAATTCCCCCTATTTCTCTAAATCTCTCCAAAAACATCAAGTCGGAAGCGTAAAAATCTGATGCGAAGAGTCGAACCGTCGCGATCGGTTGCCTAGAGAAACCGGATAAAAAAAATCTTGAAATCGGACAATCTTGCGAAAAACCGGAAGCCGGATGCTGACAGTTGTGAAAGATCCACGTGACTGAGGTTGGATGCGAAAATAAAATAAGTTGTTAAATTTCTTCAAAAAAAAAAACGGTCATCCGAGAGATTTAACCGGATAAATTCCAATATTTAACTGAGATTCCAGTTAATCCGGTTAGTTGACATCGGCACTTCGTCAGCTAAACAACTTAGAGTGAGATATAACGAAAAAGTTTGCATGCTTAACCGAAAAACGAAACTATCCCGTCAGTGATCGATAGCAAACGTTGCGCGCGACGTCAATAAACGAGAACCCCAATAAATCCGGAATAAATCTGAGACCAATAAAAATTTTCTGAAATTCCGTCGCGGCGTTATCTCGTTCGTCTCGAAAAACTGATAAGAAAAACGCCCGCGTGTTGACGAAAATACTGAATATTTAATTTGTCTTAAAAAAAATCCCTCAAAATAGACCTTAATCCTTGAAAATTTTGACCAATCAGAATTGACTTTTCAATAAAATCCTCGGCAAAAATAATCTGAAAAAAAAGGTTGGAAAATGCGATCCTGGTGAAGTGGATTCTGCCAATTAGAAAATAGAATGGAAACAGATCAACGGTCCAGCTTTAAAGACATCAACGGTGGATATGTGCCAATCCGCGTGAAAGGTTGGTTGACCAATCAGATGCAGCCAGAGAAAGCACATCCAGCTTTGTTTTCATTCGCTGGGACCCACGCTGACTTGCTTCCAGCCAATCGCATGGCAACAACAAGAGAGAACAACGACTCTCTTTTTGCAACCGGGACCCACCTGCTTTTCCCTCCTCCAATCACGGTCCAACAACGAATTTTAGAAAGCTGGAGTAGCCGACAAAGAAGAGAGATAAACATTCCCATGCAGCAAATAGGAGAGGGACACGTCATTGTCTTCTCCACAAACCTGCGAAACCCTAGTTGCTCACCGGAATTACGTGAACCCGCCGGAAAAACGTATAACACCCATATCTCAGCGAATACTTAATGAAAATTCGCGATTCTTATACGGATGAACTCGTAATGACATGCTCTACAACCCTTAACGATCAGAATCTTCTGAAACGAACTCGGATAAAAACCCAGCAACAAGTTCGCTAACCTCAAAACAAGTCCGCTAACGACCAGAAGTCCGCTAAACACACTGAGAAGTCCGCTAGGGGTCTTAGAAGTACGCTAACAAGCTTCAAGTTCGCTAACAAGCTTCAAGTTCGCTAAACCAGATTCAAGTTCGCTAAGAAGAGAACACGTACGCTAAGAACTGATACAAGTCCGCTAAGGCAATCTTCATATCTTCAAAAACAGTTAGAGAAATCTGGAAAATGATGAAGAATAAGAATCTTTACTTGGTGATCTTGAAACTGCCCAGAAATAATCGGAAATCTTGATATGATGCATGAGATGAGATAATAAACCATTCACGACATTGTTGTGGCCACCAACAACACATTAACAGCAGCAACTCGGATCAAATCAGCTCCAATATTCTGGAAATCTTCAAGAACACGAAGAACACCATGAAACATGCACTAGTGTGTGTTTTTCCAGATCTGCCCAAACGGTTGAGAATCATACGAAATGGATGCTTCTAATGGATCCGGAACGCATTTTCCACTGAAAATCATACCTCATATCATCCAAATCCATGTAGAAATGCCCAGAAAACGAAGAATCAAAGCCAAAAATCTTCAAAAACTTAAAATACGGGAAAAACTCCAAAATTCCAAAAATAACTTCGGATCTTTATTTTTCCACCAGATCTGAAGATGTAAAACACTAAATAACATCCTGATGCACTCCTAAACATGAATCTATCATCCATATCATCAGAATCCATCCAGAAATGAAGAAAAAATAGAAAAAAGTCTCTAAAAACTAAGTTTTCTCATCTTCACCATTCAAACTCAAAATCACAGATTCGAGTGACCAGATTCACGGTGAGATGAATCTGATCGGTACCCACTCTGATACCATTTGTTAGGACCGATTTTCACTAGGAGAATCTCGATCTTGAGCAAGAACAATGTTCGGATTCGAAAACTCAAAACAAATGAAGAAGATGATGATGATGAATCATGAATAATCATAAACAAGAAAGAAAGATGAACAAATCGAATGAATTCATTAATCGAAAGATTACAATCAATGAATCATGAAGAACACCTTCTCTCTCTAGAATCCATGACTCACTCTCTCTCTAGAATGGAAATCTCACACTCTACAAGAAAAATCATCATCTCCACATTCGGAGACTCCTTTACTTGTAATGGGCACCCTCACTATATATAGTGAGGGTGACTAACGACAGAAAAACATAACGAATTAACAGAAATTACAAGTAAAGATAAATAACATAAACTGTTAATTAAATCAAAGTTATCCGAAGCTTGACTCGTTCGAACCGATCTTCCGTTGACTTTTACGTTGACCGTTGACCCGAACGGTTGACTTTTCCAGAAAACGGTCTTCGGTCCAATCTCGCAAGCCTCGAGCATCACAACCCGCGTCTCTGAATCAATTCACATGGATTCTTCAGTCGAATGCTTCGGTAAACAGATTTGATGGCGTCAGTTACATGGATTTTTGTTCCAACAATTCCCCCTTGACTGATGCTTTCAAATCTGTTCAACTTCTGAAGAACCGCTCTGTCGTACATCTTCAATGAGAAACTGATAAACCCGAAGCAATTTGTTGTAGAAGTTCCCCCTCTGAATAAGCTTCTTCTTTTCTTGTTGCTCCAGTCGAGAGCCAAGTGCTGCAGTTAACTCGGTTCACACGGTCGGGTACAATACTGAGAAAATGCTACATCTCGGAGTCCAAACCGCAACAGACTGAATCAGATAAACCAATCAAACACTGAAAATGCTCCAACTCCGAATAATCGACCAAATATCCAAATCCATAATAATTTCTCTTATTTCTCTAAATCTCTCCAAAAACATCTAGTCGGAAGCGTAAAAATGAGATGCGGAGAGTCAAACCGTCGCGATCGGTTGCCTAGAGAAACCAGATAAATAATCTTGAAATCAGACAATCTTGCGAAAAAACGGAAGCCGGATGCTGACAGTTGTGAATGATCTGCCTGACTGAGGTTGGATGCGAAAATAAAATAAACTGTTAAATTTCTTCAATAAACGGTCATCCGAGAGATTTAATCGGATAAATTCCAATATTTAACTGAGATTCCAGTTAATCCGGTTATTTGACATCGGCACTTCATCAGCTAAACAACTTAGAGTGAGATATAACCAAAAAGTTTGCATGCTTAACCGAAAAACGAAACTATCCCGTCAGTGGTCGTTAGCTAACGTGGTCTGAAGTCACCAAAAACTTGAACCAAATAAATAAAACGGAATAAATCCGAGACCAATAATAATTTTTGCAATTTCGTTTGGGCATTATCTCGTACGTCTCGTAGAAGAAACTAATAAGAAAATACCCGCATTTGACGAGAATGCAACATATTTAATTAGTCTTAAATATCCCTCAAAGAAAAATCCATAATCTCTTTAAAAAAATATGACCAATCAGATTTGAGTGCAGAAAAACCAGAATCCGTGTGAGTCAATATGAGCCAATCAGGTTAGAGATTAAATAACCCATCAATGGCTCAGATTGAATGGTGATCAACGGTAGTAAAGGACTGATCCGTGTGATGATATCTTCGGCCAATCAGAGGTGGACAGCAAAAAAAGGCTACAACGTTCTCTTGCAGCTAGGTGGGGTCCATGAGAGTACAGTAACCAATGGCTGATGGACAACAAAATGTCTCCCAACGGATCTTTTTATATAGCCTGGGCCCACGTACTCACACTCAACCAATGAGATAAACCTCCCTACGTCTCTTTCCAGCTGGTGGGGACCACGACGACTTTTCCCATCAAATGAGACTTCGACAGCCACCACAAGTTGACCGACAGAAAGAGAGAGAAACATTCCTCTCTGTCCACTAGTGTGCTGCCACGTCACAGATGTGTCATCCTCATCCACCGAAACCCTAGTATCACCGGAAACACTCGCCTGAAAAACGTGAGTTGCCGGAAAAACGTAAACACACGATATCTCCTTCAAAACTCAACGAAAAATGACGTTTTTTGTACCCCTGAACTCCAAATCCAATTCTCTACAAACCTGGACGAACAAAAATCTCTGAAACGAACTTGAACGAAAACCCAGTTGACAAGTCCGCTAAGAAAACAAGTCCGCTAAAGCCACCAGAAGTTCGCTAAGACGAACATGAAGTTCGCTAAGACCTCAAGTTCGCTAAAGCACACCTCAAGTACGCTAAAAATCAACAAGTTCGCTAAGAAATGGATGAAGTACGCTAAGAAGAAAAGAAGTTAGCTAAGAACATCTTCATATCTTCAAGAACAGGTACAAGTTCGCTAAGAACATCTTCATAACTTCAAGAACATGAACAAATCTGGAAAAACGATGAACACTATGAATACTTACTCATGAACTTGAAACTGCCCAGAAACAATCGGAAATCTCGATATGATGCACGAGATGTGATAATAAACCATTCACGACATTGTTGTGGCCACCAACAACACATAAACAGCAGCAACTCGGATCAAATCAGCTCCCAAATCTGGAAATCTTCAAGAACACGAAGAACACACAGTTACACCGTCAGTGTGTGTTTTTCCAGATCCGCTCAAACCGTTGAGATTCAGACAAAATGGATGCTTCCAATGGATCCGGAGTGCCTTTTCCACTGAAAATCATACCTCATATCATCCAAATCCATGAAGAAATGCCCAGAAAATGAAGAATCAAACACAAAAATCTTCAAAATCTTCAAATACGGGAAAAACTTCAAAGTTCCAAAAATAGCTTCGGATCTTCATTTCTCCACCAGATCTGAAGATGTAGAACATAAACAAACATAAAGATGAACTCCAGAACACGAATCAATCATCCATATCATCAGAATCCATCCAGAATCGAAGAAAAAATAAGAGAAAGTCTCTAAAAAATAAGTTTTCTCATCTTCACCATTCAAGCTCAAAATCTCAGATTCGATTGACCAGATTCACGGTGAGATGAATCTGATCGGTACCCGCTCTGATACCATTTGTTAGGACCGATTTTCACTACAAGAATCTCGATCTTGAGCAAGAACGAGTTCGGATTCGAAAACTCAAAACAAATGAAAAAGATGATGATGATGATGATGAATCATAGATAATCAACATAAGAAGAAAGATGAACAAATCGAATGAATTCATTAATCGAAAGATTACAATCAATGAATCATGAAGAACACTCTCTCTCTAGAAACCAGGACTCACTCTCTCTCTAGAATGGAAATCTCACACTCTACAAGATATTCATCATTTCCACATTCGGAGACTCCTTTACTTGTAATGGGCACCCTCACTATATATAGTGAGGGTGACTGACAACAGAAAAACACGACAAATGAACGAAATTACAAGTAAAGCAAATAACGTAAATTGATAATTAAATCAAAGCTATCTGAGGCTTGACTCGTTCGAACCGATCTTCCGTTGACTTTTACGTTGACCGTTGACCCGAACGGTTGACTTTTCCATAAAACGGTCTTCGGTCCAATCTCGCAAGCCTCGATCATCACAACCCAGTCTCTAAATCGATTCACATGGATTCTTCAGTCGAATGCTTCGGTAAACAGATTTGATGACGTCAGTCACATAAATTTTTGTTCTAACAGTCTTGTGCCCCACAATGGTTGATGCTGAGTTCAAACGCATCGAGCGTTATCTGGAAGGCCTCGCGCCTCAAATCAAGGGACTAGTGACTGCCAGCAACCCCACGACCGTGTAGCAAGCCATCCGTTTGGCTCACAAGCTTTCTGATCAGGATATTGAGAAGGGTACACTTCCTGCAAAAGCCTCAGAAAAGACTGCCTTAAGTGGCAAGAGAAAAGCTGATGATGAAGCTCCTGAAAACTCAATGAACAATCAGAGTGTGGGAAACAGCACTAGGAGGTCTTATAACTCCCAAGGTCAAAGCAAGAGGTCTGGAAACAACAGTGGAAACAACCGCCAGGGCGGTAACGGTCAAGGTAACTACAAGGGTAACCTACCCATGTGTAACAAGTGTGGGAAGCATCACACTGGTATTTGTAGGAGGAATTTGAGCTGTGAAAGGTGTGGCAAGAAAAGCCATGAAGCGAAAGACTGTTGGACGATTCTCCCCGAGCAACAAAACCGCCTAAGGCAAAACAACAACAGTCACGGCAACAACAACTTTGGAAACACCCGGGGAAATGGAAACAACAATGGTCAGAACCGTAACAACAACAATGAAGCTCCCAGAGGAAATGGTAATGGGAACTGCTATGAATGTGGTGCTCCAGGCCACATAAAAAGGGACTGCCCGCAGTCGAGAAGACAAATTTTAATTCTGATTAAACTTAATTGGGAATTTAAAACAATGATTTTGTAAAGCACGTGGTTAGTGCTAAGATGTTGTTTTTCCGCTGCGTATGTTGAGACTTTAATTTATGATTTATATTTGGACTAACTCTGATTAGTTTAGTATTTGTAACTAATGGTTGGGGTCCTGGTTTGCTCGCACCCCTTAACGGTATAAACTCCGTTAGTGGTTACTTGGGGGTGTGACAGATGGTGGGAATGGTAATGGCGGAGGAAATGGAAACGGGAATGGTAACAACGGGAATGGTAACAACGGGAATGGTGGAAATGGCAGAGGAAGAGCTTTTGTCATGGGTCAAGGTGAAGCTCGCAACGATGCCAATGTGATTAACAGTAAATTCATCCTTAATGGTTTCTTTGCTACTGTATTGTTTGATTCTGATGCTGAAAGAAGTTTTATGTCCACTAAGTTTGCTAAGTTAATTAATGCTAAACCGATTGACTTAGATGCTAAGTATGTGGTAGAGCTAGCAAATGGTAAACTTCTTGATACAACTCAGATAGTTAAGGACTGTAAGTTAGAACTAGCTGGCCATACGTTAGGAATCGATCTTATGCCTTTTCCGATTGGTAGTTTTGATGTCATAGTGGGAATGGATTGGTTATCTGAAAACCGAGCTGAAATTTTATGTCAAGAAAAAGTGGTTCGTATCCCGCTCGAAGAAGGTGAAGTGTTAACAGTTCAAGGTGAAAAAGGTGGAACAGACACGACACTTCCCGAGCGTAAAATCGACACGACACTTCCCGAGCGTAAAATCGACGATTACCCGATAGTCCGCGACTTCCAAGATGTATTTCCTGATGATCTGCCTGGTTTGCCTCCATTTCGACAAGTTGAGTTTGGAATCGATTTAGCTCCTGGAGCCGCTCCGATTGCACGCGCACCTTACCGTTTGGCGGTAAGCGAACTCAACGAACTCTCCGTGCAACTTCAAGAGTTACTCGACAAAGGGTTTATTCGTCCAAGTTCGTCTCCATGGGGAGCACCAGTATTGTTTGTTAGGAAGAAAGATGGAACGTTCCGAATGTGTATTGACTACCGAGAGCTCAACAAGGTTACGATCAAGAATCGGTATCCACTTCCTCGAATCGATGATCTTTTCGACCAACTGCAAGGTTCGAGCTACTTTTCAAAGATTGATCTACGGTCTGGATATCACCAACTTCGTGTTCGTGATGAGGATTTCCCGAATACTGCTTTTAGAACTCGGTATGGTCATTACGAGTTTTTAGTTATGCCGTTTGGGCTAACTAATGCGCCTGCTGTATTTATGGATCTGATGAATCGAGTGTGCAAGCCGTACCTCGATCAGTTTGTGATAGTTTTCATCGACGATATTTTGATCTACTCCAAGACAAAAGAAGAACACGAGAGACACCTACGACTCATATTGGAATTACTCCGCAAGGAACAGCTTTATGCTAAGTTTTCGAAATGCGATTTTTGGATTCGCGAAGTCCAGTTTGTTGGACACATTGTTAACAAGGATGGAATTCATGTCGATCCAGCTAAAGTAGAAGCTATCAAGAATTGGTCTACTCCGAGAGCGCCGACCGAAATCCGACAATTTTTGGGACTTGCCGGATATTACCGAAGATTCATCAAGGGTTTCTCGCAATTGGCTCAACCCTTAACAACTATAACGCACAAAGGAGTGCAATATAGATGGGGTGAAAAAGAAGAACGCGCGTTTCAAACTCTTAAGGACATGTTATGTTCAGCTCCGATTCTCTCGTTACCCGAAGGGGTTGACGACTTCGTGGTCTATTGCGATGCATCCATTCAAGGACTCGGTTGCGTGTTGATGCAACGAGACAAGGTGATTGCCTACAGGTCCAGGCAACTGAAGGATACTGAGAAGAATTATACAACGCATGATTTGGAATTGGGAGCCGTGGTATTTGCACTCAAGATTTGGAGACATTACCTCTACGGAACAAAGTGCACGATATTTACCGACCACAAAAGCTTGCAACACATCTTTGAACAGAAGGACCTCAACATGCGACAAAGACGGTGGGTCGAGCTACTAAATGATTATGACTTAGCGATTAAGTATCACCCGGGAAAAGCCAATGTTGTGGCTGACGCCTTAAGTCGAAAAGAGTACGAAAAGCCTTGACGAGTACGAGCGCTGCAACTTACCATTCACACGGGATTGCCGGATCGGATCCGCGATGCCCAACAAGAAGCTTTAAAAGAGGAAAACTTCACAGCTGAGGCACTGCGTGGTGTAGATGGTAAATCTGAAGTTAAGTCCGACGAACTCAGATATTACAATGACAGAATTTGGGTTCCTTTACTTGGAAATCTCCGTGAGCTCGTGACGGACGAGGCTCACAAGTCAAGGTATTCGGTACACCCTGGATCGGATAAAATGTACCAAGATTTGAAGAACTTGTATTGGTGGCCGAATATGAAAGCCGACATTGCGCGATATGTGGCTAAGTGTTTAACGTGCTCAAGAGTTAAGATCGAGTACCAAAAGCCTTCTGGGCTATTGCAACAACCAAAGATCCCATAATGGAAATGGGAGGATATCTCTATGGACTTCGTAACAGGATTACCTCATCGATCGAATCGACCGGATGCTATTTGGGTTATCACTGATCGACTAACCAAATCTGCACACTTTATTCCATTGAGGGAAACCGATAATATGGATAAATTAACAAAGCTGTACGTTGACCGAATTGTGGCACGGCATGGAGTGCCTAAGACCATTATCTCCGACCAAGATCCTCAATTTACTTCCCGACTGTGGCAATCTATGCAAGAAGCACTGGGAACCAGACTGGATATGAGTACAGCTTATCACCCGCAGACTGATGGTCAGACGGAACGAACTATTCAAACTTTAGAGGACATGCTCCGAGCTTGCGTTCTCGACTTCGGTAAAGACTGGGAGGCTCACCTTCCGTTGGTGGAGTTCTCCTACAACAACAGCTATCATACGAGCATTGGTGCAGCACCTTTTGAAGCTCTTTATGGCAGAAAATGTAGATCTCCCGTGTGTTGGGCCGAAACAGGTGAGAAGGGACTCACCGGACCGGAACTCATTCATGATACAACTGAACGCATTATTCAAATCAGAAAGCGGATAGCCGCAGCACGTGATAGGCAAAAGAGCTACGCCGACAAACGCCGTAAACCTTTGAAGTTCGAGGTAGGCGACAAGGTACTATTGAAGGTATCTCCCTGGAAAGGAGTGATACGCTTCGGAAAGCGTGGAAAGCTGAATCCTCGCTACATCGGTCCATTTGAAATCATTGGGGAAGTAGGCCCGGTGGCCTATCGATTACAACTCCCTGCCGAACTCGATGGAGTTCACAACGTGTTTCACGTCTCGAATCTAAAGAAATGTCTGGCTGAAAACACTGAAATAATTCCTCTGGAGGAATTGGAGATTGACGAACATCTGAGATTCATTGAGCAACCAGTAGAAATCATGGGACGCGAGGAGAAAGCCCTCAAACGTAGCAAGATTCCGATCGTCAAGGTTCGATGGAACTCAAAGCGTGGACCTGAATATACATGGGAACGAGAGGATCAGATGAAGAAGAAGTATCCTCACTTGGTCGAGCAGACGTCCACGGAAATTCAAGGTATGATTTAATTTTGGGGACCAAAATTCCTTTAACAGGAGGAGGATGTGGCGGCCCTAAAACTTTTGCTTTCTTTCCCCAGCAACCACGACAGCCGAGGCTGCGAACGCTACGACGCAAGAATAATTTTCGGGACGAAAATTCCACTTACAAGGGGATGATGTGACATCCGAGAATTCCAAGGTTAACTTCCGTTAGACAATCTCCGTTAGTTACGTTATAAGTGTTAACTTAGTAACTAATGCTTAACTAGGCCGAATACGTCCACGACCTTTGGTGAACCCGTCCATATGTGTTATGTGTTTATTTATTTATTGTCATTATGTGCAATGTGATTTAAACGCATGATTTAGTATTGATAATAGAACGTAAATTGGTCACTCTTGGTTGCCAGCGAAACTACCGGGCGAAACAACTTAGAGTGAGATATAACGAAAAAGTTTGCATGCTTAACCGAAAAACGAAACTATCCCGTCAGTGGTCGTTAGCTAACGTGGTCTGAAGTCACCAAAAACTTGAACCAAATAAATAAAACGGAATAAATCCGAGACCAATAATAATTTTTGCAATTTCGTTTGGGCATTATCTCGTACGTCTCGTAGAAGAAACTAATAAGAAAATACCCGCATTTGACGAGAATGCAAAATATTTAATTAGTCTTAAAAATCCCTCAAAGAAAAATCCATAATCTCTTTAAAAAAATATGACCAATCAGATTTGAGTGCAGAAAAACCAGAATCCGTGTGAGTCAATATGAGCCAACCAGGTTAGAGATTAAATAACCCATCAACGGCTCAGATTGAATGGTGATCAACGGTAGTAAAGGACTGATCCGTGTGATGATATCTTCGGCCAATCAGAGGTGGACAGCAAAAAAAGGCTACAACGTTCTCTTGCAGCTGGGTGGGGTCCATGAGAGTACAGTAACCAATGGCTGATGGACAACAAAATGTCTCCCAACGGATCTTTTTATACAGCCTGGGCCCACGTACTCACACTCAACCAATGAGATAAACCTCCCTACGTCTCTTTCCAGCTGGTGGGGACCACGACGACTTTTCCCATCAAATGAGACTTCGACAGCCACCACAAGTTGACCGACAGAAAGACGTGAGTTGCCGGAAACACTCGCCTGAAAAACGTGAGTTGCCGGAAAAACGTAAACACACGATATCTCCTTCAAAACTCAACGATAAATGACGATTTTTGTACCCCTGAACTCCAAATCCAATTCTCTACAAACCTGGACGAACAAAAATCTCTGAAACGAACTTGAACGAAAACCCAGTTGACAAGTCCGCTAAGAAAACAAGTCCGCTAAAGCAACCAGAAGTTCGCTAAGACGAACATGAAGTTCGCTAAGACCTCAAGTTCGCTAAAGCACACCTCAAGTACGCTAAAAATCAACAAGTTCGCTAAGAAATGGATGAAGTACGCTAAGAAGAAAAGAAGTTAGCTAAGAACATCTTCATATCTTCAAGAACAGGTACAAGTTCGCTAAGAACATCTTCATAACTTCAAGAACATGAACAAATCTGGAAAAACGATGAACACTATGAATACTTACTCATGAACTTGAAACTGCCCAGAAACAATCGGAAATCTCGATATGATGCACGAGATGTGATAATAAACCATTCACAACATTGTTGTGGCCACCAACAACACATAAACAGCAGCAACTCGGATCAAATCAGCTCCCAAATCTGGAAATCTTCAAGAACACGAAGAACACACAGTTACACCGTCAGTGTGTGTTTTTCCAGATCCGCTCAAACCGTTGAGATTCAGACGAAATGGATGCTTCCAATGGATCCGGAGTGCCTTTTCCACTGAAAATCATACCTCATATCATCCAAATCCATGAAGAAATGCCCAGAAAATGAAGAATCAAACACAAAAATCTTCAAAATCTTCAAATACGGGAAAAACTTCAAAGTTCCAAAAATAGCTTCGGATCTTCATTTCTCCACCAGATCTGAAGATGTAGAACATAAACAAACATAAAGATGAACTCCAGAACACGAATCAATCATCCATATCATCAGAATCCATCCAGAATCGAAGAAAAAATAAGAGAAAGTCTCTAAAAAATAAGTTTTCTCATCTTCACCATTCAAGCTCAAAATCTCAGATTCGAGTGACCAGATTCACGGTGAGATGAATCTGATCGGTACCCGCTCTGATACCATTTGTTAGGACCGATTTTCACTACAAGAATCTCGATCTTGAGCAAGAACGAGTTCGGATTCGAAAACTCAAAACAAATGAAAAAGATGATGATGATGATGAATCATAGATAATCAACATAAGAAGAAAGATGAACAAATCGAATGAATTCATTAATCGAAAGATTACAATCAATGAATCATGAAGAACACTCTCTCTCTAGAAACCATGACTCACTCTCTCTCTAGAATGGAAATCTCACACTCTACAAGAAATTCATCATCTCCACATTCGGAGACTCCTTTACTTGTAATGGGCACCCTCACTATATATAGTAAGGGTGACTGACAACAGAAAAACACGACAAATGAACGAAATTACAAGTAAAGCAAATAACGTAAATTGATAATTAAATCAAAGCTATCTGAGGCTTGACTCGTTCGAACCGATCTTCCGTTGACTTTTACGTTGACCGTTGACCCGAACGGTTGACTTTTCCAGAACACGGTCTTCGGTCCAATCTCGCAAGCCTCTGGATTCTTCAGTCGAATGCTTCGGTAAACAGATTTGATGGCGTCAGTCACATAAATTTTTGTTCTAACAGTCTTGTGCCCCACAATGGTTGATGCTGAGTTCAAACGCATCGAGCGTTATCTGGAAGGCCTCGCGCCTCAAATCAAGGGACTAGTGACTGCCAGCAACCCCACGACCGTGCAGCAAGCCATCCGTTTGGCTCACAAGCTTACTGATCAGGATATTGAGAAGGGTACACTTCCTGCAAAAGCCTCAGAAAAGACTGCCTTAAGTGGCAAGAGAAAAGCTGATGATGAAGCTCCTGAAAACTCAATGAACAATCAGAGTGTGGGAAACAGCACTGGGAGGTCTTCTAACTCCCAAGGTCAAAGCAAGAGGCCTGGAAACAACAGTGGAAACAACCGCCAGGGCGGTAACGGTCAAGGTAACTACAAGGGTAACCTACCCATGTGTAACAAGTGTGGGAAGCATCACACTGGTATTTGTAGGAGGAATTTGAGCTGTGAAAGGTGTGGCAAGAAAAGCCATGAAGCGAAAGACTGTTGGACGATTCTCCCCGAGCAACAAAACCGCCTAAGGCAAAACAACAACAGTCACGGCAACAACAACTTTGGAAACACCCGGGGAAATGGAAACAACAATGGTCAGAACCGTAACAACAACAATGAAGCTCCCAGAGGAAATGGTAATGGGAACTGCTATGAATGTGGTGCTCCAGGCCACATAAAAAGGGACTGCCCGCAGTCGAGAAGACAAATTTTAATTCTGATTAAACTTAATTGGGAATTTAAAACAATGATTTTGTAAAGCACGTGGTTAGTGCTAAGATGTTGTTTTTCCGCTGCGTATGTTGAGACTTTAATTTATGATTTATATTTGGACTAACTCTGATTCGTTTAGTATTTGTAACTAATGGTTGGGGTCCTGGTTTGCTCGCACCCCTTAACGGTATAAACTCCGTTAGTGGTTACTTGGGGGTGTGACAGATGGTGGGAATGGTAATGGCGGAGGAAATGGCAACGGGAATGGTAACAACGGGAATGGTGGAAATGGCAGAGGAAGAGCTTTTGTCATGGGTCAAGGTGAAGCTCGCAACGATGCCAACGTGATTAACGGTAAATTCATCCTTAATGGTTTCTTTGCTACTGTATTGTTTGATTCTGATGCTGAAAGAAGTTTTATGTCCACTAAGTTTGCTAAGTTAATTAATGCTAAACCGATTGACTTAGATGCTAAGTATGTGGTAGAGCTAGCAAATGGTAAACTTCTTGATACAACTTAGATAGTTAAGGACTGTAAGTTAGAACTAGCTGGCCATACGTTAGGAATCAATCTTATGCCTTTTCCGATTGGTAGTTTTGATGTCATAGTGGGAATGGATTGGTTATCTGAAAACCGAGCTGAAATTTTATGTCAAGAAAAAGTGGTTCGTATCCCGCTCGAAGAAGGTGAAGTGTTAACAGTTCAAGGTGAAAAAGGTGGAACAGTCACCGGAATTATCTCGTTTCTTAAAGCTCAAAAGTGCTTTCGTAAAGGTCACTTCGCGATCCTTGCAAACGTCACAGACACGACACTTCCCGAGCGTAAAATCGACGACTACCCGATAGTCCGCGACTTCCAAGATGTATTTCCTGATGTTCTGCCTGGTTTGCCTCCATTTCGACAAGTTGAGTTTGGAATCGATTTAGCTCCTGGAGCCGCTCCGATTGCACGCGCACCTTACCGTTTGGCGGTAAGCGAACTCAACGAACTCTCCGTGCAACTTCAAGAGTTACTCGACAAAGGGTTTATTCGTCCAAGTTCGTCTCCACGGGGAGCACCAGTATTGTTTGTTAAGAAGAAAGATGGAACGTTCCGAATGTGTATTGACTACCGAGAGCTCAACAAGGTTACGATCAAGAATCGGTATCCACTTCCTCGAATCGATGATCTTTTCGACCAACTACAAGGTTCGAGCTACTTTTCAAAGATTGATCTACGGTCTGGATATCACCAACTTCGTGTTCGTGATGGTCATTACGAGTTTTTAGTTATGCCGTTTGGGCTAACTAATGCGCCTGCTGTATTTATGGATCTGATGAATCGAGTGTGCAAGCCGTACCTCGATCATTTTGTGATAGTTTTCATCGACGATATTTTGATCTACTCCAAGACAAAGGAAGAACACGAGAGACACCTACGACTCATATTGGAATTACTCCGCAAGGAATAGCTTTATGCTAAGTTTTCGAAATGCGATTTTTGGATTCGCGAAGTCCAGTTTCTTGGACACATTGTTAACAAGGATGGAATTCATGTCGATCCAACTAAAGTAGAAGCTATCAAGAATTGGTCTACTCCGAGAGCGCCGACCGAAATCCGACAATTTTTGGGACTTGCCGGATATTAGCGAAGATTCATCAAGGGTTTCTCGCAATTGGCTCAACCCTTAACAGCTTTAACGCACAAAGGAGTGCAATATAGATGGGGTGAAAAAGAAGAACGCGCGTTTCAAACTCTTAAGGACATGTTATGTTCAGCTCCGATTCTCTCGTTACCCGAAGGGGTTGACGACTTGGTGGTCTACTGCGATGCATCCATTCAAGGACTCGGTTGCGTGTTGATGCAACGAGACAAGGTGATTGCCTACGGGTCCAGGCAACTGAAGGATACTGAGAAGAATTATACAACGCATGATTTGGAATTGGGAGCCATGGTATTTGCACTCAAGATTTGGAGACATTACCTCTACGGAACAAAGTGCACGATATTTACCGACCACAAAAGCTTGCAACACATCTTTGAACAGAAGGACCTCAACATGCGACAAAGACGGTGGGTCGAGCTACTAAATGATTATGACTTAGCGATTAACCAAATCTGCACACTTTATTCCATTGAGGGAAACCGATAATATGGATAAATTAACAAAGCTGTACGTTGACCGAATTGTGGCACGGCATGGAGTGCCTAAGACCATTATCTCCGACCGAGATCCTCAATTTACTTCCCGACTGTGGCAATCTATGCAAGAAGCACTGGGAACCAGACTGGATATGAGTACAGCTTATCACCCGCAGACTGATGGTCAGACGGAACGAACTATTCAAACTTTAGAGGACATGCTCCGAGCTTGCGTTCTCGACTTCGGTAAAGACTGGGAGGCTCACCTTCCGTTGGTGGAGTTCTCCTACAACAACAGCTATCATACGAGCATTGGTGCAACACCTTTTGAAGCTCTTTATGGCAGAAAATGTAGATCGCCCGTGTGTTGGGCCGAAACAGGTGAGAAGGGACTCACCGGACCGGAACTCATTCATGATACAACTGAACGCATTATTCAAATCAGAAAGCGGATAGCCGCAGCACGTGATAGGAAAAAGAGCTACGCCGACAAACGCCGTAAACCTTTGAAGTTCGAGGTAGGCGACAAGGTACTATTGAAGGTATCTCCCTGGAAAGGAGTGATACGCTTCGGAAAGCGTGGAAAGCTGAATCCTCGCTACATCGGTCCATTTGAAATCATTGGGGAAGTAGGCCCGGTGGCCTATCGATTACAACTCCCTGCCGAACTCGATGGAGTTCACAACGTGTTTCACGTCTCGAATCTAAAGAAATGTCTGGCTGAAAACACTGAAATAATTCCTCTGGAGGGATTGGAGATTGACAAACATCTGAGATTCATTGAGCAACCAGTAGAAATCATGTTTCACGTCTCGAATCTAAAGAAATGCTGCCAGAGGCTCTAGTAGCTCCGGCAAAGGCAAGTCAAGGGAATCCAAAGCGCCGCCGCCTGATCAGCGCCAATGCTTTTAATGTAATAAGATGTGGCACTAGAGACGAAACTGCCCAGATTATCTTGCCAAGGTGAAAGGGAAGAAGGCAGATGCTGACACTTCCGGAGGTATATATCTACAACCTCATGTTATAAACCATTTCCTTTGATTTAAAATATATGCTTGACATACTTTACATTTTGTAGGAACATGAAGTCGTTGGAAGAAAAACCCAAGAAGACATGACCCCTTTGCATGGTTGCAAACTTTGAATAATGTTCATGTCGTACTTTGATTTCTTGGTGGTATCATTAAACAACTTGCTTGTTTGTTTTCCTTGGCGGAGTACAGGATGGATACATTTGCTTTTGTTTGAATCTTGACATGCCCTAAGTTTCTCGCTTATACTTACTTGATATGCATGAGTTATCTACGCTTGAAAATGTTTTCACTTGGTTGCTAGATTAGATTCAAACTTATATAACATGATCCTATGCCTGGTATTCTTGATCTAATGTAAGTAAGACTAGCTTAATGCAAATAGGAGGATGTTTGTTTTCTCGAACCTCATTAAGGCTATGACGTCTTACATTCTCATCATACCAGTTACGACCAGAATGATGATATATTGTGACTCGTAAAACCATCTAGTTTTGAAATCACATAGATCATAATTTCATTAGATTAAATTGAACTTTTCATGAATTCGCTTTCTCGATTTTGTTGACTCAAACAATAGGACCTTTGGTATGTTCAAACGCTTGTTTGGAAAAGTTCATATTACCAGCTACACAGATGTAGTAAAATCACTTGAATGTATACAATATGCTTGCGCTAAGTCTTGTGCACATGACCATCATGGTCACAGATAGATACATACATACATCACCTTGAAAGTTGAAGGTTACAACTAGCTTGTACTCATAGATGCTAAATTCCTATTTAGCACTTGTTGCTCATATCCTAAGGATTGGGTTTCAAAGATTAGAAACTGATAAACACATGACTAATGACTTGCCGATAATCGCCATTCACACCTCACACCCACGAGACGCCTCTTCACCGGTCACTTGCATATTCAAAATTAGATTCCAAGATGAAATCTTGCAATGGACTATTTTGAGTAATACACGTCCATCATCAGATCACTAAATATCTGATACGCTTTAAAAGCATACTAGTTTCAATAGGAACTATTGGACCGTACGAATCAACTCTTTAGAATATTCAAGACTTATTAGAAAAACAACTTTACACAACAAATAGTTGTTGCTGCAATGAAAACATGTTGGCATTCTAAATGACTAACGTCTCCTACTGGAACCCGATGACGATTTTACTCGTTTAAAATTTTTGATCATTGGTAATCATCATTGCGTCAAGTACGCAACTACTTTCAAACGATAAGATGATCGTATCAAGAATGCCTTCAAACTCAAGCAGTTTGAGTTCATCTTACCATCTCATGCATTTAACATGACATTTGGATATTAATCAATTAGATTCATACTGTTTTATGAAACTAAATGATTCGTTCTTGGCAAAAAAAAAGTATTTTCTTAAAGATTTATCTTGCAAATAAATATCCATATGGTTTGAAAGAAAGATGATCAAAGGAATGCCTAGTCTACATAAAGCAAGTGGAAGCATCACCACTAATCCTTATCTAGATAACGATTATGTGTTGATCCAAAGTTCATTAAAGTTTACTGGATTAAACAAAAATTAAACCTCAACTTATCTCCAAGTTTCAAGAACACCCATAATTGAATTCATCTCTGGAAGAGAATCCACAGATTTGATCAATTTCTTGAAACAAGTCGTATCATACCAGATATGAAACGAGAGTAATTCAATATATAGATATTGCATTGAAGCCACTGTAAAATTTTACACAATGACATAAGCTGGAAAAACAAACCATCAAAATTTCTGATGATGTAAAATCTTCATGATGAGTACGATACAGTACTCACCAAACGATTTAGCCACCTTGAGTGATATTTTTAATCACTGATGTAATGGTACATTCAGGAAGGTTGATTGGATTCTACAAATAATCCATTAACATGCTCACATGATAACACAGTAATCTATGTGCACACCAAGGGCGCAAGTTTTATCACGCATTCAAATTCACTCAAGCAGTTTTACTGTTCATGATAAACACTGAAACTAATGAAACGCTTTAATCGGGCAATGCTAAAACATAGACTAAGAATGTAGCATTAAATTCACAGTTTTGTTTAATTTAGTTTGATCAATAAGTTGATACTACTTCGTAGTACCTGAATTCTACACTACAATAATGTTCTTCTTTAGTGTTGGGATATCGAACTTTAGCGTTTGCATAAATCATTCGACCTGATCTAAACGGTTAGATGCAGAAGAAGAATTTTGCACAATGTGTTCGAATTTTATGTGTTTTAAATATCCATGAATATCTTTAAATATTCTAAATGTCTGTAGTTGATCAGAATCGTGGGAACGGTTTTGAACTAAGACTATTCTGACTCTAGACTCAAATGGTTGACTATCCAGACTCAAAGACCTCATTATGGAATGACGTTGCGTCATAACTCGCATTAAATTATCTTCATGGATTTTATCATAAGACATTTGATTAAACGGTATACTCAATAGTTTCCTTCGACCTGAGATACACATGCTACCTCCCGTTTGCCAAAGACTGTTCTTTGATTATAGCTTAATGCTATCGCTTAACTGCCAGTCATAACGGCTACCTTTGGGAATGGTTCTGATGCTTAGTGGGAGCTGTATGTAGTCAAGATGGGATTCTGTACTCTTGCACTAATCATGCAACAGCTAGACGTCGTGGGTCCTCTCATTAGTTCCAAGTGTTAAGTATAAGGCCATACCTAAACTTACTGTGTGTTTGCTGGAATCACTTCAAACTGATGAACGAGAAATAAAATGATCGAACATTAAAGAGAATGAATTAAATCCATGTATCTTGTTCAATTGATGTCTTATACATAAAGAATCTACTGACTTTGAATTACCACAAGTATATTCTATAACGCGAGTTTATAGATATACCTTGGTGACTGACATGAAGTGACATAACTTGGTGGGACATCTATGTGTAGCTAGAGCACCTCTGACTGTTTCTTCTAATGTTATCGCATTCTGTCCAAGTGGGAATTTGTTGGATTTTGTATGTCCAGATCCGACAGCACCAAGAACCCGACCCGGTTAAGACCCGTAAGAGTTACACTGAGGGCAACGAGAAATAAATCCGCTTAATTAGATAACCGGTAAATCTTGGAAATCAGCAATTAATTATTGTTTATTCTTGATTAATAAACATATATTTGATTACGTATTTATCTTCACGAATAGTGCGGAATATAGCGACTAACGTTTACGTTGACTCTAATGAATCAAATAAATGGTTATTTGTACTTATTGATTCTCGGGTTTATGACAATTACATTAACAAAAGTATTTTGTTTATTAATTGTAATTACTTGTGGTTCATTTTCTGTAAAATAATGACGAGGGACTTAATGCGTAATTAATCAGATATATATATATATATATATATATATATATATATATATATATATCTGATTAAGAGTTTGCGAAACCCTAATCCTCATTTGTGCCTCCCATCTCCCTCGTCACTTTCTCTCGGTCACCACCCCTCCTCCCTCCGACACCCTAGCCGCCGCCGTGACCCTCCGTCACTCATCCCGACGATTACCGAAAGACCACCGTACGGCCACCATCTTAGAAGAATCCTTGGATCGTTGTAGCAGCCTCCATCTCGCAACCCGGACCGCCAAGATGTAGCCGCAGATGATGCCTGCCATCACCGCCACGCCGCTGGTCGACTCCATCGCGCGCCACCATCACAACGACATCATCGTCGCTAGTCACCGCTAACCCTAGTCGCTACCGACACCGCCATCTCCTCCTCTTGGCGCAAGCTCGTCACAGCCACCATTCGATTCATCGCGATACGTGACGAGTCAATCGGAGGAGATTCGCGACAACTGAAGTTTTAGATACAAGCGGTTGGATCGAGTTTCCATGAAACCCTACCGACTTGCTCATTGCTCCTCGGTGTGTCAAACGTTTGGTTAGATTACCGCTCAGGTATATCTAACACTCTCTTTTAGATTAAATGTTATTTCGATTATGTTATCGATGTTTCACCACATTCCGTTTTAACGCACTATTGATGTTTGTGTGATCTGGTGATCGTGATCCTGCTGACACGATTACGACACTTTAGGTTTTACGTGTTTAATTAGTTTTAAATCTTTTTATTCCGTTGCGTAATGGATTACCTGTTTAATCCGTTCAAACTCTAATTTTCTAAACGCTCAGTCGGTAATGATTAAATAATGGATTACCTGCTTAATCCGTTCAAACTCTGATTTGCTAAACACTCGGTCGGCAATGATTAAATAGATGTAAAAAATGATTTTTGTTGTAGTCACGGGGCACTTGTATACCACTGTCGTAACCCAACAAGGAAGCATCAAAGATACTTCCATTCTTGTACGCTTTCTATAATCATTCCTTGAGGGAGTAAATCACAATCTTTCGATCAATGGAATGGCAGAAAAGGTTGTAAGTTTTCTATAATCATTCCTTGAGAGGGGGTCTTTGACTTTGGGTCTTTGACTTTGCAGAACGTTGGCAGGAAAGTAAAGAGGTGACATGATGCATGACATAAGTTAAGTCTATGTCTAGTTACGAAAAAAAAAGCTTGGCGCATGCGTACTCCTTTGAGCCAATTTTGGTATAAGGATTTAAAATTGGGAGGGAAGACCAAATCATTAGATAAAATGGAGATGATGATGATGGTAAAGGTATAGATATACATGTTTCTATTTAATCGTTTTGATGAAAACCGAGTATTTTTCGGGTAGCGGGTATAAACTCGAAGAAAATAAAAATTATTCTTTTATTAAAACTACTTTAATAAAATGGTATTTGATGCTAAATGGCTCATTGGTGATAGTTGGGTATGTTTAAACTTGATCAATAATAATTACGCGTTAGACATTCGCGTTAAAATAAAAACATAACATCCTTCATATTTTAATAGGCATTGAAATATTTATTGAAATATTTACTTAACCTGTTATGAAAAACGTCACGAACGTTCGTGTGCCGGTTAGGCTGCGTTTGTGACCTGATAATTTACTAAACTACTGTTCCATAATATGAATACACCGGATATGCTACGACATGCAAAGCGTCAACTTATGAAAATGAAATTCATGAAGTACGTAATGCATGTTCATTGGATATATCAGGGGCGTAAAATGACCTGGTATTTCAGACGGTTGTCACATACTCCCCTAGTTGAAAAGATTTTTTTCCTGAAATTCAATTTCTATCAACTATTTTAGGTTCATCCTCGAGTAGATGTGGATATTTATGTTGCATTTGATCATCACGTTCCAAGTAAACTCTGGTCCTCGCCTCGAGTTCCATCGTACATTTACTATAGGAAAATGCGGTTCTGTATCTTCCTTTTGAATTCGCCACCCACGATTCCTATGGTTTCCACCACGAAATGAAATAGGAATGCCATCAATAGTAGCATATGATATTGTAAAATGACTTTTAACGTTTGGAGTTCGAATAGGTATGATTACTCACAAAACAGGATTTACCTGGATTCGCATGCACTACAAATTACGATTATTTGTGCACCCATAATAGTGATTTTCCTTACATGGTCACCTTAGTGTTTTCCTATGTTGAGTTCACGATTCTTGTTGAGGTGTGTTGTAAGTGTCTCATCCGATAAACACTCCTTTAGATTTGACTAGAGGAGAAGTATCATGAATAACACTGGGTCCCTGCGGTAAGTAGAGTCGATAGGCTACAGGACCAATCCTAGCCGTAATTTTAAAAGGTCCAGTATAACTCAGGCTTAACTTACCCTGCTTTTCAGACCAGATAACTCCTTTCCAGAAGGAGACCTGGAACATAACCTTGTCTCCCACCTGAGAATCTAATGTTTGCGTATGCTTTGAATTTGAACAATCTTCTATGTAGTCTCATGATTGATTCTTAGACCAGCGGGTTGGTTATTCCTTAACCACTTTCAAACAATTTGGTAATTTGTACATCCTCCTATAAAGTGCCTCGAATGGTGTAACCTCTATACTCGTGTGATAGCTACTATTGTAGGAAAATTTAGTCAACGGTAGGCGAACATCCAAAGGTTACCGAAATTAATCACACAAGCTCGGAGCATATCCACGAGTGTCTAAATGGTTCTCCAGCTCTAGCGCTTCTTCTGTGGATGATAGGTTGCACTTATATCCAGGTGTGTACTCAATGCCTTTTACAATGATTGTCAAATATCAGAAAGTGAATTGGCTATCACGATAAAAAAAATGATGGGAGTGATACTCCATACCTTAAGACAACCTCATTGAAATAGATTCTAGTCAAATTTCTAATCTTAACGGTTTCCTTAATTGATAAAATATGTGTGGACTTCATCAACCGATTGGCAATTACCCAAATGGTGTCACATCCACCAGACGTCTTGGGCAATTTTGTTTTGAAGTCCATAGAGATCTGTTCCGCCTCCCAATGCGGGATCTTAGGTTGATGTAGTAATCCTGATGGCTTTTGGTAATCAGCTTTGTCTTTTGAATATGTCAGTCACTTGCTAACATAAGTGGCAATGTCAGTCTTCATTGTGGCCACCAATATTGTTCCTGGAGGTCCTGGTAATTTTTATCTGAGCCTGGGTGGAATCGGGTACCAGGACTCGTGTGCTCTTCCCATCACTAGATCCCTGAGATACCTAAGGCTCGGTACCCAAAATTTGGTTTCTTGAATTAACGTGTACCATCGGATTTGATCACAAATTGTCTGTTTGTACCGTATATGGGCTCGCCATTCCGATTTTGCTCCATGAGTGCTTCCTGGTGAGTCGGGTGAATTTGATTTGTCTGAATTTTCATTCCCAGGGCTCGCATTCCCTGATTCTTGGTTCTCTCCTTCCTGCTCAACGCATCTGCCACTAGTTTGCATGTCAAAGATGACAACGGATTTCACAGTCGTAGTCGTTCGGTAACTCGAGCCATCTATGTTAAGCTCTTTTGATCGAATATGTGCTGGAGACTTTTATGGCCAGTGAGAATAGTACACTTGGTACAATATAGATATTGCCTCCAAATCTTGAGTGCAGAAACTACGACTCCTAATTCCAAACTTTGGGTGGTGTAGTTATTCTCATGCACGTTTAACTGCGGTGATACATATTCAATGACCTTGGTTTTCTGCATTGATACACACCCAAGTCCTTGATGTGATGCGTCATAGTACACCACGCATCCGTCTGTCCTTTCTGGTAGAGACAGAATGGGTTCACTACACAACTTTTGCTTCAGCAGTTGGAAAGCAGATTCCCATATGTCTCCCCAATAAAACTTTTTATCCTTCTGGGTCAAAGTCATTAATGGTTGGTGTGACAATCCGTCTTTTCAGGTCCTTTCCTGACTTTAATTGAATGTAAACTATATTAAATGTTGTGTGAGCATTATGTGTTGGCTATGTTGACTTTAACAAATTAGGGTTTTGTGTAATTATCACGATATGAGCTTGCACGTAAGTTAAACGATTGATATTCTGTGGTTTCACCACTTATGATTTCATGTGATATATTTATATACTAGTTCACACGATTTATTCTATGATTTTATATGACGACGTGTTGTAAAATTATATGTATCGTTTTATGATTTTATGTGGGTTAATCTATGATTTTATGTGAAACAAAAATAAATAATTTCGGGTTATTATTTATCATTATATGTGGTTACAACCTTATAAACCTCAAGTGTTAATCCTGTAGCGATTTTTATTCGCTTGGTCGTCGTCTAAGTTATCTCCGTTAATTTCGTTAAGGGTTTGTTAACAGTTTGTTTGTTGTAAAACTTTGAGGGACTACAACTGTAACTACCAAAACTCTTTGCTTATTATGTTAATTATGGAGGGACCAAACCCGTCATTTCCCTAATGTCAAATTTTATGACTGAACATGTAACCGTCGACGATGCTCCTCTTCGAATTCGATAACCGACCTCCAATTAAATGGTGAATAATTCCCAATTATGGTTGTTTGATTTCCTTAATCACCCTCACCGTAAGGGTTTGAAAACAAAGAAACAAAAACCTGTTTTTGAGTCTGATATGGATGACGACACGGTTCAGGAAGTTGTGATTGATAAAAGAAAGTGTTTTAAATGTAAAAACCGTGGTAATACATATCGGCAATGTTCATTGAAGAAGCAAAAATCTGATAAATCAGATGATGAAAAGTCTGATGGAGTTTCTGAGGGCTATCAGACTGAAACACCTGTTTCTGGTGGTTCTAAGAAGAAAGTCAGATTTGTGGACTACAAGGGCAGAGTTCACTTTTATGATGAATCATCAAATTTCCAAAAACATAAAAATGACAAGAAATCAGAAAGTGACTTTGAAAATGTTTAATCAATTCTGAAAAACTCTGCTTCTGGGTCCACAAGATCTTCACACGATAAGCGGAAACCTGAGGGTTCTTCCACTGCATGCAATGATTTTGTAGAAGATGACGGTCGACCCAAAGCTTCAAGATTGGGTTCGTCCCGATACTAATCATCTTTGTTAATTTATGCAGGGATCTTCGGGAAAACTCATACACAATATTTGGGTTATTGATAGCGGAGCTTCCAGGCACATGACTGGTGACATCTCTCTGTTGCATGATGTGAAACCCTTCGATGGAGGAAAAGTAACATTTGCTGGTAACAAAGGAGGTCAAGTCACGGATATTGGTAAATTGTCAAATGGTGCAGTCACATTTGAGAAAGTAGAATACGTCAAGGAATTGGAGTACAATCTTCTCAGCATCTCCCAGATATGTGATAAGCGATACATAACTATTTTCACAGGGAGTGAATGTCTGATTCTTAAGCATGGTTACAAGATTTCGGATGATTTTGTTATGATGCAAGCACCGCGTTTCTCGAATTTGTACATGCTAGATATGAATTCAGCCAAAGCAACTATTGTGGGTCAATGTTTTCTGTCAAAAGCTTCAGAGAAAGAATCCGTTCTATGGCATTGTCGCATGGGTCACATCCATTATCGAAAAATGAATGAATTAGTGCGTAGGGATATTGTAGAAGGGGTTCCGAAATATCAGTCTGTGTTTTAATGATGTGTGTGTGAGTTGCAAGAAAGGAAAACAAAAGAGAAAATCTCATCCACTGAATAAGTACCAATCAATTGATATTCCGTTGGAACTGCTTCCAATGGATTTATTCAGTCCTGTGAATCGTAAAAGCATTTCCGGAAACTGGTACTGTCTTGTGGAGACCAACGAATTCTCACGATTTTCATGGGTCGATTTTTTGGTTTCAAAAGATGAAGCTTCGAGGATTCT
Source organism: Deinandra increscens subsp. villosa (assembly GCA_039602395.1). NCBI lineage: Eukaryota > Viridiplantae > Streptophyta > Magnoliopsida > Asterales > Asteraceae > Deinandra > Deinandra increscens. The sequence continues at coordinate 61,105,918 of JBCNJP010000023.1, forward strand.
TATCAACCTAATAACTACACTCGAGTCATTATATAAGTTGAAAGTAAGAAGGATTCACAACTACAATGGCATGGAGTTTAGAAACACCGCCGTGAGGACGTTTTGTCTAGACAAAGGAATCGTACATGAATTCAGTACGCCATATACTCCTCAGCAAAACAGCGTTGCAGAGCGGAAAAATCGCAGGATTATTGAGACAGCACGAATGATGTTGGTCGATGCTCAATTGCCGGTTCATTTCTGGACAGAAGCGGTCAACACAGCATGTTATGTTCTAAATCGAGTGCTTACGGTGAAACATCTTGGGAAGACTTGTTATGACCTTCTTAAGAATCGTAAGCCAAATCTCAAATATTTGGAGCCTTTTGGGTGTCTGTGTACTGTGTTGACGTCTGCGGGCAAGTTTGATGACAAAGTCTTTGAAGGCTTGTTTGTTGGTTACTCGAACCAGAAGAAACGAGTATTCAACAAGCAGACTAGTACTGTGGCAGAGTATTTACATGTTGACTTTCAATCCTATACTCAACCACCCAAAGGTGTTGGACCGGACTGGATGTTCGATTACAAGTCACTGTTTGAACAACTTGAATCAACACCACAAGTATCTGATGATGTGCTTACTCGAGTCTATATTAATCTACAAGATGATACTCCGGTTCTGAATATTGAAACTCTGTCTACTCCTGATGTGCCTGTTGCTGATGATTACTTGACAGAAACAACAAATGATTCTACCATTATGGCTGATGATAAGTCTTATGATGATGATAATGAATTTCATGAAACCGTGTCAGATCAGGTTGAGATTCCTGTTCAACAAGTCGATCCACAAGTTATAGCTATTTCAAGTGATACTGCGGTTAATTCAACTGAGAATGTGGTGGTTGAGGAAGATCATGTTCCTGATATGGCTGAAACGGTTGTTATTCTGATTCATCAGACGCTCCCGATAAACACCATTCATCCACAAGATAACATCATTGGTGATTTAAATGAAGGAGTGCTTACTAGACATCAAGTTGAGAGCAGTGCTTTGCTAACAATTCTGGAATCTGGTATTCAAGAAGAAGCTTTTCATTCATGCTTTCTATCCCATATCGAGCCAAAGAATGTTGATGATGCTTTACAAGATGGCTCGTGGGTGGAAGCAATGCAAGAAGAGTTGTTGCAATTCCAAAAGCTTGGCGTGCGACACCTAGTTGATTTACCCGTTGATAGTAAAGAACCATGCAGAACAAAGTGGGTTTATAAGTGTAAAAGAGATGATCGTGGAGTGATAGTCAGTAACAAAGCCCGTTTAGTTATGCAAGGGTTTTCTCAGGAAGAAGGAATCGATTTTAACGAAGTGTATGCACCAGTTGCCAGAATTGAAGTAATACGTATATTTTTGGCATTTGCAGCACATCGTGGATTCAAGGTCTTCTAAATGGATGTTAAGAGTGTGTTTTTGTACGGCAAAGTGAAAGAAGAAGTGTATGTCAAACAACCTCCGGGATTCTACGATCCTGATTATCCGTAGAAGGTATATAAGCTGGACAAGGCACTTTATGGTCTCCATCAGGCTCCTCGAGCTTGGTATGAGACTTTGTCAACTTATCTACTCGACAATGGATTCAAGCGTGGGTTGGTTGATTCTACTTTGTTTTGTCAAAAAACGGGGGAGGATTTGCTATTGGTACAGATCTATGTTGATGATATCATTTTTGGCAGCGCAAACGAAAAATTATCGAAAATTTTTGAAAAGTTGATGCAAACCGGGTTTGAAATGAGTTCGATGGGGGAAATGTCATTCTTCTTGGGGTTACTAGTTCAGCAATCTAACAAAGGGATCTTCATACATCAGACGAAGTATGTGAAAGATGTTCTGTGTCGATTCAAAGTTAAAGATGTTTGTATAACCGGAACTACGATACAATTATCACATGGCCTTTGTCCAGACGAAGAGGGTGAAACAATTGACGCCACTCAGTATAGGGCAAGGATAGGTTCATTGATGTATCTTACAGCTAGTAGACCTGATAATATGTTTGCAGTGTGTTTGTGTGCCAGGTACCAAGCAGCACCTCGAGTTTCTCATTTTAATGCAGTCAAGAGGATTCTAGCTTATCTGAAGGGTAACACAGATCTCGGGATCTGGTATCCTCGTGATGATAAGTTCGACCTATCAGCCTACTCGGATTCAGACTACGGCGTTTGCAAGATCAATTTCAAGTCAACCACGGCCGGATGTCAGTTTTTAGGCGATCGGTTGGTGTCATGGCAGTGTAAGAAGCAGACGTCCATTGCTACATCCACAGTAGAAGCTGAATACATAGCAGCTGCGAGTTGCTGTTCTTAGGTTTTATGGATACAACAGCAAATGCGGGATTACGGTTTGTAGTTTCTTAATACTCCCATATTCATAGATAACTCTGCGGCAATATGCATTACCAAAAACCCCGTTCACCACTCTAAAATGAAACATATCGACATCCGTTATCACTTCATATGTGATTTTTTTGAGAAACACTTGATTAATCTGCAAAAGATCCATACTGATTTTCAAAAGGCGGATCTTTTTACAAAAGCGTTTGACAAAACCTGCTTTCAATATCTTTTGCAGATCAACGGCATACAAAACTTCCAGCTTAGTAGCTTTGGGTTGATCAAATTTTTGTTTTGGCTTTTGGTTTATTGTTAGTTGTATTTGTTTTCTTATTACAAAATCCAAAAATAGAGTTTTGTATTTTAGGGGGAGAAATATCATAAAATAAAATAAAAATTGAAAAATGCAAAAGCATAAAAAAATTGGAAAAATCAAAAATTGAGAAATTGATCCGACCAAGCGAGAAATGATATTACATCAGCGTGTGTTATCAACCATGGATAAAGTAAAAATAAAGGCTGTAGGTATTTGTTTGGTTAGTTAAATGCGTGAAGGCAAATCTGATATATGCTAGTATGATATAAACATAAAATCTTTGCTTGAATATTGTGAGGCACATCATGATGATTGCTGTGTAATTTTGGCAAATAAAAAATGAATATAGCAAAAACAGAATAAGAGATGTTCTGGTGTATGCATGCTTTCATTTTGCAAAAATTTCAACTTGTTTGATTTTCTTTATGTTGTCAAACGATCGGCCTTTCTCTGCGTATCTAAAGATCGACCTGATTGGTGTTCATTTGACGTTCTGCTTTATTTTATTTGCTGTTTCGCATAACTCATCGGACTTTCTCTGCGTGTGCGGGAGCACTGACTTGATTGTTGTTGGGTTATACAACTTCTGCTTTATTTTCTATTTCTTATTTTCCTAAACAATCGGACTTTATCTGCGTGCCTACTCGCCGACCTGATCGTTGTTTGTTTAAGGTTCTGCTTTGTTTTTGCATGAAACACCATGGACGATAAATCTCTGTTGGAAATCTGTGAAAAATACAAAAATAAAATAAGCCTGATTACCAGTATTTCTGATTGTGTGGGCCATCATATTATCAATGCATGCTTAATCATATCTTAACATATCAGAAAGCTATAAAAATTGATCTGTCTGAGATGAAATAAATTAAAAAACTATATTTGCTGCCAACTTGACTTTCATGCTGATTAAAATTGAAATTGAAGTGTGTCTGATGCACATTTGCTGATATGATCTCGCGTCTGGATCTTTCTCACAAAAGTTTAAGTTATATTAGTTTTACTTCTATAATTTCATTTCTGTTTGGTTAATTGCCTTGAGTATCAGAAAAATCCATAAAGATTTTAGGTGTGTTTTAGCATAATCTTTTAAAATTACAAAAAGATTTTTGGTGTGTTTGAAAATTTTATAAAAATCAAAAAGATTTTGTTTCTGTCTTATTTTCGATCAACCGATAGTGAAAATCAAAATTATGCTGGATGCAACCAAACGGATTTGAATTCACAAAGTTCATCAGCAAATTGAACGAAGTTTGTTGCAAATTTTCAAAGCTTAAAACTTTTGGGGTTCAATTTGGAGATTCATCAAATTCAAGGATCAAAATTGAAAAACCTTGAAAATGTCCAAAACCTGAACTTCGGAAATCCGAACTGGAGTTTGGAGGGTCTGAAGTCCAAGATCAGCAAGTTTTGGTTGGGCCGAAGGTAGAATTCGGACAGGCCGAAGGTAGAGTTCAGATAAAAGGTTGAGACCGAACGTGAAGTTCGAACAGAGTTCGGACCTCAGAACTTCACATGCTATAAATAGCCAAACTCAGAGTTCGAAGAGTCATTATTCTCTTTTTACTCCGAACTCTTACCGAACTGCTGCTCATTTTTTCAACTTTCGATTAATGACTTGTGTGAACGATTTGAGACCAGATTTAGGTAGGGTTCTTGTTTCCAAGTACACTGGTAGTCTTGGATTAGATTTTTGGTCACGATTACTGGGTTTTCTGTTCGGAAAAAAATCCGAGGGTTTCTTAACTCTTAGATCTAAAAATTAACTGTTAAATACATAATTTTAGAAGATAAAACTTGGTTCTATGAGTTTGTCATCAAAAACCGCTTCATGGGTTTGATTGTTAGGATCTGATTTAGACTGAACGATCGATTTGAGATTCAAATATTTTGGAGTTCATCAGACTCCGAACTTGAAGTTCAGACGACTCCGAACTAGGAATTTGGACACAGATGGGACCTTGCTCGGTCATTGACCATGAGGTTCGGACGTTGCCAAAGGGTTTGGACAAGGTTCGGCGCTCAGTCCAAGTTCGCACCAAGTTCGGACATGGTTCGGACCAAGTTCGGCCATGATAAACATTTTTTGATTAAAAAGTTGTTTGTTTACGCAAACGACAACGAATTAACAAAATTAGTGAACATATTTGTTAATAACATGGGATTTAATGAACTTTTCGTTTTATGTTTTTTCAGATATGGCTGACAATTTGAAAGTTGATGATAAACATAACGTGTGTGCAATCACTCAATCATGTAATGTGTATCCTGATATTGTGCTGGAGTTTTGGAGTACTGCCAGAACAATAACTGATGATCCGATCAGAATTTCAGCAACAGTTCAGAATCGAACGGTGGAATTTACAGAAGCGGATATAAGAAGGGTATTAAAGTTGAATGTTGATTCAACAACAGCACCATTGGAGTTCCTACAAGCTGATAACATGGAACTATTAAAGCGGATTTGGTACACTAAAGATCCAATCAAAGAGTGGATTTACAAATCGTCGTCAGTGTTCCATACAAATATTTTTGCATGTGTTGTTGGTGTGTCTGGGACACAGAATCTCTGGGCATGATTAGGTTAATCAGCTGATGCTCTCATTATTGAATGCCTTGGTGATGAACCGTCCTTACAACATAGCTGGATTAATCTTTCATTACATGAGAGATAATCTTACTCAACGCAAAAGAAAGCAACAATATATCCAAGATTTCTGATGATGATTCTGAATGATTTATATCTAGATTTGGTGAAGAATGATGATCACAAGATGGAGCTGAAACACATGAATGAAGCGAGTGTGGGTGCTTTGGCATCTTATCAAAAGAAAACACCAGATGAGCATCCCAGATTAAAACGTCTGATTGGTCATTTGGCTAATCCTAATTATGTGGCACCAGCTTAGGGTGCTGCTCGTCATTCTTCGGGAAGTGATTCCGAAGAACTCGATTATAGTTGGGTTGTGGAACAGAATCCGATACCCCAACAAGGAAGAGTGAAAATACCAAAAAGAAGATTATCAGTTGTACAAGAATCTGTGAATCCAGAACCGGTTGTCTCATAACCATCTGTCTCTAAACCGGTGGTCTCAGCACAATTCTCCACCTACATTCCCTTGAGGATCATCTTGATTAGGATCATCATTCAAAAACCTCATGTAATCTTCTTGACAACCAGAGTTATCACCAATCTCCCCCTGAGCTTTAAATTTCTCCATTAAGAACTTTATTTGCTCATGCATTTCAAGAAGCTATTTACTCTGAGTCTGACTAGATCTGTTAAAACGAAGGATCTCCCGATCTTTAACCAAAACCCAATTCTGAAATGTAATGATTAATTGACCTTTGGATTGATTATGTGCCCTCAATTCTTCATTACTTGTTTTGAGCTCAGTAATCATCTTCGACTGCTTTTCAGCTGTAGCTTTCAAAACATCAATCTGCGCTTGCTGATCGGTAAGAGCACTCTGAAGAATACTAGATTGGGAGAACGGCACAGAACCTTGATCGAAGCTAAAATTTATATCTGGCGTTGAATGTGTAGAAGCTGTGGTGGCTGTTGCTGTTGAGAAAACAGGAGTCGTGGGTGTAGAACCCATTGGCTGATTTACAAACCGTGCACCAGCACTTGCTGAAGGTGTTGTGCCAACAGTTGTAGACCTATCTGCATTCATTAAATTTTGCAGAAACTCAGACTGAAGATCAGACACTGAAGTCTGAACAGTTGTAGTCGTTTCGGGTAAAGACATTGTAGGACTAGCAGAAGAAGATACACCGCCCTGAGGCTTCAAAATAAACTTTAAACCTTTCTGCTTCTTTCCTCGGTCATTAGCAGCAACTGACTTCTTTCTTTTCTTTGACGGAGTCGAAGAAGTACTAGTAGCTTGCTGCTTTCCTTTGCCATGTACAACATTGGCTTCAGGATGGCAATCTTCGTCAGTCTCAGATGAGGCAACATCAGCATACACACGATCCTTGTAACGATCGTTGCTTTTGTTCAAGCTGTTTCGGTAGGCGAAATATTCATCGCTACCGTTTCTCACCTTTACATATTTAGAGTTGATCTTGATACACACAAAAGGATTGTTTGTATCAGACTGATCTTCAGAGTCAGCCCCAATATTCAAAAAGTCATCATCATCATCATCCGATTCATCTTCATCTAACATGGTTTTAACTGAACCACTGGTTCAGATGCTGGGACATCTACATCCCAGGGGGAGAAAGACTCGAGAGAAGCATTGCCAATTACTTCCATCCCATCAAATCTAGCTGCAGTTAGTTTGGGCGAATTTAAAGAAATGCTACAAACACTTGAGTTTTGTTGATACATTTTATGGTAACGTGCTAGATCAGACAAAGTGTTAGAAGACTTGAAGATTACAACCAAGGCCTGCTGGCCGAACCCAAGCCGAACTTGGGGTTCGGACCAGCTAGGAGATCGGATAGCAGGTTGTCCTATATATTGGTTGTTTGTCTAGGTATAAGTGTGTGTGTTCAAAGGTGTAATTGTTCTGATTCTCTATGTAACTGTTCTCTGTTATTGAATGAGAGACTGAATTGATATTTACACGTTTTTTCATTGTTATAATTACACATTGATGTCGAACTAAGTCAATCAGTACGCTCCAACGTTTTCAGTTTCAGATCCTGTGTCACACTTTGGTAATGTTGAGCTTGATCACATACTACCTAGGCTCAACATACCTTCAAATGGAAGAAGCCATGAGTTCCCTATGCTCCTAGATAGAAAAATCAACATGAATCATCCATTGGATAATGTTATTGGAGATATGTCAGCACCTGTGTTAACAAGAAGTAAATCTGCTGATGCAAATATTTGTTTGCATGCTTCATTTTTGTCTCAAGAAGTACCCAAGAAGGTAGCTGATGCCTTGGAAGATAACAGGTGGGTAGAGGCAATTCAAGAAGAATTATTTCAGGATTAACAAGCAAAAAGTTAGGGAATTGGTATACATGCCTGCTGAAGCAAAACCAATTGGTACTAAGTGGGTGTTCAGAAACAAAAAGGACGACAAGGGCATTGTCATTAAGAATAAAGCAAGACCGGTGGTGCAAGGCTATGTACAGGAAGGAGACATTGATTATGATGAAGTGTTTGCACCTGTGGCTAGATGGATGTCAAAAGTGTTTTCCTGTATGGCCTACTGGAACAAGAAGTGTATGTCAAACAACCTCTTGGCTTTGAGGACCCTCATCATCCAAACAGGGTATGTAAGCTGATCAAAGCCCTGTATGGCCTCAAACAAGCACCTAGAACTTGGTATGAAACTCTATCAAACTATCTTCTAGAGAATGGCTACAGGAGAGGGGCTACTGATAAAACACTTTTTGTCAAAAATCTTGGTAAAGACATGTTGATGGTACAAATTTATGTAGATGATATTATTTTTTGGTTAATCTAATACTTTGTTGTGCAAGGAATTTGAAAATTTGATGCAGTCGAAATTTGAAATGAGCTCCATGGGAGAATTAACCTTCTTCTTAGGGCTACAAGTGAAGAAAACTGCAGCTGGGATCTGAACCAGTCAAAGTATATCCAAGATATGCTGAAGAGATTTGATATGCTGACATATTCAAGTGCTAAAACTCCTATCTCTACTTCCTACAAGTTAACCAATGACTTAAGTGGCAAGCTAGTGGATGTACACATGTACAGAGCAATGATAGGATCACTGATGTATCTCACTGCAAGTAGACCTGACATC
>JBCNJP010000023.1:61114826-61138700 GCA_039602395.1 Deinandra increscens subsp. villosa
GGGAATTGACTATTAATTAGGGTTTTTAGGTTGTCTTGTTCTCCAAGTTGAAGAATCCCTATAAAAGGGAAGCCCTCCCCACATTATTAGGTTGTTGTTTTTGGTGTTTTTACTAGTAGGTGATTCACGAAATTTTCTTTAGAGAATTTCAACTTCTGTGTTGCAACCAAGGGTGTTTAATCAAGTTTTCTCTTTAATCGGTTTGTCTTTCCTAGTGTTTTCATATATTATTTGCATTGTTAATTCGTGTTCTTGAATCATTCATTGACACCGGATTCCGCACGGTGTTTGTGGTTGTGATATCGCGTTTGGATCGTTTTCGGGACTTACATAACTATACTAACTATATCAACTAACGACACTAACTGGAATACACACACGTCACACATATTTTGCACCAACAAACTCCCCCTTGACGTGTGCTGTATCAGATCTTCAAACTCTTTGAAACTGTTGTTAGTTGATGTAGGGTAAGCATGGCTGGAACAGGACTAAGTCAACTGAACCAATTCTGAAAGTAATAATTCTTTGACAGCTTCGCAACCATGCATGAAATCCATTATGAGATCTTTATCTAAAAGACTTGATGATTTCAATCTGTAACCTTCGGAATACAAAAGTGTAGTTTTTGTTTTCCATACATAACTTTTGTCTTAGAAGCAAAACTCCTCCTTTGGAGAAACCAAGACATTTAGATTTGAAAATTTGTTGTATCCCGTGTCGATCAGATCAAAAATAAAGAAGAAAGAAAATCTTTTTGGATTTTACAAAGTTTATACCAAAACACACTGAAAATCTTTTTGATTTTTCATAAACTGAAACGTAAATGCAATATAAAATTAAAGTCTATTTTTGTTTTTGGTAAGAAAGATCACAACATGAGATCATATCAGACATAACGCATCATACACATGGCAATTTCAAAATACTAAGCATGCAAGCCAAGCTGACTGAGAATACAACCATTTGGTTTATTTCAGCTAAAGCAGGTCATTGTCTATAGCTTTTTGATATGAAATTAAGTGTATTTATTGCGCATTGATAACATGGTACCTACACAATCAGGAATACTGGCAATCCGCTTATTTCATATTTTTGAATTTTTCTTTTATTCAAGCCAAGTTACTTGCAGCAGATTTCTCATACTGATATTGTAAACTTGCTTATAGAGAATCAAATGCCACAGAGATATCAAGTTCATGGTGTTTCTTGCAAAAAGAAAGCAGAAGCCTCAAATACTTAGCAATCAGGTCGGCCTTGTGAGCACGCAGAGAATGCATAAGTATTGAGAAAATAAATTAAAAGAAATCAAACAAGTTGAAGTTGTATAATCCAACAACAATGTGGTCGGTACTCCCGTACACGCAGAGAAAGTCCGATGGATTATACGAAACACCAAAGAAAATAAAGCAGAACGTCAAACGAACACCAATCAGGTCGATCTTTCGATACGCAGAGAAAGGCCGATCGTTTGACAAAATAAAGAAAATCAAACAAGTTGAAATTTTTCAAAATAAAGCAAGCATACACCAGAACATCTCTTTATTTTGTTTTTGGTATTTTCTTATTTTATTTTTCCAGATATGCACAGTACCCATCATGGTTTGTAACCACAATTATCAAGCAAGCGTTATCTTTATATCATACTCGCATAAGTCAAGCAAATACCTACAACCTTTCTTTCTACTTTATTCATGGCAGATAACGTATGCTAATGTACCATCATTTCTCACATGGTTGGATCAATTTCTCTTTTTGAGATTTTTCATTTTTTTTATATTTTTCATAAAGGAAACAAAACATCACACTATTTTTGTGTTTTTCACATATTCTCCCCCTAAAATTCAACAAACTCTATTTTTGAATTTTCCAAAATTTATCCCCCTAAAGCTATGAAAGAAAGTAAAAGTAAAGAAAATTAAATTGATCGGTCAACACAGATACCTCGCATTTTTTTTATTTTGAAAATCATTTTTCTAAAATTTTTTGTGAAATATCAACTTTGAGAAGCGCTAACTTAAGCAAAATACTCCATTATCAGCAACTTTGCAATCACTAATAGTTCTTCTTGAAGTACCTGCACACAACCTCAAACAATTTTTAGTTAAATACGGGAACCCAAACCGGCTTGGGTCGTCCCGTATCCTCAACAAAATCGTTGCAGTATGATGAGGAGATCAGATATGAGATGACGATCGATATGAACCACGTGAAAGATTTTGTCGGATGATGAGAATCATTGAATCACATGTCCCGTCTTGTTGCAGTAAAAGCAGGCTCTCCCATCAACCAACTTAGGAGATGACATGGATTCTGTTGACATTGTAGAATGTTGAGAAGAATCACTCTCTTGACGCTCTAACTTAGAATTTGTTGACAGATTATCATCATCAGGTTCACACATGATATGATTCTCAATTGGAATCTCCTTTTCTTTGTGAATCTTGACATCCTCCACAATTTCTTCTATCTCAACCATATCTTGGAAATTACTTCCAACATTCACGTTCTCATCTTTGCTTTCATATCCCAGACCACCATTCTTTTTAGATTTATATGGTACAGACTTAGGTTTCTCGTGACCTTGTGAAGCAAGTCGAGAAAACTCATCCTTGATGGCAATCATATCATCTTTCTTAGAAAGCAAAGATTCATCAATCATAATCTCTGAAAATTTTTGAACTTTAACATGTCCTGGATTGCCTTCAAACACTTTTTCCTTATCGAGAAATGTAGACCTTGAGTCAAACTTTGGTGTTTTTCTTCGATCAAATTTTTCTTCATCCTTATTCTTCTGAAATTTCAACTTCTTCTTATTTTCGGACTTTGTATCAGCAAACTTTGAATAATCGTGAAAATCTTCTGTTGCTTTCAAAGTACTGATAGAATTTTCAATAACCACAGGAGGTGGTACACTTTTCAGAATATCATCACCGAAAATCTATTGAAAATTCTCCTTCTTGCACAAAAAATTTATGAAAGACAATGAATTATTAAGATTATGCAACTGTCTTTTGAAATCACGAACCTCAATCTTCATGTCTGCAATTTTCTTTTGCGCTTCAGCCAACTCTTTTTGTGTTTTAATAAGTTCTTCTGTTGTTCTATTCAGAGTAAACTTTTCTCTCCTCAACTGATCATGAGCATCATATGTTTCTTGAACAACCTTTTCCCATTTCTGTTTATAAATCTCAACATTCTGCTTCAAAACCTTGTTTTCACGGAGCAATTCAACTTTAGCATCTAACAGCTTTGTGTTATCCTCTTGATGACTTAATTCTTTAGCACTAAGATCAGCAACATCCTTTTCTAGACCTTCAAGTTTGATCTTTGATTTTGCAAACAAATCATCAAAAACTGTCGCCATGTCATTCGCTTCTTTCTTCCATTTTTCAACATCCTTCATCAAGTCATCATTTGTTTCAATCAGTTTAGAAACCTTTTCAATTAACTCTGCATTCTCATGCTTAAGCTTCAATTCATTCTCAGCAGCTTCACATTTTGAAGATTCATCTTTTCGAACTTCTTCCATAACTGCAAAACCACCTTTATCAAACTTCTCACAATTTGCAAAAGATGTATATTCTTCAGTATCAACCTCCTTTCCAGATGCACTTAATTCAGCATATTTCTGAGCAAGAGCATCCCAAAACATTTTAGAATTCTTGCACGTCTTTAATTGAGACAATAATTCTTTTGACAACGCCATTGTGAGAATATCATAAGCTTTTAATTCTCTTTCATAACATTCCCTTTCCTCAAATGAAAGATCTCTTTGGAATTTAAGAACACCATGCCAATCAGTCGGATATGAATATTTTTTATCAATCACCTTCCAAAATTCATCAAAGTTAGCGTTGATAAAACCTCAAAATCGTTTTTCCACTCTTGATAAGCTTCACATTTTAATAACTTGGGAACCACCGAACTTGATTGCATCTTACTCATTGTGATTATACCGGAAAATATCAATCGATAAACCTTGTATCTTGAACTTTGAATTTTGTGAAATCACCGAATTGAAATCCCAAGGCCAAATCCTCAAAAATATTTTTTCTTGTTTATTTTCCTTCAAGAAAAAAAAAACAAACTTTGAAAGAAAAAATGTTCATAAACTTTTGTTTTATTTAAGTAAAGAAATGAAACAACGAAAAATAATACGGTAAAAACACAAAAAAAATGGATTTATGTTTGTTAACCAATTCAACAAACACAAAGTAATTTTGCGTTTATGAATCAAACCAACGAACACAATAAAATTATGTCTGAAATTGATTTTTTTTTTAAATTGTGTTGTTTAAAACTTCTGATTTTTTTTTTTAAATTTATTTTATTTTGTTTTGGTTGTTGTTTTTGGAAAACAAGACTTTATGTAAAAATTTAAAGTATGCATTCTATTTAAAAAACTTGGAAACTAGAGGGGTTAAAAGGAAACTTGACAAAATGACAAAATAGTCGTGAAATCTCCCCCTCCCCGTTTTTTCTTTTTGGCCGGCGAAAGAAATCCGGCGACCTTGAATTTTACGGCGAGAGAAAAACCAAACACCACCACAAACTTCAAACACCCGTAACTTGCTCAATTCTTGACGAAAAATTGATCCATAAGTTGAGTTAGAACTGTATGAATGAGAGGAACAAATCTAGTACCATTGTTGATACGTTTTGATCAACGAATCAGGGTGAACGATTGGAAACAAAGTTGCGAATTTTTGCTTCTAAAAACTTGTTGAACATGAGATCAAACTTCAATCAACCTCCTATTATTCTCAAAATTGATTGTAGCTATGAATGTTTTGTGTAAAACTGAGCATGTAGCTATGAGAATCAATCAAAACCGTTGAGAATTCATAAATTCACCATTGAAAAACCTTAGAATGAAGAACATGAACCTGTAAATTTTGAATTTGATCAAAACTTAATAAAATTCACTTCTGTAACTTGTAATAGTTTCGTATGAAGATGATAAAACTGTTAGATTCAATCAAATTCGCAAACAAACTCAAACTGATGTCCAATTTCAGAATTCAAACTTCATAGTTTGACTTTGTAAAAGTCAAACACAAGCCAGTTTCATCAAATTGAATCCGATTTCAATCAAAAATAGGTGTAGAATCACACATGGAATGCTCTGATACCAATTGAAAATACGATTCGTCCCGATCTAGTGATTTGTACACCGAAATTGAGATCGAAAGTTCACCGAAACAAAGAACATGAAAACGTAAATAAAACTCGGTTTATAGCTCCAATTGATCGATGTTTACATGATTTGAACTCGTTTATAGCATCTAAACATGATCCTAACAATAAATCTCTCTGAAAATCGAGATCAAAAACTCCTCCTCTAGAAGATAGAACTCACAGAAACGGTTATTGTCCACTCCCTCACTCGTCCGAACCTTGAAAACATATTATATAAGCACACTGGTTCGGAGCCCTCCTTTGTCCGAACCTTCAAATCATTTGAACGGATGCATATAATATATGCATTTGACACATCCAAACCCCTCAACTATTAGTAAATGACACAAATTGCCCTTTGACAATGATTTAACTATACTAACTATATCAACTAACGACACTAACTGGAATACACACACGTCACACATATTTTGCACCAACATTTAGATTTTGAGCTTGATGTTCGGTGACATCTTCTTTTGCATAAGGAACCTGTTGATGCTTGATTTGCTTATACTCTTCACCCTGTATTTTCACAGTGTGTGAAAGCAAAGTGAACTATGTTTGTAAGTTTTGGTACAAAACCGTTAATTCATTTAGTGAAAGCTTGCTCTTCATTAGTTTGAAACCAATATCTTTGAGCAAAGAAGGACCATCAAGCCTTGCTTGATCATGTCCCTCACCCTGGTTGTCTTGGCTCCTGGGTTTCCTAGTCACATCCTCATTTACCTCAGGCGCCACTAAAGGTGCCTTTTGATTAAGAAGATTGTCTAGTTGCCATGAGTTGGGTCTTATCTATGTTACCACTGTCCACTGGATCCAGTGGGGATTCAAGTGTAGTGGCAACCCTTTCACATCAGCTATGTCTATGGCTGAACTCCTTGCCAAAGTGTGGTTGGGGTGATTTTTCTTTGAGACTCTTCAACACATCTCCTGTAAATATGGTTTCTGGAGATAGTGTATCATAAGACGTACAAAAAATGTTATCACCTTCACTTTGAGGTGTAAACTGGCTTTGTTAGGAACAAATTTGAGCCTTTACTCATCCAATACACAGATTCAAGTGCGGAAATCATGAATCCATGATCAAATCATAGTGTTTGCTTGTTGAAATTCTTAGATTTCGCCTCTGAAACTCAAGAACACGAGGGTGTTCACACACAAGTGCTCTCTCTCTTCAAACAGCCATCCAGAAGCTTATTTAGGGTTATTCTAGTGTTGTTATTTATACTGGAGAGAGCACAGGTCGTGATTGCACTAAAATCAAGAGAATGTTATTGAAGTTAGTGAAATTTATGACATCAGAGTGACGAGATTGCCAAGAACAACTCCGAAGTCGCCAAGAGCAATGTGAAGTCGCCAAGACAGGTTGGTGACCTCGCCAAAGCTTGGTGAGGTCGCCAAGGGTTGGCGAGGTCGCCAAACCCAGATCGCCAAGACCACCTTGGTGAGGTCGCCAGCCTGGTGAGGTCGCCAAGGGTTAATCCCAAGTCGCCAAGAAAGTTCAAAAATCACTAAGTACGCTCCGGAAATGTCAATTATCATTATTGAATCATTAAGGATTGTTATTACAAAGACATATTCAATTATTAACATTGCCCAAGTAATTTATCATGAAATGATCCAGAACTTGGATTCAGACATTCACACTGCAATTGAACAATGTACCAGGGCAATTTCTTCAATATCAATAATCAATACATGTTAAGACATTAAACATGAAATACTAAACATCAAACACTTGAGTGATTAATACAAACATTAAGATAATTGTCCAAGTACAAGATACAAGCAAAGTGAAAGATGTACAATTGAGGACAAAAGCAAAGGATGCTATGTTTGAGTTGCCACCAACCCTTTAAAGTTCTTAGAAATACCCCCTTTGGTGGTAATACAAACATAAAAAAGAAAACTGGACGACTATCTGAGTTGACCAAGCAGCTTCAGCAAGAATCTCCAGTACTTTTGGGCAAGGTACCTGTAACGATCATCTAGGCAGACGATATGTGCATCGTACAATATCCATAGATCTTCTCGCAAAAACTTCTTCAAGTCAGAATAGTGCCACATTTCAACCATCCTTTCATTACCACGAGAGAGATAACAGATCCCACGACCACCCATGGCCCAGTATTTCAAGGTACTCAGGCTTTCCGTTGTCATCTTCTTGGCAGCAATGCACTCCCAGCACCACCATCTTAGAAACAAACCGAAATAGTTTGCATCCACTATCTCGTATGGCCTAAGCCTTCGAGGTATGGTGTCCAAGCGACTGTAGAATAACCATTTAAGGTAACTTCTATGCAGCAGTCTCAGTTCAATTGCCGCGAAGAGCCTTATTGTATCGCCATTCTCCCTTTCAATTACTAGTTCATGAGTGTCCCCACTATAATACCAACACTTTATTGGGTTGATTTTCTGATCACCCGTTATTTTCTTGGTAACTAAATCCTTGCTGATACTTTTGTACATAACCTTGTGAGGGACTTCAGCTCTTTGCTTTCTGAAATATTTGTATTTCTTATTTTCTGTCTTGATGGGACGAGTAGAGCTTACATTGTAGATACATCTTATTTGTTCTTCAGCATCTATACCCACTGGATCATTGAGTGATTAATCAGTGGTTGCCATCTGAGCTGCTTGAACTCCCAAGAAAACAAATTCAGAAGATCCTTTATTTTGGCAAAGAATTGAACAAAACCGTTTCTGCGCTTGACAATGAATGCCTTGAATTCGTGATCATATTTCCACCCAAGGATTTTCAATCCATCATCTGATTCGACGTTTAGAGACATGTCTTTAAGCTTTTTGGCAGTAAACTGCACCAAGGCTTTCCGATATGGTTCCATTTCCTTCCATTCATCAACCAAAGTAGGGGCGTCTTTCCTTCGGTGTTCCTCCACTCTTATTCACGCACGTCCTGCTAACGCTTGACTTTCTTGTTTTCTTCAATTATATGATTTTTGACCATAGTTTGTAGACTGGGGATCTGCTTTCTGCTGTAGCTCTTGCGAGCATATCCCCTTAAGTCCAGAAAGTCTTGTAATTCTCTCTTGGTCATTTTATTTACTCCAAGCGTAGCTGTAGTTGGACTGGGCGGAGGTGAAAGCCGATCAAAAATCTCAGGAGGGAGAGGCATATAGTGTGCGTGCATCTCTCGGATCTTTTCCCGCAGATTGTCGTTGAATTGTACGTATTCAAACTTCTTGTCAGTATCAGCAAATGGATTTGTACGTGGATCAGTAAGCCTTTCTACAAGTTTGTAGTTGTAAAGATGTTTTTCCATGTCTTGATCATCAGTATACAGTTCAACTAGCTGTGTATCCGTGAGATTCATCAAGTAGGATAAGGGAATCACACGAGATATTAACTCTCTGGCATAATTTGCAATTTCTGACATGTCAGATGGATCAACATTATCTCCAGTTAGATTAGGGATTATTCTGATTTTGGGTTCTCTCTCTTCAGGGTTCTGATCTTCTGGCTCAAAGTATTCTTATCCATGGCCAATTTTTTATTGAGGACAGCTGGATTCTTCCAACTGTTTGATAGCCTCTTGCTTGGCAATCTCATCCAGCGTCCTTTCAAGAATCATTTCTTCCTTAGCAGCCCTGATGGATTCTTCCTTCTTCCTTTTCTTTTCCATTTCCTGCTCATAAACCTCTTCAGGAGTCAGTTTTCTTTTGCCTTTGTCAGGTCTAACTGAAGGACCAGCTTCATGTGATGTGACTGGATTATTTGCACCTTGACCACCACTTGCACTTGTTATTGGAAGAGTCTGAACAGTTTCAGTGGCTGAGGCAGTGGTGGTTGCAGTAGACACTAGCATTGAAGGTTGGGTTGGAACTCCTTCTAGGTTTACTTGTTCTCCTGAGTCATGGACTAGTGAAGGAATTGATGATCCGATAACATCATCTACATTTTGAGACTCGCTTTCCACTGGCTCAGATATGAGAAGAGTTGGAGAAGTAAAATCAACTGGCTCATCTTTTTGATCTCATATTTGATCTCCTCATCATACTCATCGTCAGTTGTGAATTCCAGGTTTATGAAGTTTGTAGCACTTGAGTCATAAATAAGGTTATTTAGACGCTCGGCTAAACTTATGTCATTGAAGATCTCATCTGGAATCATGCTGAGAGGTTGAATTTCCAAAGCTTCTCTGGCTTCAATGTTTTCCTTAGTAACAACCACACCGCTTCTGCTACTTGGATCAGTAGCCAAGGTGTTTGCATAAAATTCTCGAAATGCAGTTCTTCCAAGATCTAGAAACTCACTTTCAACATGTAAGTGCATCAGTTGTTCAGAAATCTCAGATACAGCAGTTTCAGGCATAACAATGCTTATTTGTTTTTGCACTGGAGGATCCAATTGGAGTTGCAATGAAATTTCAGGTATGACAGGAGGTTCATCTGGTTCACCCATGGTTAAAGCAAGTACCTCTCCTGAAGACGATTAGTTTGCTTCAAATGCAGCCCTTGTCTTGGAAGTTTGAGATTCTCAGGAGGTGGCACTAAGCTTATTACAGATTGATAAATTTCATCTTCCTCTTCATCATTCAGTTCATCATTCAGAAAGTTGTCTCCATAGGAAATGTCAACTTCAGGTTCGGAAGATTCATTGTCATCAGATGAGAAATCATCAAGATGAGTGTCATCCACATCTTGTTCTGTGACAACGGTAAGAGTTATCGCATCAGAAGCTTTGCCAGCCTGGCTAGGAGTTGGCTCTTAATCTTGTTGAGTGTCTTCAGCTGAGGGAGGTTGATCTAGCATCCGATCATCACCTTGATTACCACTTCCACTACCACCTACTTCGCCATCATTGGTTCTGGTAATTTGATTATTTTGGAGAGCTTCAGCCAATAACTTTTTCAGTCTTTCAATTTCTTCTGCTTGCTCTCTTATTTTCTCATTGGCTTTAAGAAGTTCTTGATCTTGTTCCTTTATCCTGTCATTAGCTTCTTTAAGCTTGTCAGCAGCAGAAGAGTTATAGACCTCAAGATTTTGTTACAAGAAAACCTCTTGATTAAACAAGGAAGTATCTGCCCTGGACACAATTTCTTGAGCAGGAGTAGTTGTAATAAGCTGAGTCTCAACTTGAGTTACCGGATCCAAACTTGTGATGTTGATTTCAGCAGAGGCGTCAATTTCTTGAACTATAGCTTCAGTGGTGGTGATTGGAGCAGATTGAGCCTTTTTTTGCTCAATGACTTCTGGTTCATGTTGTGCTGCAGATTGTAAAGCAGCAGCAGTTCCAGATCCAGAGATTGGCCCTCTTCTTATTTCAAGTTTCTTTCTTTCCTGAGCATACTTGGATCTTGACTCTCTTTTGTACTTAGGATTAATATGACCCTCAAGCATAAATGAGGCTGAATCTGGTTCAGGTGAATCAGATTTTGAGTTATTTGATGACATGTCATCTTGAGTCTGCCTTGACTTTATTTTCTTTTGCTTCTTTTTTTTGTGTTTTTCTCCAATTTTCAGTATTTATTGAAGCATCACTATAAATTCAAGATTTTGACTTTTTCATCAGGTAACTGTCTTCACAGAAGTTGCTTGAAATGACCCGATTCTATTTTTAGTGATTTTTAGTTAGGACCAAATTTGAGCCTTTACTCATCCAATACATAGATTCAAGTGCGGAAACCATGAATCCATGATCAAATCATAGTGTTTGCTTGTTGAAATCCTTAGATTTCGCCTCTGAAACTCAAGAACACGAGGGTTTTCACACACAAGTGCTCTCTCTCTCTTCAAACAGCCGTCCAGAAGCTTATTTAGGGTTATTCTAGTGTTGCTATTTATACTGGAGAGAGCACAGGTCGTGATTGCACTGAAATCAAGTGAATGTTATTGAAGTTAGTGAAATTTATGACATCAGACTAACGAGATCGCCAAGAACAACTGTGAAATTGCCAAGAACACTTGGTGAGGTCGCCAAGCCTTGGTGAGGTCGCCAAGAACAAAACCCAGATCACCAAGTCTTGGTGAGGTCGCCAAGAGCAACTCCCAGATCACCAGGATCTTGGTGAGGTCGCCAAGAGCAACTCCTAGATGACCAAGTCTTGGTGAGGTCGCCAAGGTTGGTGAGGTCTCCAAGGCTTAGCAGCGAGATCTCCAAGAGCAAACGAGATCTCCAAGGCTTATCAGCGAGATCTCCAAGAACAAACGAGATCTCCAAGGCTTATCAGCGAGATCTCCAAGAATAAACTAAATCTCCAAGGCTTATCAGCGAGATCTCCAAGAACAAAATCCACATCTCCAAGACCAGTGTCCAAATCGCCAAGACTATCTGGAAATCACTAAGAACAATCCCAAAACTCCAGGAATCATTATGGGATTGCTAAGGTTTGTTATTATGAAATTACTTAGTGTTATTAGCAAAACCCAAGTGAAGGATGAAACCATCTCCTAAGGTGTAATGTTTGAGTTTCCACCAACCTAAGGTAGGTCTTACAAATTCCCCCCTTTGGTGGTAATACAAACATGTGAGACTGACAAACTATCTGAGTTGTCCGAGTAGCATCAGTAAGAACCTCTAGTACTTCTTAGCAAGATACATATAATGATCATTTAAGCAAACGCTCAGTTCGGAATATAATCTCCAGAGGTCTTCCTGCGCAAATTTATTCAAATCAGAATTGTGCCACAGCTCCAACACCCTTTGTAAACCACAGGAGAGATAACAAATCCTTTGGCTAACCATGATCCAGTTCTTCAAGGTACTCAGGCTTCTGTGGTCATCTTGATCTTGCATGGTCTTTATTCTCCTATTGCTCTTATGACTCGACGCTTCAGGTTGTTCACTAACTTTGGCTTTTTCTCTTGTTTTCAGTTTCTTTCTTTTTGGACCCATAGTATCAGAATGGGTAGAGTCAGAACTTGATTCTGATCCAGGTTGGAATCTTGACCCAGATTCAGGTTTGGATCCAGATCTATTTGAGTTATTGTTAGCATCATTGCCAGACGCATCAGCTTCATTACCAGACTCTTCATCTTCATCTTCTGATTTGCCTGATTCAGTTGCATCTTTGGTTGAAGCTCTGTCTTCAGGTTCTGAATGCATAGGGTAATCATGAATGGGAGAGTTGATTGGATGATCATCTTGTAGATTTGCTGCATTATTATCAGGATCAGCAGCATTGAAATCTGCCATATCAGCATCATCATTGTTATTTCCTTGATCTTCATCCACACCAATTCCCTCAATCATGTTCGGGAAAAATGGAACTCCGGGTCCATCATACTGACCCAGCCGATAACGTGTGTAAGAAACAGGCATCATCCTCCTAGGAACCAAGTATGGCTCAGTTTTTAGTGATCCAACTTGAGTTTTCCAGAATTCTGAATGCCTGTTCAAATATTCCAGCATCGGTCTAGCTTCTGTTAATTTCACAGAACTAATTATATGATTTTGAGAAATCCAGAGGGGCATTGGCTGCTCTTTCCTGTCTGGGAGCCATCTGCACATGAGAAACAACATGATTACATCAAATTTGACAAGTTAAATGAATGTCATGACACACTAGATTCGTGATAGTGACAGAGCTTTTCAATTTAACTTACAAAGATATAAAGGAAGTTTACTTAATGCATAGACTCAAATTTCTTCAAAGACAATCCATTTAGTTCAACAGAGTACATTAGTGAAATTGACCCAAATTCCAGTAATTTCCCTTGAAATAGTAACTTTATTGTAGATGTTGACTTTGGCGAAGGACAAGGTGAATTTTGACTCAAATAAGCCGTTTGACGTTTATTTGATGAAAAACACAAGTAATGACAATTTATGATAGAATTTGAGAAATTTGTGCAAAATTTTCACTCAGATGAGTGGACTCTTGTTAAAAAGTCAACATTTTGACTCAAATGACTCAAAAGTTTTAGAAGGAATCAAGAAGTGATTCCCCCTTAACTTGAGTTTTTCATAATTTGGTTTATTGATTTTAGGGTCAAACAAGATTCTTGAACCAAGTTTTCCTAATTCAACATGATTTGAGCAATATGAGACACTTACCAACACATATATTCTATTTAACTACTTGTACGGGAGCAAGATGAAAAATTTCACTTAACCATATACAAGATGTCAAATGATGAATCAGATTATATGCATGAAGTTCTGACATGCTTTGAACCACATAACCAAAGTCAAATAAAGTCAAGTGAGGAAACAAGAAGCATACAACATAAGACATGAGTAACAACATCAAGGTCAGAGACACACAGGAGCAATCAGCCCTAAATTCTAACCTTGTTATACTTTATTTTCTTAATAGATGTGATATGAGCTTCAATAGTTTCTAACCTAACAATTTATTTAGTAATAGAAGATAAAGACTCATAAGACAATGACTAATATGTATGTCACTTCATTTAGCATGCTAAGTCATATTTCATGAGATTTTTTGAGTTTATTTCATAATCGGTAAGTAGAACAATCCACTTGAAAGGACAGAAGTCAAATATCCAATAAATTATTAGAGATCATAAGACATACCTCAAAGAAGATCTAAAGTTTGTTAGGATCTAATTGAGAAATTTCTAGAAATCTACAGGTTCAAAGCTTGATCCTGTTTGTGATCAGTCATACACATATTAGGAATTTGACTAAGGTTATTCAAGCTGATTGAAAGAGTTTAATGAATTGCCCCTGTGTAGCTCAATAATTTTATATCAAACATTGCCAAGAATTCATGAAATATACCTCTTTGATGATCTAAAATTGAGCTAAGATCAATGTAAGAGACAAGAAGATCTTGGAGTGTTTCTGGACAGAATCTGTTATTAAAATAGGCAAGATTTGTTAAAAAATTGATTGAAAGCCACACACAGCCTAAAAAGGCTCAGATTCATTAAACAAGAGTGAATTACACAAGATTTGACTTAAAAAGTCAACTATGCAAGCATTTGTCAAAAACCAAGTCAAGATAAGTTAAACATGCAGATTTGACCTAAATTAAGTTCAAACCTATGTTAGACAACTTAAAGATCAGAACTTGACTTATTTTATTAGTTTGAGTTGCATATCCAGTGAAATTCAATTTAAGGAAGAAATCTAACAAAATGGTCAAAAGTATCCTTCATGTTGTAATACATGGTCAATTTTATTCTTAAGCAACATAAAAGCAACAATTTTTACCATTTCACATCAAGGATTTCATTCCTCAAGTTATTTGAGTCAAATGACTCTTATTAAATTGAGTTTAGACCTTTTAAAGTCCAGCTTTGGTCATGCGGATAAAATTGATAAAAAATTTACCATTTGGACCAAAAGGATGAGATTTACATCAAGTTCATCTCATTTAGGGCTTAAATTATCAACTAAACTCATCATTTTTGTTTCTTTTTAAAAAAATATAACATTTCCGACATGGATTGTTCCAAAATTCATCTTATTACCTTAACGGGTTAAACTAAGACAAAGTCTAGTTTAGCTTCAATTTTGAGGCTTTTGAAACCCGGATTGCATTTAGAAACATCCTAAATGCAACACATCTGTGTTTTGGAACAACCATCATCAAAACATCTCATTCATAGTTCAGAATTTAACCAGTTGAGAAATCAAACAGTGAATTATTCAAAAACTATACTTCAAAATCAATTTCAACCTACTTAGCACAGAACAAGTAATAGGTCTCAATTAAACAACAAGTTTACATCACAGTTACCAATCTCAAACTAGTTTTAGATTCCAAACAAACACACATTTGTAGAATAACTCTCTCAAATTTATTAAGGAACTTCGGCCCTGTTCATGACTAGAAACTCAAAGTGAGATTCAAGAGGTTTGTGAATGAAATCACTTTAATTTGTCTTGAACCAATCACTGTGTATCAACAAAATTTACAAAAA
Organism: Deinandra increscens subsp. villosa; assembly: GCA_039602395.1. Lineage (NCBI taxonomy): Eukaryota > Viridiplantae > Streptophyta > Magnoliopsida > Asterales > Asteraceae > Deinandra > Deinandra increscens. The sequence continues at coordinate 61,129,865 of JBCNJP010000023.1, forward strand.
ATTCACATGATATCAAGACCCATTATTGAACACCGTAGCATGCCCCTGTTTTCAGTTCACAATCGAATGAGAGAGATGAGTTCATTTACCTTAATTAGCTTAGAGGTGTTGTTAATCACGAGATGAGATGAAAGAATCTGTGTAAACAACAACCAAAAACACGCAATAAGAACCCTAAATCGAGTTCAGAACCGTCGGCCTCAAATGTTACACCCGAAACAATAGACCTCCAAATTAACCCTAATCAGAGGTGAGTTCAAACCTGTGAGAGTGAAAGGATTGTGCGATCCAACCCTTATAGTAGAAGGAGAAGCTCGAAGGTTTCGGTTGTGGGAGAGAACGATGATCGGAGGGAGGACGAGAGGTGCGCCGAGGGTTCGCCGAGAGAGAGAAGAAGCGGGTATGTGTTTGTGTTTGAATGAGGAAAAGAAACTTGATTTCCCTTTTATTAGATAGGCGAGGTCGATAAAAAAAATTAGGGTTTTATTTTCTAAAAGACCGAGATCGCCAAGGGTATGAGATCGCAAAAGGGTGCTTGCGAGATCGCCAACAAGGATGCTTGGTTAAGCCGAGATCGCCAAGTGTAGGCGAGATCGCCAACAAGGAAGCTTGGTTAAGCCGAGATCGCCAAGTGTAGGCGAGATCGCCAACAAGGAACCCGATTGAAAGGCGAGATCGCCAACAAGGATGCTTGGTTAAGCCGAGATTGTCAAGGGCAAACTTTCTTTAAGCGAGATCGCCAAGTTCATTTCAAGGCGAGATCGCCAAGTGTTATTTGGTTAAGGCGAAATCGCCAAGAGAAGCTTCAGTTAAGGCGAGATCGCCAAGGCCAAAATTTTTCCTTTAGCGAGATCGCCAACAGCAAAGGATCTAACTTAAGAAAATTGACAGCAAGTTAATTTTATGAAAACTTTCTTGTTTATGATCAATTATTAACCAAAAAGAGAACACCCGAAGCAAAAACACTAAAAATATTCAATTTTGAACTCAGTGATTTCCAAAAACTTCCATGAACTCATTAAGGGCAATTTGGGAATTTATGAAATTTCTCAGCCCATAATATGTTAAAGAACACCAATTTGACTCAGAAAATTTAAAATTCACATACTTGATTAAAAACCTTATTGAATCAACTTAACTTGAGTCAGGCCAGTCCAAACTTATCAAAACGGTTGATTTTTACTTAAAATTGCAAATGGACCTCAAATTTGACAAATTTCTCCCAAACTTGATGGTTTTAAGCACAAAGCACCCAAATTCACGTTTTATGACAAATTTGGTTATATTAAAGCGTAGTGCATTCATTTGCACCGTTAAGGCCTTATTTTCTGGCAATTTCCATTTTATATGCTTAATTTTGCATATTTTTGCTCAGTAAAGGTTGGACTATGTTAGGAATAAAACCGGTCATTTACGTGATCATGGACACTTACAATTCAAATCACCTCACAAATTCAGTAACCTAAGTCAGATTATCGGTATTGTTTTCCACTTAAGCTCAAAAGAAACACACAGCACGTATGCTCTGTGTTCGCATAAATCTGAAAAATTCAAAAATTGACCCATTTGTTGTGATTATTGATGAAATCTAAGCATTCTAACAGATTCCTTGTGAAATTTCGTTCAAAATGGTTCAAGGAATCACACAAACAACTAGATTTGATGACTTGAATGAGTGAATCTTCAAGTTTTTTAGAAAACTCAAGAACATGAAGAACAATGGCTCCGATACCATTTGTTAGGACCAAATTTGAGCCTTTACTCATCCAATACAAATATTCAAGTGCGGAAATCATGAATCCATGATCAAATCATAGTGTTTGCTTGTTGAAATCCTTAGATTTCGCCTCTGAAACTCAAGAACACGAGGGTTTTCACACACAAGTGCTCTATATCTTCAAACAGCCATCCAGAAGCTTATTTAGGGTTATTCTAGTGTTGCTATTTATACTGGAGAGAGCACAGGTCCTGATTGCACTAAAATCAAGAGAATGTTATTGAAGTTAGTGAAATTTATGACATCAGACTGACGAGATCGCCAAGAACAACTCCGAAGTCGCCAAGAGCAATGTGAAGTCGCCAAGACAGGTTGGTGACCTCGCCAAAGCTTGGTGAGGTCGCCAAGGGTTGGCGAGGTCGCCAAACCCAGATCGCCAAGACCACCTTGGTGAGGTCGCCAGCCTAGTGAGGTCGCCAAGGGCAAAACCCAAGTCGCCAAGGGTTAATCCCAAGTCGCCAAGAAAGTTCAGAAATCACTAAGTACGCTCCGGAAATGTCAATTATCATTATTGAATCATTAAGGATTGTTATTACAAAGACACATTCAATTATTAACATTGGCCAAGTAATTTATCATGAAATGATACAGAACTTGGATTTAGACATTCACACTGCAATTGAACAATGTACCAGGGCAATTTCTTCAATATCAATAATCAATACAAGTTAAGACATTAAACATGAAATACTAAACATCAAACACTTGAGTGATTAATACAAACATTAAGATAATTATCCAAGTACAAGATACAAGCAAAGTGAAAGATGTACAATTGAGCACAAAAGCAAAGGATGCTATGTTTAAGTTGCCACAAACCCTTTAAAGTTCTTACAGGCTTGGTTGGAAACATGGAAGAGGAGACTCGGTGGTGAGCGGATTTGGAAGATAGAAGTTTTTCAAGTATTTTATTTGTTTTTACATCGATGAGGACTACATGGTATTTCTATTGCATATGGCTCGCATTCCTCATGAACCTGTCAGAGGCGGTGCGAGGACCGCATGGGTCTTCTTCAGCAGAATGCTCGCGGTCCTCATGGACCTGTCAGAGAAGCACGAGGACCGCATGGGTTTTCTTCAGAACAGGCTCGCGGTCCTCATCGTCGACCAGATGCTAAAAACCCTCATAAACCCTTTATAAAAAGGGGGGAGCCGTTTTTCTTCTCACGAACTCTCCCATTTTGATCAGGTTACATATTTTGAGGGTTCTAAGCACGATTTTGAAGAGATCAAGGCCTAAGGAGCAAGGATTTTGGAAGAAGGAGCTTGGAAAAGTGAAGATTTCGGTTTGAGATTTATCATTCTTCCTTGATTCTTGTCTAGATCTTGTTCTCTCACCATGTTTATCTCAGATTTCACTTGTTTTCTGTATATATTCATGATGCTAGGCTAGATTTCTTAGTACTACTTGGTAATGGATTGAATTTGGGTTTTTGATGACTTTTACTTTTACTTTTCCATGTGAATTGATGTTGATGTTATGAAATCTGTTTTGGATTGATGGAATGATCATATTAGCTTGTTTATCCTCTGTTGTGATTGCTTGATGTGATTAGATTGCTTAGGATTGAAGAACTTCATCCAAATTAGTTATTTGATCATTGTTTGATTTAACTTTTATTAGTCTTTGTTCAAATGCATGATAGGAGACCTTCCACATGATCTTGCAATTATGATTTGAGGCTGATCTTACATGGTATTTGTGTTGAATTGAATTGACCAATTTGTTTAGCACACTAGGTGGTTGTTTGGCATTGTCGGTAGGTTAGAATACTTGAGAACTTAAGGTTTTGACACTCTTGTACGTGTTGAGCATTTCCTAGGTTCCATTGACTCCAATTTAGATTACTACCACGTTATAGGATCCATATTGAGAGACCTCTCGAGTGGCTTGTGTTTCGTGTGAGTCTGAATTGCTTTGACCTAAGCGGTTTGACTCTTAGCTTCAACAATCAAGTTAGCTGCCCGGACTTCATTATAGGATTGCCTAGATAGCGAGGATGTGTCTATAGTCTTAGTTATCCTGGTAATTGTCATTTGAGGGGAGTGTCGCATGGATTAGTCAGTTTAGAAGTCAATTTTAGACCCAGAGGATTCCTTGCCAGGTTGTACCCTTTTGCTCATCTGAATTTCACCTTAGATCCCGTTGCTTTGATTCCTTAGTTATTCCAGTGACTTGTTTATCTGTTTCTTCCGAACCTGGAGTTCGGACCAGCGGGTTTCAGCAACTATAAATAGGAGTCTCTGTGTAAACTCTCTGTGGTTAATACAAGTCTGATTTGTATTTACACATCGTGTGTTACTCGTATTACATTGATTTCGTTACGACTAAGTGGATGATCCACATGCTCACGCATTTTCAAGTGGTATCAGAGCATTTGGTTTGTTCTACTAGTCGAAAATCTTTGTTTTTCGGAGTTTTGAGTCAAATTTTCACGTTTTACAAAAATGAGTATCATTTTTTAGGTCGTTTGATCATCTCGAGTGTGCTTCTTGTCAAAAATTCGTTTCTAGATTGTTTCTATCGAGTTTGCTTGAATTCCTGTTGACAAGTTCATCCAAAAACACTGAGAATCGAGAAAATGGCGTCGAGTGAACTAGGTCTCATTTGAGGTTCAGACAACTTCAAAGTAACCGCTCCGAACTTGAGTTCGGATGGAGTTTGGCGATATTCTAGTTCGGTGAGTGTTCGGTGAGGTTCGGAAAGAGTTAGGTCCGAGTTTGGACAGAGTTCGGTCCAGGTTTTGTTTGATAGTCCGAAGGTCAGGTTCGGAGGGATTCGACGAGTTTAAGTTTGGACGTAGTTCGGACGAGGTTCAGAGTGAACAGTAACCTGTTTTTCAAATGTCCGATTTCCAAGCGTTCGCGGCTATTCAGAATTCGGTTCAAGCAGCGATGCAAACTATGATGAATTATGATAATGAAATTGGAACAAGTCAGAAAGTTCCCAAATTGCTCAAGTTGGAAGATTATCATAGTTGGGTCAAACGATTTGAAGCTTACGTTGATACAAATGATATTGATATGTGGTTATCCTTTATTGAACAATATGTTTATCCAAAGGATGAAACTGGTGAACCTATTCTTTAAAGAAAAATGTCATCTGAACAAAAGAAAGCATATCAAGCTGAAAAGAAGGTGTTGGTCCTCACTGATCTTTATCAGTGCAAATGAAGGTGTTTTGAGAAGAAAACCAAACCTAAAACATTTTGTTTATGTAACTCCACTAACCCTTGGTCACTAATATGTCCAAGTCTTCTATGCCACACCATAGCATTTATCTCATTCCTGCTGATCACAGCATTGCTAACCCCTGAATCACCTTTAACATCCAACTCATAGATGTTATTATTGCATCTTGTACCAGTAAGAACCACCCTAGATCCTAAGACCACTTTGGCTCTACCATTTCTTAGACTAACCTCATGCCCATCTCTTTCAAAAGTGCCTAAAGAGATAAGGTTCCTTGTCAAATTTGGGATATACCTAACCTGTCCTAAGGTTAATGCAGATCCATTAGCCAAATCAAGCTTAATTGAACCAATTCCTTCAATCCTACAGGACCTACTATCCCCCAGTTTGACATTTCCAAGGTCTTTTAACTCAAGATCCAGAAAACTAGACTTATCAGGTGTCATATGATATGAACACCCTGAATCAAGAATCCAGTTACACCTATTAGAGTTTTGTGACACAACCAGCACATCACAACTATCATATTCCTCACTACATCCTCCATCATTAGAAGAATAGTTCACTTGAGGCTTAGCATAGTTTTGTGAGTTCTCATTTTTAAACTGTTTCCTATCAGGGCAATCTCTTTTGAGATGCTTCTCAGACCCACAAACAAAACACTTCAAGACCCTATTCTGCCTTGACTTAGATCTGCTCACATATTTCTTCTTATTATTCCTATGTTCAGACCTCCCTCTCACATTCAACCCCTCTCCATTAGACTCTTCTTTAACCTCACCTCTTCTCTTTAACTCTCTAGAATTCAATGCTGCAATAACATCTTCCATAGCAATTTCTTCTCCTACCATACATCATAGTCTCAATAAAGTGTTCATATGAAGATGGTAAGGAAGTCAAGAATATGATTGCTTGATCTTCATCTTCCAACTTAATCTCTATATTCTCTAAGTCTAACACAATTTTATTGAATTCATCTAAGTGTTCATCAAGAGACTTACCTGGCTGCATCTGAAAAGTATACAGTTTCTTCTTAAGGTAGAGCCTATTTGCAAGAGATTTCGTCATGTATAGGGATTCCAGTTTTGCCCAAATTGCGGCTGCCGTTGATTCTTTTGCCACCTCTCTCAATACCTTGTCTCCCAGGCTAAGTATGATCGAACTATGCGCCTTCTCCATCACTTCCGTCCAATCAGAATCTTCCCAGCCTGCCGGTCGACCCGCATCTCCCTTTAGAGCTTCAGCAATGCCCTGGTACACCATAAACGCTCTCATCTTGACTCGCCATAGGCCAAAGTCGTTTTTCCCATCGAATTTCTCTACCGTGAACTTCGTCGACGCCATATTTGTTTAATCGACACTTTCTCAATGTCGAATTGTACACCGATTGAATTCCCGTGGCTCTGATACCAATTGTTGAGAAATTAACAATCGGAATTTCAATACAAACAAGAACACGAACGAATCATTCAAACACCATTCGATTACTCAAGAACGAGAGTGATTACGATTGAGAGAAAAAGAAATAACAGCTCATCAAGAACAGAAATGATGAACCCTATTTAACTAAGCTCTCTCTAACGGTAATAAACAACCTAACCACTACTTAACTAAACTATCCACCGATTAGACACTTAACACCCTTCAACAACAAGAAGTTGTCACATTTAGTCCCTCCGGTTGAAAGTCATTAAGCGCATGAATAACTAAAATGAGAGACCCGGGTTCGAAACCTTCTCGCTCCAATTTGATCAAAAACTCAGTATTCAACAAGAATAATAACTTTATTATTGGAAAAATTAATAATATCAAAATAAAGATTAATCATGAAAGTGGATTTTCATGATATAAACCAAAGTGAAAGCATGTATAGGAAGTATAATATATATATATATATATATATATATATATATATATAGCTTGATTATTTGATATTAATGACTACTCAAATAAGTCATTAAAATGGGTTTTAATGAATTTTTTTAACGGCTAATTTAATTTTTACACCAATTTTCACCATGTCAAGGTTTAAACCTTGGTCTCTTTCCAAAGATGTTTTACCCCTTACCACTAGGCCACAACCTAAATGGCGGCTTTTAATAATATTAATCAAAGTTATACATGCTCATAAATGTGTACTTAAAATTTAAAAAGAATGGAGATATGTATATATATTTATGTCGTGTGTATATGGATATGTGTATGATGGATGAAATTCCATCATCTATGCATGCATACATAGAAATTCCGTTTTTTCCATGACAATCATTTAACTTTTTAGAGAACGTGACACTTAGCGTTTTCAGGTTAAAATGTCCGTACCATAAGTCATGAATTTAGTATATATAATCACGGTGCTAGTAGACAAATATAAGATTTGGTCTAAATAAACTAGCATTTTATGAAATGGTATTTTATAAAAGTATTTTTATTAGCAAATGTTGGTGACAACTCAATTAATAATCAACCGCTAATATACCTATGTGTATACCGCCTAACTATGCGGGTATATCAAGTATGGTAAAACTTTACTATGAAAATACCATTGCGAGCGTAATTTAATTTCAGTAATTATCATATAATTACTTTTGTGTTTCATGCCCGAAAGTTTACTATGAGATTTACCAATTATACCTCGTTTTGTCAGTCCTTTACCAGTTAAGTACCCAATACTATATTTATACATACATATGTGGCATATGAAAACTAATATTGAGATAAAATAAAAACAAAAAATTTAAATGCATGCCATCTAGCAATCCTACATGGCCACTTATCATAGTCTATACCTAGGAATAATGATTCAAGTGAAATTACATGTAAATAAATCCACAATTTCCCTCTCTCTCTCACTCCACCCTACCAATCTCTCTCTCTCTCTCTCTCTCTCCCTCCACATAATCAATTTCTATCATCCCACTTTTGATACTCAATTTTAAACCCATAATATTCACATATCCAAGCTTTATTTTAAGTAAAAATGGTGAATTTCTAGCTCTGCGAATTCAAGAAAGGAAGTAGGATTCATCATCATTCATCATCTTCATCCAAACTCCAAGTAAAAACCACTTTCTCTCTCTACTCTCTCTCTAGAATTTCATAAGTTCTTTGTATTTTAATCCTCTTATAGATGATTGATGATGATTCCTTGATCAAATAAATTAAAATTTTGATGAAATGAGGGTGTAGGAAGCATATGTCATGAGATATGGGTGGGTTTTTGCATGCATGTATAAGTTATATATATGTATGCATGAGTGATAGATGATAATGCATCTTCATATGAATGTGGATTCTTCAAGAAAGACATGTATATATATATATATACATTTGTGTGTGTGTCGCATATGTATGTATAATACATGTCGGTGTAAAAAAATGAGGTTTTATGTGATTATAAACATTAAGAATAATAACTTTATTATTGAAAAAATTAATAATATCACAATAAAGATTAACCATGAAAGTGGTTATCATGATGTAAACCAAAGTGAATGCATGTATATATATATATATATATATATATATATATATATATATATATATATATATACTAGTTTTTAATACACGTGCACGCACGAGCGGTTTTAAAAAACGAATACAAAATTTAACATGTTATAAAAATGTAATTCGATAATTAGAATTAAAGAAAAAAATTAAAATTCGACAATATAAAAAATTATAAATTTGAACAAAAAAGTATTCATATCCTCATTTATTATGAATCTATTTCAATTAATTTTAGTTTTTAAATTAGGATATGAGATATGCATTTAATGTCAATTACTTTGTTAAAAAAAATAGTTAATTATTTTGTCAATTATTCAAACCAATTAAAAATATATAAGGCAAACCATTTGAGCGGAA
>JBCNJP010000023.1:61139200-61160841 GCA_039602395.1 Deinandra increscens subsp. villosa
ACAGGAATGTGAGTCTTGACAGAATTCTGATCATCTGGACTAGTATTAAGTTTCAACAAAGAACCATTTTTCACATGTTTATGATCAGACACACATTTTTCATCTAAATCAGCAAAAAATACTTTGGAAACTTTTGTTGGATCAACACAACATAATGGAAATTATTCATCCGAAAATATGGTATCACTACCTTTCAGAAAATACATTTTCACTTTCTTAGAAGATTCACCAACTTCAGTTTTACCTTTCTGTTTGTCATCAGAATTCCCAAACTTGACATTTTTCTTGTCTTTTTGTTGAACTTTCTGAGGTTTCTTTTGATTGACCTTAGAAACTTCATCAGGATGTCCAAACCCGATGCCAGTAAACTTAGCTGATTTCAGTGGGGGTACCAGAATTGAGTTCACATCCGGTGTGGTTGTGTTACTTACAGTTACAGACTCACGTTCAAAAAACAAATCACGACCTTTTGTAAACTTTGTCATTTCAAATTCTTTCATTGTTTTTTCAGTTTCAATGATTTTCTGAGCAGCCTCTAAAGGTGTAAGTTTTACATTCACCGAAACACCAGATTCAGACTGTTTGAGAACTTCTTTGTCAGTTTTGGACATAAGTTTGACAGGCTTTCTCTTATGAGTGCCCTTGGATTTATCGGATGAACCCTCAGCAAACATAGAATAATCAAACACAACAGCTGGTTTGATCTCAGATTCAGTTGGTCCTTTACCATGAACAATCGGTGGAGGAACTGAAGTACACCCTGATTCTTTGAGCACTTCTTTTAAATTTTCATCTTTGCAAAGGAAACTTGCAAAGGAAGATGAATTCTTGAAATTTTCTAATTGTCTTTGAAGATCCAATATTTCAATGTTTAATTCAGAAATTTTAGCATTAGCCTCTACAAGCTTTTTCTCAAAAAAAATATAATCTTCAGTTTTGTTATTTAACTCAATTTTTGTGCTCAGAATCACGGCATGCTCACTTTTTAGTTCAGCTTTAACTGCCTCCCACCTTTGTTTGTAAATGGTGGCATTTTCTTCTGCTAACATGTATTTATCATAATACATAACTTTCTCAGCAGAAAGTTCTTTCATTTGATTAGCAGTTGTCATGCAAAATTCACAGATATTAGTATTAACCTGAATATCAGCCATAAAGGCTTGATGACCCTCAGCAAAGAAATCTTCTCCCGGAAGATCAAGATAGCTGCTACATTTCTCTCTTCAGTGCATAGGAATGCAGACTCATCGGGACAATCTGCAGCCCAGTCATACCCTTCACCGGTTTGAGAGACCAAAGCTTTAGATTCTGAGTTCAATCCACCAGCAGTTGAATTTGAACTTGATGGATTAACATTGCTTCCCGATGCTTTGTTACTTTGAGCACCATATTTCTGATATAACTTTGAAGTCTCATGTTTCTTTGCCGAGTTACACTCTTTTGCGAAGTGACAATAATTTTGACAATTGTAACATCTAACCTTGGATTTATCAAATCCAAGTTTACCTTCGGGATTGAGATCTTTTCTGCCTGTTCTCTTCATAAACTTCTTACCTCTTCTGACAATCATAGCCATAGACCAATTGATATCCATTAATTCTAAATCATCCGGGTCTATTTGTTCATAATCTTCATCGGTCAATTCAGCACTAGTCAATTTTCCTGCTATTACTCCATCATATGACGAAATCATCGCTGAAAATAGTGCCATAAAATCATTTGTTGTTTTAGCTGAAAAAGCACTTTGATTTGATGTTGGAATAGAGGATGATTGACTCGAATAAACTGGATATGTCACCGCAGCTTTTTGTGTAAAAGTTTCACTTGAAGAACCCCGAGACATATTTTCTTGGCCACTTGAAGTATTTTCAACATAAAATTCAGTTGTTGGCGAATTTGAATTAGCTTTTTCTTTTGCATGCATAGTAGATGCATTCACACCAAAATATACACCAGGATTTTGAACTTGAGCTGGTTGAGTTTTAACTCGTTTCATATCTAATTCCCGAGCCAGCAAGTTTCTTGTAAGATCATCTGAAAATGCGTGAGCATCGGATCGTCTACTCAATCTAGCTATCCGGACATCGAAATGTAATTAACCGATTGTTTTATTGATCAAAACGAACAATTACAACCAGTGTAAACACAGGGAATTGACACAGAGATTACACACTCAGAAACACACACTTAAGATTCGCTCACACGCTCAGAACTACTAAACACAAAGACCAAACTACTATATATACCCGATCGGCCGAACTCCCACCGAACCCCAGGTTCGGCCGGTCCGAACTCCAGGTTCGGACCTAGTTCGGCCAACCCTATATTGTAACTAATCCTTGTCATGAGTGAGTAGCAAAACATAATTTTCCCATTTTTCAGGTAAAGCTTCCATGATCTTTTCCTTTAAATCCGCATCAGATTTTTCAATTCCAACAACCTTCAATTCACTAATCAAATGTGAAAATCTTGAAACTAGAGCAGTAATGTTTTCATTGTCATAATTTTGAAAATTATCAAATTCTTTGTTCAAAACTTTCTTTCGACTCTTCTTATAATCAGCATTTCCTTCACATCTTGCGGATAAAGCATCCCACAATTGCTTAGCTTTCTTGCAAGTGCTAAATTGATGAAGCAATTCAGTAGGTAAAGCCATAGTAAGATAACCATAAACCTTCTTTTCAAGCTCATAACTTTTTTTTCATCACCATCGAAGTCTTGAATTTCTTTAAGATCTCCATCTTCCATTGGTCGTTCATACAACTTTCGAATTGGAATCCATAAATCAATGTCATTCGTGCTAATATAAGCAGAAAATCGTTTCTTCCAATTTTGGTAATCTTCAAGCTTTAACAATTTGGGAACTTTCTGACTTGTTCCAATTTCATTGTCAAAATTGAGCATAGTTTGCATTGCACTCTGCATTGCGGCAAACGCTTGAAATTCCGACATCGTAAGAAATTTGAAAAATTCTGTCCTCCGAACTTGCTCCGAACCTAGTCTGCCGTCCGAACCCTCACCGAACTTAGTCCGAACCTAAATCAAACTCCGAACGAGCTCCGAACCTTGTCCGAATCAATTACCAGCTCCGAACTTCCACCTAAGTAGCTCCGAACCTTCACCGAACGTACTCCGAACCTATGAAGACTCCGATCTACCTCCGAACCTCAAATCTCACCGAAACTAGACCGATACACCACCGAACTCTTGCCGAACGCTCTCCGAGACACCTCCGAACCTCAAGTTCGGAGCGGTTACTCCGAGCTTGCCCAGTAACCTCCGAACCTCGAAGACATTTTTCGAAAACTCGTGAAAATGGACTGATTTTGACAAAACTTGATATGGTGAATCAGAAAAACCAATAGGAAATGGTTTAGAAACAGTTTTGACACAAAATGCACGTCAGAAATGATAGAAAACACGTAATGAAACTTGAGAAAACTTCAAAAAACGTTCAAACGTCCGAAAAATCGCAACCACAGATCAGTAGAATGAACCAGAAAGCTCTGATACCACTTGAAAATGCGTGAGCATCGGATCGTCTACTCAATCTAGCTATCCGGACATCGAAACGTAATTAACCGATTGTTTTATTGATCAAAACGAACAATTACAACCAGTGTAAACACAGAGAATTGACACAGAGATTACACACTCAGAAACACACACTTAAGATTCGCTCACACGCTCAGAACTACTAAACACAAAGACCAAACTACTATATATACCCGATCGGCCGAACTCCCACCGAACCCCAGGTTCGGCCGGTCCGAACTCCAGGTTCGGACCTAGTTCGGCCAACCCTATATTGGCGTGAACTTGGTCTTCGTTCGATACTTCACACGACGCACATTTCAGGTATCAACATCATCATAGGTAATGTCATCAAGACCCTTGTCATGTGTCATTAGCAAAATATAACCTTCCCATGATGCATGTAAAGCATCTAATAGCTTTTCCTTCAGTTCACCTGCTTCTTTACTCACCCCGACTATGTCAAGTTCACTTACCAAATGTGATAATCGTGAAACCAGATCATTAATAGTTTCATTTGGAACATGACAAAAATTATCAAATTCCTTCAACAACACTTTTTCTTACTTTTCTTATATTGTGCATTGCCTTCACATCTGTGACACAACGCATCCCATAAAGCCTTTGAATTTGAATGCATTTTGAATTGATGCAAAATATCTTTTGGTAAAGCCATTGATAAATTTGAATAAGCTTTCTTTTCCAACTTAAAAGATTCTTTTTCAGCATCATTCATTTTGTTGTACGGCTTTACTTGACCAGCCAATTCACCAGTTTGAAACTTTGGGACTTCATAACCATCCAACATCGGTGTCCATACCGTAACATCCGTCACACCAATGTATGATTCGTAACGAGTTTTCCAATTATGAAAATCTTCAAATCTCATCAATTTCGGAACTTTGTTTGTAGTTCCTATCTCGTTATCATAATTCAGTATAGCTTGAACGGTCGAAGACATTGCTGCAAATGCCTAGAACGGATCCATGATTTGTTATTCAAAACTGTTCAAGCGGACCAAAATAACCAACCCCGGACCAAACTATCGATCTCCGGACCAAAATCAAATCAACGGACCAAAGTGCTATTACCGGACCAAATTCGAGTCAACGGACCAAAATGCTATTACCGGAGCAAATTAGATCTCCGGACCAACTGGTACGCTGATATAACAACTCGCGGACCAAATCTGGTACGCTGAAACTGCCACGGACCAACCTATGAAGATTGCCTGTCGGACCACAATCAACGGACCACTTTTTCCTATGAAGATAAACGTGCGGACTAATTGTTCTTGATCCGTACCACCACCAGACCAATAGCGGACCAATGTAATCTCGAATAATTTTCACTGTTTTCGGTTGTTTTAGCTTGTAATCAATGCAAAAACTCAACCAAAACGATCCAGGGGCATTTTGAACGTAAAAACCATATTGAATTGTCGTGAAAATGAGACGAATTGATGAAATTCTCACCACAAACGTTGTTTCTCTCTCTAAAACCCAAAAACCGATCTGTAAATCACAGCAAACTAGCAAACCCGCTCTGATACCACTTGTAAAACACGTATCGGATCTTGCTAGTGCATGATTATCATCGGAATTGTAACACACGAGGTAAATAATAGATCTTCGATTGATTGCAAGCTCACTTATACAAAGAGAGATTACAGAGAGTAAACACACTTGAAAACACACAGTTAAACTCACAACTCTCACAACTGACTCTCTTTAACTGAGCTAAAACTATTTATACAAACTCTGTCCAGCGGACCAACTAACCAGTGTACTAGATGGTCCGGCGTACCATCTGCTCCGCCTCTGGTCCGCTGAGACCAGAATACACAAAACTCTCTATTACATAAACAGACCTAGCACCAGACAATAAAACTTGTTCTAACAATCTCATCTGTTAAAGAAAAAATTGTCATCTTTGTCCTTTAAATGATCAAACTTGAACACTTGACCCATTAGGACCTCTTGCATGTTTTATAAGTGTTAATTTGACTCTGTTGCTTCTAGACAATCCTTATTGATGTTAATATGTGATTTAAACACTTTGTAGTCAACTCTAAGTGTTGTGAATCTGCATATGAGACCCTGCTGGTCTTAGTAGACTTGATTCAGTCCTTAGCGTACTTCAGATATGCTTAGTAGACTTGTTTTGTTCCTAGCGAACTTGTTTCCATGCTTAGCGAACTTGTTTTTATTCCTAGCGAACTTGTTCTCTAGTTAGCGAACTAAATGAGTTCTAGCGGACTTGTTCTTCTGCTTAGTGGACTTTAAGTCAATTCATCATACCTATAGATCAGTAATTGAATTTCTGATATACTAGGATTGTTCTGATAGTTTGACAAGTAAGTGTGTCACTCATTACATGCATCAAATTGGCTTTTTAATTGGGATAGACCTGTCACATACTAACATCACTGTCCTAAATCTAAAAGCGTTGATTTTGACGTAGATGATCCTTGTTCTAATCATAAAACACCAAATCAAGGAGTTCACAGGTTCAGGTGGAACCAAGTCACAATGTGACTTTCCCTGAACTAACTTGACAAACTGGGATCTCAAAACCTGACAATGCTACATAATCTTAAAGTTAATTGGTTAATGATCCCAGATTGCCAAAATCTCCTATATTTGATGACTCTGACTGTTGTTGAGTCTCAGTAGTAGAATTCTCAATAATTCCTCTCTGACCCAATAACAAGTCAAAATTTGGTTGGTTCAATCTAAGTTTTGGGTCATTTATAGTTTTTATACAATACTTACATTATAAGTCAACATTAATGGAGATTTATATCTGGCTCCTTATTTTCCAGATTTTAAATATCACACACACAAATTATTTACTCCCTATGATACTTACTTCTTTTAATCATGATATTCCGGTTGCATGTGATCATTTTTGGAGTATATGCACTATGTGAGTTGTTTTATGTCATTGATACTCATATGAAAAGCTCTGTCACTATCACGAGTCTAGTGTGACATGACATTCATCTAGTGTCAAATTGAATATAATCCTTTAATTTTATATGTGCAGATGCCTCCCAGACAAGCTGTTGAAGCTTTAGAGTTTTGTCGTTTGCACAACGGAAGGTGTGTTTAACAAGAACTGGGAAAGTGCTGATGAACATGCAATTGACTTGTTGCAGCAATTAACTTGGGTAACAGCAATGCAGATTAACCCTGTCATTTACAAGGGTATAAATGAAGCCTTTTGGAACAATGCTCAATCTGTAGAGCTGGATGATGAAACAAGCATAATAAGGTCAAGGATACAAAACATTGATGTTGAAATTACTGAAGAGAAGATCAGAACGGTCCTGAACTTGCAACATGCTGACAAGCCCAAGACTTTTACGAAGGCCCAGTGGCAATCAACAATCTTAAGGATGGGTTACTCTGGTGTATTTCTTCCAGATGTCAGCAACAAAATTCTCAAGACCTTATTCCCGATTAACTGGAGGTTCATAATCAGCTTCTTCATTGCTACCTTTGGACACAAAAAGGCAGCTCCAGATGAATTTGTTGAAGAAACCGCATGTGCTCTACATGGGTTTGTCACTGGTGAAGGCTACAATCTCTCCCGCTAACTCCTCAAATGGATGATTGCCAATCTACATCCTACTGGAAGGGCAAAAAAGTTCCTGATGTACCCCCGGTTCATCCAGGCTATCTTGGATCATTATTACCCAACCTTGATCAAGCAAGGAGAAACCATCTCTACAAGTTCAATGAACTCTGGCTCATACAGCAAGTGCCATAAGGGTAAATATCAAGGGAATGCTGTACCCCTCTTTCCCGATATGATCGCTCGGATTGCTCTCGCTGACGCTGAAGGAGATAACCAATTGGGTGAAGCAGCTGTTGAAGCTCAAGTAGAAAATAATGAGGCTGATCGAGTCCACGCTGAGTTGGATTTAAACGCACCTGCTACTGCTGCTTCTGATGCTGTTGAAGACCCTGGGAATCTCCAGGGTACAGGTGCTGAAGCTTCTGAACATGCTGAACGCTCCTTAAGTCGTATGTTGGTTGATTTGTCTGAAGAAGGAGAAGGAGACGACGACGATAATGATGAAGGGTCTGACTCCTCAGATTCTGATGATAGTCCCACACAACCTGAGGGCATTCATCCTCGGAAAAGACAACGGGCTAAAGACTATTCCAGGGCCTCTACAGCTATGACACCACAATCATCATCTGATAAAAGCTACAACCCATCACAGGATGAACAGGATGATGAGGAGGACTCAGTGTCTCTCGATGAGGATGATCTTAAAAATAACCTTGAAGATGAGACTGATAGTCCTCCCGAGTATCCTCCTAAGACTACCTTACAAACTCTGACAAAAACTAGTGGGAGTAGTTATAAATCCGTTGAGTTCTTCATCAGAGCTGAGAGAAGTAAAGCCTGTACTGAAAAACTCAAACTCAGAAGGAAGCCCGACACAAAGGATGATTATGAAGTGGTGAGTTCATCTGGCACTCCATCGGACACAACCTTAGCTGCAACAACTATCTCTCTATCTCCTGCTGAACATTTCGAAGGAATAGATATGGATATGAGACCACTAGAGCAGCTAGCTGAAGCTGCTATCACCACCACTGATATTACTGGAACTGTTGCTACCAGCCCCTCAGTTTCAGAATCTGAAAAGGTGATGGAACTTCAGGCTGAAATTGTCAATCTTCAGAGTCAGAATGACCATCTAAACTGTTCACTGCAAGTGGCAAATTAAAAGATTAATGATCAGTCACAAGTCATTGCTGAACAAGCTGCTAAGATTCAGAGACTCAAGGATTTGTTAGCCAAATCAAGTGAAGGCAAACAATTAAGTGACAAACAAGATGATGAAACCGGCGATAAAGAGAATGAAATGCCAGAAAACCCACCTCAATCTAATTAGAGAAGTGTACATGGAAATTCACAAGACCCTATATCTTCTACTACCATTCCTGCTGGTAAAGACTCGACTGGTGTTCATGAAACCTCAAGCCCTTTGCATGACAATGATTTTGAAATCGATGATGACACTATCATAGAAGGAGATGATCTTAATTTCTCTGATGACGAAGATTCCTCTGTCAGCAGCCTCCTTCATGATGAACCAGTTGATATGACTCTAGATTCGATCAAAAGGCTTGCACCTGTGCCTGAAAACCCAAAACTTCCAAGGTTTGCACAGGCAGCCAAGATCCTTGCTATTGATGGTTCAACAAGTGCTGAGTCTGAAGCTGAACATGACACATCTCTTCAACTTTAGATCATTCCCACTGCTCAAGCTGAAATCTCTACCTCCTCTGCCATGGTTCCCGTGACCGAAGGTGTCCCTCATATTTACATCGACCGAACCTTCTTGGATTGTGAGATGTCCATTTTCAGGGAATAATATGCCGAGAATCTGTACTCCAGAAGAAACTCATGTGGCATTCTCATTGAGACACTTGAGGATGGTAATGAAGCAGCTTATGAAGATCATCCTTACTTTGTAGACTTTGGAGACGAATGTGATATGAATGAGCTAGGTCAAAGAATGAACGTGCTCATGAACGAAGCTAATCCTCTGAATTACATTGACTTGGATACGATCGATAGTGAGGATGATGAACAAGAGAAACCTCTTTGTCCTACTCCAATACAAGTAAAGATGGAAGTAGACGATGAATATGTGAGTGTGCCTCTTTCGACTGTCATGTCTACTGCAGAGACTCTTGCCTTGGATATCAACCCATATATTCCAGGATCCTCTTCCAACTGATGCTGAAATCATCAATCTTGAGATAAGTGCTGATCAAGAAATTGAAAGTCAAATTGATCCTGGTGTTTCTGCTGAGCAAGATCTCCGAAATCAGATATTTGAAGCTTCTTTCATACATTTCTCCTTAGACTCCGATAAGGAAGAAAATGATCCCAAGGAATCGACTGCTCCAGAACCTGATGTGTCACACCCCCAATTAACCACTAACGGAGTTTATACCGTTAAGGGGCGCGAGCAAACCAGGACCACAACCATTAGTTACAAATACTAAACGAATCAGAGTTAATCCAAATATATTTCATAAAATAAAGTCTCAAGATACGCAGCGGAAAGAAATATAGTCTTAGCACTAACCACGTGCTTTACAAATCTTTGTTTAAAATTCCCAATTTAATTTAATTAAAAGAAAAATGTCTTCGAGTGCCATGCCAACCCGCTCCGGATACTCTTCAGCGATCTGCAAAAGTTTAAACCACGCAAGTGTCAACCTAACGGTTGGTGAGTTCACAGTGGGCTTGACATGCATTGGCCCGGTCTCATAATCGTATTCGTGGCAACATATACTTATGTAATATTGTTTGTGGAAAAACAATGCTTAGTGACATCAATAATCGTGGTGTTGTGGTTTAGCAAAAGTAATGTCCGTAACATACGTTATCGGGTATGTACTAGTTTTGTATAGTTAAAGTGCTCAACCGATATCGCGGGTAGCTAATCCGTTGTTCCATGCACTAAGGAAGTTCGTACCAAAGCTGACGTAACAGAGTTCGGCATTTGCCGATGGTTTGTGCCTCCAGTTGTGTTCCTCGTGGGACCCACAACTAAAATAGGTTGATATTGTACTCCGTTCGGCCTCCAACCGGTTGGCTACACATTTGTGTACCGCGGAGCAGGGTTGTCAACCCTCAGTAGATCTACCCAACATCCCCTCGCTTCACAGATTAATGGTACTAAATTGTTGAGGACTTTTAGTTTCAAGGCATCCTTAGAAATCATGTGATATCATTTGGTTTAGACTTTAACCTACACTAGCCATATTAAAAATCGTTTATTCTGGGTTTCATTTGAAACCCTAAAAAGATTTTAAGTATTAAACAGTCATTCCGGATTTCATTTGAAACCCCAAGGATGGACAGTTGCAAGTGCTTCCCATAAAGCACTCCAACTTCCATAGCAGATATCCCATTTGGCAATATCTCAAAGTGTCAGCGTTGTATTCCGTTAAGTAATTTCATTGCGACCCAAACGGGCTCACAATTTAAGGGTTAGTGAAACTCACCTTAGGTTGCTCAGCTACACTTGATTAATAACCCAAATATTGTTTGCTTAGTGAATACCTATGAACACGTTTAGGTCTTAAGTATTAGTTTTGTGTCTAATCTTTAACTTAACGTCACTATGGCCCATAACATAGCACGTTGGAATCATGACACGACATACCGACACACGACACCGATGGTTGATCATAAACAAGGGTTCACATAATTCAGGAATCAAGCATGTTTCATTATTGCATAATCATGTAAGTCATGGCATAACATTTAAATCAAGTTGTACAAGTTTGGGTTTTGGTCTGGTCTCAGTTTCGCTAGACAGTGTCGCTACACAGTTTCGCTGTGTGCACGGGCACCATTTTCGCTGGGTAATACCCGATGACACAGGTTCGCTAGCTAGTTTCGCTCGAAACTGATGACACAGTTTCGCTAGCCTAGCTTCGCTCGAAACTGGTTTGAACTTTCGTTCAGGTTGGTTCGCTCGGTAGTTTTGTTTGAGCAGGTCTACTTAGTTTCGCGGGCGACACTATAGTTTCGCCGCATAGTATCGCTGGATGAATATCTATACAGTTTCGCTGTATAGTTTCGCCCAGAGAACAGCTCAGTTTCGCTGGTCGCAAAAAACACATAAATCAGCCTAAAAATCAATCTAACAGCTTCCATACTTCATGTGATTCAATATTTAGCATGCATAAACATTTACCAGCATCAAACAACAAGTTTTAACACCTTAAACATGGGTTTTCACATTCAAATCACCAAAAACACATTTTAAACCTAAAATGACCTAACTAGCATGAATCTTCATTATGGTTTGATTTCAAACGTAAAGTTACAGACTTTATGATAGATCTAGCCTTCCTAAGCATCATATCAGAAGATCAAGTGATTACATGAAAATCTAGGCATGCTTTATAGTAAAACACATAGAAAATGCATAAAGTATGGTTTTGGGACTCACGATTTGATCTAGGATCGATGGATGGTCTCTACCAACAGAGATGATAGCAGCAAATGGTGATTTCTCAGCTGGTCCAGAAGTTTCAGGGGAGTGTGTGTGTGTTTAGTGTGGAGATAATGCAAATGGGATGTAATTAGGGTTTAATGGACTTTATATCAGGAGCTAGTTTCGCTGGCAGTTTCGCTGGCCAAGCGAAACTGGCTCTGAACATATGTAAATCAAATAGCTTAGCCGGCTACCGAGCGAATTTATAGTTTCGCCCGGTAGTTTCGCTGGAAACCAAAAGTGACCAATTTACGTTCTATTATCAATACTAAATCATGCGTTTAAAACACATTGCACATAATGACAATAAATAAATAAACACATAACACATATGGGCGGGTTCGGTGATCAACCAAAAGTCGTGGACGTATTCGGCCTAGTTAAGCATTAGTTACTAAGTTAACACTTATAACGTAACTAACGGAGATTGTCTAACGGAAGTTAACCTTGGAATTCCTGGATGTCACTCGATGTCACGGAGCAACCCGGTCCTTCTGATAAGGATAAGGGAAAAAGGATATTGACTCCTGAACAGATTGCTGAGGAGCATCTGAAAAGGGAAGCTGAGAAAGATAGGTCTCGTCGAGCTCTTATTAAAGAAACACTCAGTGAACAGAACCGACTGCTTGAAGAAAAGGCCGAAGCACTCAAAAGATATGAATCAGGTCATCCTCCTGCTGTTGTATATGGAAAGGGATCAAGTACTTTACCTGAACGTTCTGCGTCAACAAGATCAGATGAACCAAGGATCCGCATAGTCACAAATTTGGAGAGCACCGATGTGGATGAGGAAAACACTTCTGAAATAGCACACATGGTTAGATCTCTAATGAAAGACAACTTCTCCTTAGAATATCTGATGAGTCTTACAGACATTGAGTTGACCAAGCTGTATACTGATGAAGAAAGGTTCAATTCACACCTTCCGCAAAATCAAACTGTTAAAGCTGAAACTGATCCTTTGGTAGATATCTTTGCTGACACCACCAAAACTGTTGAATTCCTTCCTATCCGAGATCATCTTTTAGATCTTATTCTGGACATAGGCAACACATATCTTCCTCCACATAAGAACTCATCTGATGAAGCTCCTAATTCTGAAGAATATATCAAAGCCACTACCAACAGGATGACTTTTGAGGCACTCCGCAACTATTGTAGATTCAAGAATATTGATTAGAAGGATTACAACAGAAAGAAACTTAAAGGTCTACGAGAGTTTGTGGAAGAGTATCGAAAGACAGAACATCTAGAAAAGCTTGAAAAGATCAGACTCAGAGAGCAAGAACGGGCTGAGGCTAAAAAATCTAAGGAAGAGCCAAGCAACCCAAAGGTCAATCATGGGATGAAAATCTTGGGATGGAAATATGATGAGGCCTTTGATGCATTCCTGGTAGAAAGGCGGAACGGATATGTTCAAATCTTCGGAGATTTCGAAGCTCTTCTCAGCTTGTTCTCTTGGGAGCTCAAACAGCTGAAGTACCTGGAATTGGTAAATCACTCTAACCATCAAAAGGGTATTCGAGCTGCTGTCTTAATCAAATCTGCTTATGAGGACAAGAAATTCAATCAGAATCGCGGAATGTTCAAAGATATTGGGAAGGAGGTGAAGACAAAGACAATCCCAGGAAATCAGAAAGTTGCTCCAATAAACAGCTGGTACTACAATAGAAATACTCATGAACTAGTGATTGAAAGAGTCAGTGCTGAGTCTATCAGAATATTTGCAGCAATAGAGCTCAGACTACTCTCAAGATCCTATTTGAAGCTGATGAACTATAAGAGGACGTGGACCATCCCGGTTTAACTGAGACCCTATGAATGCTATGAGGCCAACTATTTTTTGATGTTCTTAAATTGGTGGTGTACAAGGCTTGCAGGTATGGGTAAACTCACAATTGACGCAGAACTCCTAAGGAATGCAAATTGCTGGTTGATAGAAGAACATGGATTGAGTGTCATCCTTGATAAGGCAAGAAGATTGGTCGAGCTGAACAACTTCAATGACCTGAAAAAGCTTGTCTGGCAAGATCTCTAGAGGCTGTACGATATGGGAATTAAAGTACTTTCTGACAAAGACAAAGAGGCCGCAAGAGAAAACTGGAGATTCCTGCTCAAGCTGCTCGGTCAAGTTGCTTAAGTTTAAAGGTTTGCATTGCCAACAAGGGTGGACATTGTTGGAACCTATTTTGTTGGCAACACAAACTATTCACCGTTGAGTATTGCTGGTGAAGACCTTTTTGATGTCCTATCTAGATTTGATACTTTGTTTTGTAATTGGCTTTGAATATGTACTTAGAAACATTTTGTTTATGAATCTAGCGTACTTGTTTTTCCTCTTAGTGAACTTCTGATAATTAAACTTAGAGGACTTGTTTAACACTTAGCGTATTTGTTCAAAGTTTGTCTTAGCGTACTTGATTTGTTCCTAGCGGACTTGTTTCTAATCTTAGCGAACTTGTTTTGTTCTTAGCGAACTTGTTTTGTTCTTAGCGGGCTTGTCACTACTTAGCGAACTTGTTAGCGGACTTGTCCATTCTTAGCGAACTTGTTAATGCTTAGCGGACTTGTTAGCGAACTTGTTTATGCATAGCGAACTTGTCTGTGCTGATGGAATATTTTGCTGAATTCTAGGCAATGATTGTGTGTGTCAAACATTCATTTTGTCCTATGCTCTCTTGTAGTATATATATAGTTGAGAAAACCCTATTGAGGGACGACACTCCTAGATTATTCTTTCAAGAGAGCATTTGTGTGTGCGTTCTTGGTGTTAGTGTGTGTTCTTGAGCTTTAAGAATCATCAATGGGTGAGCATTGATGCAGATTCATCCAGAATCGACCATCTCACATGATTTCTGCACTTGTGTGATGAATCATATGAGAATATGTTGCTCAAATCTGGTCCTGACAATCTTGAAGAGTTATTTGCTGAATATGATATCAGAAAACTGCAAGCTTATGAATATGATGATCTCAATGCAAAGTTCATCATGTCACAAAAGGAGGTGTTTGAGGCTCAATAAAAGATTAATGATTTGCAGTTGGAAATTCTGGAGTTAAAGTGGCAAGTTAAAAATTGTAATTTGTCACCAACATTGCTAAATTTCTTATACAAGCAGGATAAGAGTGAGGAGAATTCACAGAAAGATGATGTTCACTTGGTTCCTTAGCCAGTGGATCTACTTGAAGTGACTTCTGCTTCGATTGATCCAAAAGCTGAATTACATGATTATTCGAAATTTGCCAATCCACCCAAGAAAACGAGGTTAAAGTCTAAGAAGAAAGACAAGCCTTTGGGCGATGCTCCAAAATTTATCTCAAAGTCTGTTTTGCTGGAAAATGAAAATGTTTTTGATAAGGTTGCTTCAAGTTCTTCATCTGCAACCGAAGAAGAAAAAGTTTTGATTGAAAAGAACAAGCTAAAGGATATCAAAGCTAAATTCACTAGTTAAGCTAATGCAAGATAAGATTCGGGTTCTTCTTCCAATTCTTCAAAGAATCAAGGATTCAAACACAAAGGTTTGGGTTATGAAGTGAAGGAAGAACTGATTCAAGCAAAGAAACCAGTGAAAGCTGTAAAGGTTTCGAACGCAAAAGTTGCAAAGAAATCACCTTCTCAGAAGGAATTTTCTTATTATTCTGGAAGGTCATCATCTTCACGGAATCCATCTCCTAGGTATGACTCTTCTGATGATTTCTTTAATAATTTTGATTCTGAGCATTCATCTTGTTTTCAAAAATCAAAACGATTTTCAAACATTTTTTGAGAAAGACTTTGTTATGCATGTCGTCAGCCAGAATCTTGCTGCTGATTATCCGACGACTGCATATATCCACAATACTACCAAATATGTGGATAACAAAGGTCAATTTTTTGATAAACCATGGTCTACAAAGATTAAATCAACTCGTAAGTCGTCATGGTCTAAACCAAGTACACCGGTTGAATCTGATTCTGGTTCTGATCAAAATTAAAAAAAAAGTTCAAATTTGGAAACCAAAAGTTGTTTCCAAGGCCAACAATGACTCTGTGGAAGACATTGGGCGACCCGACGTTGTTGAATCGGGTCGATCCCAAAGAGACTAATTGTTTATTTGGTGTCAAGTAGGTATTTCGGGAAGACCTTTTGGTGATTGGAAAATTGCTGATTGTGGAATATCTGTGCTAACTTAATCTAAGTTTCAAAATCAATTTGTTTTCAAACATACTTAACTAAACGTATTCGTGTTGGTTGATCAATTTCTTTGTTTTTCATTCTGTCTCATTTCGAGGGGGAGTTTGTTTTTGCAAAAAAACAAAACTAGTGTGTTGTTTTTAAAAATATTAAAAATGAAAATCTATAAATAGAGTTGTCATTATTAGGGGGGGGGGGGGAATTTGAAAAAGACAAAAATACTGAAAAATGCAAAACAGTAAAAAACATGGAAAAATGAGAAATTATATCCGACATGACTGGGAAATGATGGTACATTGGCTGACATTGTCTGACGCATGGATAAAATAAATGAAAAGCCATAAGACCATTTGTTCGATGTGTAAGGTAGGCTTGGCAAATCAGAAAGTATTCAAATGTGATATACACTAAATCTGATGCTTGACCTAGTGGATAACATCTTGATGCATATCTCATGATATATCAAGGAAAAGATATGTGAAAAATAAAATGAGAAGTCACTATGTATACATGTGTTCATTTTACAAAGATTTAAACTTATTTGATTTTCTTTATTTTGTCAAACGATCGGATATTCTCTGCGTGCTCACAAGGCCGGCCTTATCTGCGTATCGAAAGATCAACCTTAAGGTAGACGATTTAACATTCTTATTTCTTTTTGCATGGAACACAGTTGACTATATCATAAATATATTCATTATGTGATTAAGATCACAAATGAAATCACAAAATGTGATAAGCAAAAGCATATATGAGTATGTCTGGTAGTGTGGGGTACTCATGTCAATGCAAGTCTAATCAATACCTTAACATATCCAGATGTTATGAGTATGATTGTGCCAGTGTTTTAAGTTGGACAAATTATATATGCAATCAACATGGCTTATGTGATACAATTATCGAAATTAAATTGTAGTTCAGCATGTTATGTCCAATATGATCCCAAGTCATGATCTTTCTCGCAAAAGACAAAAATAGTGTCTGATTCTGTATTGCATTTACATTTCTTGTCAGAAAATACCAAAATGATTTTAGGTGTGTTATGATATGAAGTTTCTAAAAGCCAAAAAGATTTTGTTTCTGATTTGTTTTTGATTGGTCAACACGAAATACTAAAAAGATTTTGTTTCTGGTTTTGTTTCTGATTTGTTTTTGTTGTTGATAAAGAGATTACACACGATGCAATATCAAGTATTCAAGATTGGACTCATCGTCAAGATCGAGGAAGAGTTTAATTGAAGATACAAGATACAAGTTTTAATGAAGGATATGATATTGCACATGCCGAGGGGGAGTTTGTTGATACATGGTTCATGATCGTCATGTAAAGTATCGAATACAAGACAGTTTATGCAAGATAGGTTTTGGCCGAACCTTGGCCGAACTCCAGGTTCCGACCCAGCGAACCTTGGCCGAACCTGAGGTTCGGACCAGCGGGGTTTGACATGTATAAATAGTTGTCTTGTGTTCAGTTTAGGTAGCTTCCGAGTTTAATCTTCTAAGTGTTATCTGTGATTCTCTCTGTGACTAAAATAAGTCTGATTTGTATTTATTCATCGTGTGTTACTTGTATTACTTTGATTTCATTACGATTAAGTAGACGATCTACCGCTCACGCAATTTTAGGAAGTACATTCAACCCTATAGGTGCATCTCCTTTAGGAGAGTCACCTGTTTCTTGGCCATCCCTTTTGGCTCTTTTATGCCTAAGAACTTTGTCCTTGGCAGGGCTTGCAGTTTGGGTGGCTTTGGGTTGCACAGGTGGAGTAGATCTCGCACCCTCTTTTTAAGGATTTTCTAGATCATTGGTAGGGGATGAAATGAGTGAAGTATTGACAAATTTTGAGTTTCTCTTCCTCCTTTTAGGTGGGACTTATTTGGAAGAGGAAGGATTGGCAGTTGGGGGTTGAGCCACTGCTGGTAACACAGGGTTGTCAACTGGAGCAATAGGCTCAGATTTGCTTGTGGTTGCACCACTGGTGCCCCCACTGAAGGTCTTGGCACAGGTATAGGTAGGTCAGTATCGACACCTGTATACCCTTTGTTCTTTTCATTGCTTGATAGGTATGAAAATAATTTTTCATTTGGTACCCTTAATTGATAAATTTTATCTGATATTTTTAAGTTAGGTATCAAACACCTTACAATGAGCTGCAAAAGTCTAGGATACATATGAAAGAAGTGAACATTGTAAGGTTTT
This sequence comes from Deinandra increscens subsp. villosa, assembly GCA_039602395.1. Taxonomy (NCBI): domain Eukaryota; kingdom Viridiplantae; phylum Streptophyta; class Magnoliopsida; order Asterales; family Asteraceae; genus Deinandra; species Deinandra increscens. Next base: position 61,157,157 of record JBCNJP010000023.1, read on the forward strand.
AAATTATCCACCATCCTATCCAGCACCATTCTAGAAAATTAAAATTTTGACCTTGTACCAAAGCATGAAAAGCTGAGGCCTAAATTGAAGTGAGTTCATCAACACTTTTCTCTGAGGATAGATTTGCCAATATCACATGTGCAAGAAATCTCCATTTAAAGGGCAGTTATGATTTCTTCAATTTCTTGTCTGATCCTCCGTATCACACAACCCTTAAGGTTGCAAGATACTCAGAGGAGGGAACTTCTTTGTATCCTCCTTGGTCATTGAATTTTAGATGTGTTCTTATGACTTCTTTAGTGATAATTACCTTGTGACCTTGAACTTTTGAGTGTACTTCATACACTCCTTCAGTAGTTTTTGCTCTTGAGGAATTTTGCCAAAATTCTGTAATCACGACTTCGCAAATGTTTAGGTAAAGAGTAAGAGCGTAGCAAATGTGTGATGCTTTCAGAAAATTAACCATTTCATGAAACACAGAGCTTTTCTCTGTTTTTGACAGTAGTGCCACTGTATTGTGGTCAGTATGGAATAGGGCATTTGCATCAGAAGATGGTTCCCCTTTCTTAGCTTTAGGTGCCATTTGTTGATGTTTGTTTGAGGATGAACAGAATCGGAGAAGTATGAGCAGGTAGTGGAGAAAAGTGAATGTTTGGAAGTATATGGGAGTAAAGGTGAGTAACTGCGTGCAGTTAATTTGTGGGATCGTGGGTTTTAGGTTACCGCTAGTCGCTTTAAATTAGGGATGTGGAAGGGACGGTTATTGTAAAAAGCACAAGTGGTTCTTGTAAAAGAGAAAAGGGTGGGTTGACGTGGCTTCTTCTTGTTGGACCTACGGTTGTCCCATCGGACAACTTGTAATAGATATTTTGAGAAGAGTACCTTTTTTCTTAAGTTATCAGTAAAATACTATCTCGGAAGATAATTTTTACCAATGACCTAGGTAAAATTTTTATCTCGGGTGAAGTTACCTAGGACGATGTATTCATCAGAGATAGACCTTTTAATCTCTTTTAAGTGACCTGGTGAGATTATCTCAGAGAGATGACGTCATCTGATATAAATAAAGTTACTTCGGGTGTAGTTATCTGGGGTGAGATAATTTGTCCCTGGTAAGTTTAGTTATCTCGCTTGAATTTATCTCGGGTGAAATGATTTTATTTAATCAAAATTCATCATTCCTATGGCTGTGATAAGGTAGAAAAATCTAGCCTCATCAAATGCTTTTGTGAATAAGTCAGCCAATTTATTTTCAGTTGGAACGTGATGGAGTTTGATTAATTTCTTTTCAACACAATCTCTAATAAAATGATTCCTGATCTCAATGTGCTTTGTTTTTGAATGTTTGATAGGATTGTTGGTGATTCTGATGGCACTTGTGTTGTCAGCATACACAGGAGTTTCCATGAAGTTGATGCCATAGTCCATCATTTGATTTTGTATCCAAAGTACCTGACCACAGCATGCTGAAGCTGCAATGTATTCTGCTTCTGCTATAGAAGTTGAGACACATGTCTGCTTTTTGCATTTCTATGATACAAGTCTATCTCCTAGAAACTAACATCCACCAGATGTTCACTTTTTGTAAAGATTGCATCCTCCATTGTCACTTTCTGTGAAAGCCTTCAGATTGAAGTATTTATTTTTAAAATACCATAACCCAAGCTTTGTTTGTCCTTTTAGGTATCTAAAAGTTCTTTTCACAGCATTTAAGTGTGATTCCTTTGGTCCAGCCTGATATCTAGCACATAGACAAACACAAAACATGATGTCAGGTCTGCTTGCTGTAAGATACATAAGGGAACCAATCATGGCCCTATATGTGTGCTCATTAACAGTTTCACCAGTTACAGCAGATGTTAACTTGTGTGATGTTGATATAGGAGTTTTGGCAGTGGAGGATGACAGCATCTGAAACCTCTTTAGCATATCCTGAACATATTTTTATTGATTCAGGAAAATGCCTTCTTTTGCTTTCCTTACTTGAAGACCTAAAAAAGAAAGTGAGTTCACCCATGGAGCTCATTTCAAATTTTGCTTGCATTAGGGCTTCAAACTCCTTACAGAGAGCATCTTTTGTTGAACCAAAGATTATATCATCAACATAAATTTGTACCATTAAAAGATCCTTACCAACAGTTTTGATGAAGAGAGTTTTGTTAATAGCTCCTCTTTTGTATCCATGTTTAGTTAGATAACAAGAGAGGGTCTCATACCAGGTTCTTGGTGCTTATTTAAGACCATACAGAGCTTTTATCAGTTTGCACACCTTGTTTGGATGATGTGGATGTTCAAACCCAGGTGGTTGACATACATACACTTCTTCATTCGATAACCCATACAGAAAGGCACTTTTGACATCCATTTGGTAGTCATGAAAGTCTTTGTAAGCAGCATAAGCCAAAAATATCCTAATTGCTTCTAATCATGCTACTGGTGCAAAAACTTTATCATAGTCTATTCCTTCTTCTTGAGCAAAGCCTTGAACCACTAAAATTGCCTTGTTTTTTACTGTAATGCCCCTTAAATCCTTCTTGTTTCTAAAAAACCCATTTGGTTCCAATTGGTGGTGGTGCATTTTTTGGTAGATCCACCAATTCCCATACTCTTTGTTTGTTGATTTGAAGCAGTTCTTCTTGCATAGCTTCAATCCAACTGTTTTCTCTTAAAGCTTTGTTTATTTTCTTTGGTTTCTCTTGTGACAAGAAGCATGCATGTAGTTAGATGTTTGCATCAGTTGATTTGCTTCTTGTGAGTACAGGTGCTTCCACTTCTCCTATAACATTCTCTAGAGGATGATGTTTCAAAATTCTAGAGTTGTAAGTAGGTGGGAATTCATGATGAGAATTAGGCTCAGAAAGGTTTAATGGGGTAAACTCATTCATAAGCACTAATTCTGATATTTCTGTTGAAGAAGGTGATTCTTGAAAATCTTGAATTTGTAAAGCACCAAGCTCAGTGTTTTCTTCATTAAGGTTATCAACAGGAGTATGTAGGCTTAAACCTTCAGGTAAGTTGCTACTTCCCGTCTGATTTTGTTTTGAGGATTGTGCCTGGTTGTTTAGATCACCTTTGTTTCTTGAGTTTCCAGGACTTACAGTAGTGTCTTGATGAGTTACCAGATTATTTTCAGTGGGTTGTTTTGATTCAATTGCACTCTGAGGAATAGGTGTTCCATCAGAATTGAATTGAATAACATCTCCTGGAATTAGGTTGAAACTGGTTGCTGGGACATAAGGTTTTGTGCTGATAGATGAGAATAATGGAGGATCGACAAATTTGAACCTGCCATTTTTAGTATTTTGAAGATCTTCAGCCTGCACATTTTCACTAAGAGGCTTATTAGTAGTTATATTGAAAACATTGGTTAGTGAATCAACATCAAATAACCATGAGGGCTCAGTTATAAAATTGTCCTTTAACTTTTCATTAAATGCCACATTTATGGTTTCTTCAATAATTTTAGAACTGGTGTTATATACTCTGTATGCCTTAGAGACACCAGAATATCCCACAAAATAACCATCTACAGCTTTTTCAGCAAATTTGATAGTAATCATTGGTTATCAGTATTGTTACAGGACAGCCAAATGATTTGTGAAAATATATGTTAAGTTTTCTTTTTCTCAAAATATCATAAGGTGTCTTGTTTTGACCTTTTACAATCAAAATCCTGTTTTGTACA
>JBCNJP010000023.1:61161341-61195774 GCA_039602395.1 Deinandra increscens subsp. villosa
TTCAAATGGAGATTTCTTGCACATGTGATATTGGAAAATCTATCCTCAAAGAAAAGTGTTGATGAACTCTCTTTAGTTCAGGCCTTAGCTTTTCATGCTTTGGTACAAGGTTAAAATTTTAATTTTTCTAGAATGGTGCTGGATAGGATGGTGGATAATTTTAAACCTAAAAATGTTCACTTCTTTCATATGTATCCCAGATTTTTGCAGCACATTCTAAGGTGTTTGATACCCAACTTAAAAATATCAGATAAAATTTATCAATTAAGGGTACCTAATGAAAAATTATTTTCATACCTATCAAGCAATGAAAGAACAAAGGGTATACAGGTGTGGATACTGACCATCCTATACCTGTGCCAAGACTTGCAATGGGTGCACCAGTGGTGTAACCACAGGCAAATCCTGAGCCTATTACTCCAGTTGATAACCCAGTGTTACCAGCAGTGGTTCAACCCCCAACTGCCAATCCTTCCTCTTCCAAACAAGTCCCACCTAAAAAGAGGAAGAGAAACTCAAAATTTGTCAATACTTCTGTCATTTCATCCCCTACCAATAATCCAGAAAACCCTGAAAAAGAGGGTGCAAGGTCTACTCCACCTGTGCAACCCAAAGCCACCCAAACTGCAAGCCCTGCCAAGGACAAAGTCCTTAGGCAGAAAAGAGCCAAAAGGGATACCCAAGTAATAGGTGACTCTCCTAAAGAGATGAACCTATAGGGTTGAATGTACTTCCCTCATTCACTAGCAAAACTCCAACAAGACCAAGCCAGTTTACACCTCAAAGTGAAGGTGATGACATTTTCTGTACTTCTTATGATACACTATCTCTAGAAACCATATTTGCAGGAGATGTGTTGAAGAGTCTCAAAGAAAAATCACCCCAACCACACTTTGGTAAGGAGTTCAGCCATAGGAGTATAGACATGGCTGATGTGAAAAGGGCTGCCACTACACTTGAATCCCCACTGGATCCAGTGGATAGTTGTAACATAGATAAGACCCAATTCATGGCAACTAGACCATCTTCTGACCCAAAGGCACCTTTAGTGGCGCCCGAGGTAAATGAGGATGTGACTAGGAAACCCAGGAGCCAAGAAAACCAGGGTGAGGGACATGATCAAGCAAGGCTTGATGGTCCTTCCTTGCCTAAAGATATTGGTTTCAAACCAATGAAGAGCAAGCTTTCACTAAATTAATTAACGGTTTTGTACCAAAACTTACAAATACAGTTCACTTTGCTTTCACACACTGTGAAAATGCAGGGTGAAGAATTGAAGCAAATAAAGCATAAACAAGAACCTTACGGAAAAGAAGATGTTACTAGAACCTGAAGCTCCGCCACCACTCCACCACAAGAACTTGGTACAAATGAAAATGATGCTACCAAAATGGAGGGGTATAGCGCCTACAGAGAAGAAGATTTTACTGAATTTGACTGGTATACAAGAGAACCCAAGGAGGTTAGATTGAAGCTTTTTCAATATGTGGGAAGAGAGCAATTTACAATTGAAGAAGCATAGAGAAAGGTCTCAATACCTGACATCCTTGCTGTGGCCCCACATAAAGACAACCTAAAGGAACTGTTTCTCTTCACTATGATAGCTGCAGGAGCTCTTCCTGCCTCTATCAGAGAAATTCACAATTTATTGAAAAAGACTTTATTACCCCTGAAAAGAGGGCAATTGCGGAAGAATAATGAGTTGATCTTGATGCTGAGACAGAAGTGATGGATGAAGATGATGATGATAATGATGATGATAACAATGGTGATATGGAAATGGAAAGAAAGATGACGAAGAAGTTCAGAGCATACTGAAAGAAGACACTACTGACAAAGATCAGAATATTGAAGATATCAACAAAGATGTGTACAAAATTTATATGGATATTTCTGATGAACAAATAGAAGATGTCTTGAAGGATTATAGAGATCTGATTGATCCCGAGGTAAATGATGAAGTTACCTCAAAAGCTGAAGAAGTTATCTCGAGACAACATATTACTCCGGGTGAACAATTTACCTCGGAAGAAAATGTTATCTCGGGAGATCAAATTATCCCGGAACTTGCTATTGTTGTTGCTGCTGATCAAATTACCTCGGAGCAAAGAGTTACTCTGGAGGATGAAACTAACACTCTTATGTTCTTTGTAGCAGACACATAGCAGCCAATCAGGTTTCAATTTACTCAAGCATACATTTGGGAAGAAGTAGAAACACTGGCAATGCTACATGCAAAAAGAATTTATCAAGGAATCGGCTTTTCTTGGTTAACTTCTGCTCCTTATCCTCCTGTTGAACCTGAACAATTTCTGATGATTGAAGCTCATCTAGTAGATTTGAGAGGTGTTAGAGATGAAAGAGGATATCTCATGGAATTTGGACCTTACTTCCCACCAACAAAAGACTATTCAGAAATTGTTCCTATGGCACCTTCAACTCCTGTGGAGGATATAGTAAGATATATTTTGGCAAACTACTGGGCCAAATACAAGCCAGGAACATGTGAAGTAAAGCTCAATTCACTTCCACCATTTGTCAAGAGAGATACCATCAGTGACAAAGTCATAACCTACCCTACTGACATCAGTGACAAAGTCATAACCTACCCTCCTACAGGCAGAATATGAGAAGAAGTTTAAACCTGCCTACAAGAATGTGTCATCTCCTGAAAACAAGATAGACTGTTCAAGAACATTATTCATTCCTATTCTTGACAGGCATGGTGAAGATCGTGATGGGAGAAGAGAATGTGACAAGGCATTATTCAGAGAATTCAATGGAAGAATGATGAGTCACATGGCTCAACTGAAGAAATTCAGTGAACTAAAAAGAAGAAGCAGAGAAGGTGTAAAAATTCCTGCAAAACTATTTGAAGCAGAGAAAGCAAAGGCCACAGAAACTACAAAGCTTTTGGATGGGCACGAGACCACCTTATAGTGATGTAAGTATGATAAACTGTACTTGCAGCTGATTTAATCAAAAGAATGGAACAGGAAACACTAGACAAAGAGATGCAGAGGCTTTTGTGCTTCAAGAGAACTTGAACATTTATCAAGACAATGAAGAAGGCTTTGATATTATAAAAGAAGCCAAAAGAAGGTCTATAGAAGAAAGGAAGAAGAAGCTAGACCAAGCCACGGAAATGAGGCATCAATCATTTATTGAAGAAGCCAACATTGCTGTAAACAAAGAATAGGAATAGATCAGGCTATCTGTAAATGATGCTAACTGGGAGTTACTGAAAAGATAGAGAGACATTATCTTAGTTAGAGGATGGGTCACCTCTAAAGCCATTAGTTTGACCTCTGCTAATAATTTATGTGATTTAATGTCAATGGTAGTAGAAGAAGAAGGAAATCTCAGGCTCAACCAAAACTTGAAGCTGATAATATCACTCATGAGCAATTGAAGACTGAGGAAACACAAAAAATTATAAAAGCTCCTCCTACAAAAGCAGAAGAGAAAAGAGCACTCAAAAGGTACTTCATTAAGATTCTAGGACAGGGAAAGAACACGATCAATCCCTGTTCTTTGAATACTCTAAGAGACGGGTATAGTGAGATAAGAATGGATCAATCATGGATATCGGTCTCATAGACTCACTTCTAGGAAATACACCCTCTACTCCACCCACTACCACACATATCTCCACCATTCCTATCAAAAGAAGCCCACCCAGGGCCAGCAGACCTCAATTCTCAAAGCCACCAACCAAAAAGTCCAAGCCTAGCAAACCCATTCCACCAAAATTTAGAGCTGATAACTTCACCCCCATTGAACCTCTCATTAAACCCAAACCAAAACCCGCAACAGAATCATCCCAAATTCCTTCAATCCAAAAATCAACTCACCATTCCACCCAACCAACTTTTGCAAAACCAACCTCAGCACCTACTGAAGCAACCAACCCTGTGAACCCACCAAAATCCACTACAGGTACATCAAGAAGAAAGAAATCAATGGAAAAAAAGGAAAAGATCTCAAGTCATTTCCCTTTATGTGACGCCCGCTCCCAGACTTGGCACTAGGAGGGGTCACGAATCGGATTTACTCATGAACACAAGGTATCAACAGAGATATTAAGCAGCGGAAATTTAAAACTTTTATTTATATAAGCCAAGCATTACAGTAAGTGAGATATTGTACATAACTACTCTAATTATAATAAGGAAATCTATAACTAAGCCAGCTTGCCAGAAATTCATCCTTGATAGCTTTCCCGATTATCCCGTCTTCTAACGATCCGAACCTTTACTTCTAAACGTCTCTGCAGAACCTAACATACATACTTTTAAAAGTATGCTTACGCTGGTGAGTTCTACCTTTTAGTTCAAAACCGTTTAAGTGTTTACATGGTTTTCACAACACATTTATAAGTCACATATAAACCCAAACATGTATTCACTATGATAATATATCCTATTATCTTAACCATGACCCTAGGCTAAACTTCTAGGTCACTATATTTAACCAACTATTTTGGTTCTCCATGAAGAGTCCACCCGCCACTACACACTCCGTCCCAAATCGAAGGATAGTTATTACAACGGCCCAATGCAGCTCCGTCCGTACACGGTTCCCTAAGCCACCACTATGGGGAAGTAGCGTCTCTTCGTTCTTCTTCTCATTCGAAAGTTTCGCCCGCCACTGCAATCATCATCCTACCTTGTCGTAAGATAGCTTTTACGATGTCCGACTGCCGCTCCATCGGTACACGGTTCCATAAGCCACCACTATGGGGAAGCAGCGACCCTTCGTCTTCAGTAGCAACACATGCTCTAACTCTAATAAGTCATATTAGCAACTCATGCTTCAACTCTATTAGGTTCTAGTAGCAATTCATGCTTTAACTTTATTAGGTCATTTTCTCATCTTAATGACTTAATCTCTGATCATATATACTAACTTCTCCTAGTTAAATAACCAGATGCTTTAGGTTTGTTATTAAACAGTGATAAGGCATTCATATACTGCAACAAATGGACATCCCCCAATTTACCGTTAGTGTATGTATACAGGATGTACCAGCGGTGTATCATCCACACTTCCAATATATCGGGTAACTTATACTACTATGCATATATATTGGATGTACCAGCGGCGTATCCACCACATATTAATATAAGCAAATGCATCATCTGTTCTCATATAATCATACATATTCACTAAACGTTTACTAACAAGTCCCTAGTCACTTGGCTACTTTATTTTTAAAGCAAGTATATACATATCACATTATAATCAACATAATTACATAACACGTATAAGCAATTCAACAACAATTTCATCATATAACACGTATATATCAAGTCACAATTACCTTGAATATATGTTCACAAGTATTGTATGTATACTAGCCCGAAAACATTTAAAAACATTTAAAACATTTAAAAGTGGTATTGTAGAAACTCACCTGATATCTTTAATCATTTATCCAGACAGAATCTCCGTTATGGTCCATATTGAACCTAAGCGCGTATCGGATCGCATTAATGCAAAGTTATTATGAATAATACCTACGATATATTTATATCTTATTATCCAAATAATACTTTTATTAGTGTGTATCTCTTTTAGGGTTAAAATGACCAAAATGCCCTTATAGGCATAATAACCTTTTTATTGATAATATGAAGACGCGCATTCCTATAAGTAAACGCTCACTCTGGGATCGCCCAGGGAGGTATGCCAGGTCCCAGTTGGAATTTATGCGACACCCTCGCTATGCCAGAAACCCCAGTGTATAGGCGCTTACCCTTCCGGTCTGCACAAACTTCTAAATACCCGATTAACTCGGTATCTTTAATACTTAACTATTTATCAAATTTAAACTCATATATACGTATTATATATATAAACATGTTATGAGACCAAAAATCAAGTACCCATACCCTCCGGATTATTTTATATTAATTATCTATATTTAGAAACCCTAATTTCATGAATTTCTCGTTTTATTTTCAAAACTCATTATTATTTCAAATCAACTTAGGGTATTATTCATTATAACATTTTACAATATCCTTTAAAAATATAAAAGCTTAATTCAAAACCGTTGGCTCAATTTGGGCAGAACAACGTTACGAAAACCCTAATTTCGACCCGTTAACAAAATCATTACCAAACCTTTTCCAATTGTGAAATAAACTTATGGCTTTCTTAAAATACATCATTTTATGATTAGCTACAAAAATTCAGACCCTAATTCCCACCGGATCACCCGATTTAATCAAAACAAGCTCAAGAACCCTAATTTTAACACATTTTTAAAAACCATACTTAGAGATCGAATTAGCCAAAACTGAAAGAGGTTATTTTAGACCTTACCTAAAGATACTTGACTGCAGAAATTCAGATCCTAACTCCTATTAGCAGCTTGAATTCGTCTGATGAACATTGCAGCCAGAATAGGGTTTTTAGGATGAAGAAATGGTGAATTGGTGATGATTAAAGGCTAAATTGATCTGCTATTTATATGCATTAGGGGTGCAGGGGGGTCTAGCAAGTGTCCATGGTGACTAATCGTCCAAATTCTACGTCTGTAGATGCAAATCTTGAGAAACAAGGCTGAAACGTGGCTCAAAAACGAACCAAGAACAATTTCTGCAACCTATAGCTTGTCGCGTACCGCGAAGGAGGAAGGGGCAGGCGTCGCGATACGCGAGCCACTTTTAACTTTTGGCAGATTTGGTCCCTCTAACTTTTAATTACATTTTAACCCCCAGACTTCTACCGAATGTTATTTTATGCTATAAAACACTTAAGGGTATATTTCTAAAGGTTTCTAAGGTTCGGGATATGTACGATTATATACATATACATACGTATATATATATTTACATGAATTACACTTTTAGTCCATCGACTTCTATTTAATGCATATTTGCGCCTCAAACATTACAATACTTATCATTTTATGTTATGAATCATATTAGGATATATTTTTACTAATTTCTAGGCCTTAGAATATTTACAATGAATATAAATACGTATAATACTTGTATATGTTTATATCTTTACAATAATTACGCTTTTAGCCCTTTTATTTTTCTATTAACTATTAACATACGTATTTACATGTATATATCCATCAAATGATTCAAGTATCAACATGTTATTCATATAAACACATACTCATCTTATATTTAACTTTCTTTACCGTTTAACACATCCGTTAATGCACATTTCATCACATTGGCTATCAAATGCATACCCTTCAGTGTTTTATAGCACATCCGTTTCTTGCTATCTTTTAATTTCCAAAGAGTTTTCTTGTTTTTACCAAAGTTGTTGTGATTCTGAGATTCATTTGAAACAGTAGTTACTGATGGTACTTTCTGAGTTTTTAACTCTAACATCTCAATTGATTTAGAAATAATGGGATCAGGTATAAGTTGAATTTTAGTTTCTTCATTCTTAACCTTTTTCTCTCACTCAGTGTATGAATTAGGATAAGTAACCTTATTATACCCAATTCCATTATTCAGATGATTCCCTATTGCTTTCGGACTTTGCCATAGTTTCAGGTGTTTCTCATTGCTTGCCTATAGTTTTCACAGTCAGCAGTAGCAACAAAACATTTGATTTCACATATACTCAATTCAGATTTTATTTCCTCAATTTCTTTGTTTGCAAAATCTAGTTTAGAGAGCAGATCCTTGATTTGAGTAACAAGATTGGATTTTTCATGGTTTAAAGCACTGATACTTTTTATTAATTCTTCAATCTTATTGTTGTAAGCAAAATCAACCTTTCAAGAGTATTCTCTAATCTCTTTTTTAGACTTGCCATTTCCTCAATGTGTTCAAGGTTATGTTTTCTATAATTTCCTATCTGCTCAATACATTCAGTTTTACAAAGAAGAGAAAGAACTTCACTTGGGATTTCAGTGTTTACCTCATAGTTTGAAGAGGTATCCATGGATGGAGTAGATGAGTTCTCAGCAGAGTAAGAGATTTCTTTTGCCATTATAGCATGATTGATTGGTGAGAACTCTTGCATGATTTCCTCCTAATCAACACAACTGGTTTGATTTGCAACAACTGCTGTTGCTTGGCTTTGTGGCTTTGAGCTTGATAAAGGAGCAGTACTTCAGTAGATACACTTGATGTCGATGGTTTTTTTCTTGAGCCTATGTCATGTGTAGGATAAGTAACTGGTGTATATGCATTATGAGGTCTCTAATACTTGTTTCCTCCATCTTGGCTTGTGTTTTCTCTTCTGGGTTGCTTGCATTCCCTAGCAAAATGTCCTAATTGGTAACAATTGTAGCATTTGGCTTGACTTTTGTCAAACCCTATTTGAGCATTTTTATCTCCATTGAACTTTCTGCCTATTCTCTTGTAAAACCTTTGTGCACGTATGTAGATCATAGCTAGTTGTGTGTTGATGTCCATCTCTTCTAGATCATCAGCACTGAAGCATTCTAGATCTGATGTATTGAGCCCAATTTTGACAGTTATCTGCAATATGAGAAAAGTTTTTATAAAAGAGAAGCATGATTTCATTACCTCTTGGTGATGTAGGATATGTGATCAAAGGAGCTTATTCACTGTAGTGATTCTATCTTCATGAGCAGTGATAAGTGTCGTAGATGTTGGAATGGTTAAGTTCACTGGTTTGTTCAGAATACCAGGTTTTTCATTGATTTCCATTCCATGTGCACTTAGCATTCCATGAACTTCACTCAACTTTAAAGTTTTGAGATTCTTCTTATACTTGATGCTTACAGTATATACTTTCCAGACATCAGGAAGTGATCTCAAAAACTATCTGATCACATTGCCATTTTCCATCTTCACATCATTTCCGTGTAATTCATCAAGAAGTTGAACAAAATGCAGATATTGAGCATTCATACTTTAACCATTTTTGTGAGAAAAGTTTTCATATCTTTGATTTAGAACATCTTTCTTATTTTCTTTAACCTCATTAGTTCCTTCGTACATCTCATTTAAAGCTTTCCATAAATTGAAAGCAGTTTTGCAGTTCTTAAAACTTACGAGAACAGAATTTGGAAGTGCTGCTTGTAATGCCCATAAAGCTTTGTGATCTCCCTCAACCAACTTGTGGTCATCATCGAAATAGTCAACAACAACTTTTACTATATCTACACTTGGTGTAGTAGTAGATTTTGTTGTGGGGACAGTAGGGCCATACATAACAGATTTCCACATTTTGTAATCAGAATGATAAAGATAACCATTTCGTGATTCTCCCATGATTAAGGATGGAAAAAGAAAAAACAGTGGAATGAGTGACTTTTTACTAAAAACAAAGTATGTGAGTAAAACAGAGTTTTAAAACTAAATAAGAATTTAAGTTTTAAAAATCACGAGTCAAAGCTCTGATACCACTAATAGGATCGAATGCTGGTTACAAAGTTAAACCAATCTCAAGGTTTTACTTAGAATTAACCAGGCGGAAACAAGTTAATTCTTATGCTTTGTTTGAAGTAAAGTAATATAAAAACGAATACAAGACAAGCATAACAACAGTATGAATAAAACTGAGCACTGTATTATAACTTACAGATTTGAAGTACATTACAGATTGATTTACACTTGCTTGTTTAAAGCATAGTTACAAGTGTCTATATATATTGCCCTAAGAAATCAGGACAACCCTTGATTTCTCTAACGATAATCTAGACCGTCAAGTAAAGATACAGCATGAACTAGAATAATATTAAACTAGTCTAGAAGTTAATCGTGTCAACTTCATGTCAGGAGAATGGCAGGAAACTGGATCAAATATGTCAGAGACCAGTGGAGCAGGTCAAGTTGATGTCCGAGATAACTCGCCTTACCGAGGTAACTTGAGTTATCTCGGGCATATCCACTGTACCAGATAAAACTGTGCTCCAGAGGTAAAATGACCTTCCGAGGTAACTATAAGTTATCTTAGGCAGTCTGTTCTCCTGAGGTAACTTATCTTGGGCCTTCTATTCTTCCTAGATAACATGTTTAGCCGATCAGCATCATTTCTTCAGGAGAAATAATTCCGTACATAAATTTTATATATTAATCGTCAAATCATTTAATTATTTAAAATTTGACCTAATAATCCTATGTGGTAAGCCTTAAAACCGGTAGATTTTTCCATCCTAGTCAAGTCTAACTTGGAACATATTTACCGATGCATCAGTGTTGGAGTAAAGTTTAACACCGCACTTGATGTTCAGGGTATCTTCCAAGGTGTATGCATTGGAGTAAAGTTTAACACCATGCGAATACACTGACCACTGAGGACATTTATCATTTTCTTTGCAAGTGCTTAATGTACTGGAGTGAAGTTCATCACCGTACATCTAGTTACTCGTAGACAAAATGGCACAGATGAGACTAAACGTACTTTGCACATTAAATAGGCGAAAGCCTCATAAACCGGAGTTGTGACTGGTATTCACAAGAGACAATCGTTGTCCATCCAATTACTTGATTGAGTGGTGGTTGCACTTAACGCTGTCTTTGTTGGTCAACTACTAACTGGGTTCCCACTTTCCTATTCAAGGTTAGCTTGCCATCATTGAATACGAATGTTAACATCGAAACACTAAAACCAATTTCCTATTGTTTCAGATGGTTGTTCCTCCTACAAATAACGAGGTTTTCCAGCTCAAGTCTCTCCTTGAGATTGAGAAACTTGATGACACTAGCATCGAAATCTGAAAATCTTCCTGCAAATGGCCAACAAGCAACATGTGTTGGAAGCGGAAGTGCCTGTAGCACCTGCGAATAACTCCATAGCTGCTCGCGCTACACATGAGGCACTAAGGAAGGATGCCGACTCTGCGATGTATTTATGCTGGCCATTATGTGTACTAAGATTCAGAAGAGCATGGTAAATAGGACTCCTTTTCAGATGATCGGGGAACTTAAGGGTTTCGAAACCCAGACCCAACAGGAAAGTTATGAAACAGTTATCAAATTGATCACCCGTCGCATGCCTGAAGGCACTCCGGTTAGTGCCTATGTCCTTAAGATGAAAGGATTCATCGATCGCCTCGTGAAGCTCGACTATGTCATTCCTCAGGAAATGGCGACAGACTTCATCCTTCACCCTCTATCCAGTGCATTTACTCCTTTCAGGATTAATTTCAACATGAACAATTTGGTTAAGACAGTGACCGAGCTTCACGGCATGTTGAAAACTGCCGAGGTTAACTTTCTTAACAACGACAGTAATAACAACAAAGCCAATGCGAACGATGTGCTCGCAATCCGGCTAGCTGGTGTCAAAGAAACCTGAGGTTAGCAAGAAGAATGTGGAGAATAAGAGGAAGGGCAAGAACACTGCAGCTAGGAACTCTTGTGGCACCGGTAAGGACAAGTCTAAAGCATCAAAAGCACCGCCGCCTGACCAGGGCCAATGCTACGAATGCAACAAGGTGGGGCACCGGAGGCGAAACTACCCGGATTATCTTGCCAATGTGAAGGGAAAGAAGGCCGATGTTTGCACTTCTGGAGGTATATATATCTAAAACCTCATGTTATTAACCACTTCATCGGATCCTTCAAAATATGTGCTTGACATACTTTACATTTTATTGGAACATGAAGTCGTAGGAAGCAATGACCCAAGAAGAAGTGAAACTTCGCATGATTGCGAACTTTGAATAATTTCATGTCGAACAATTTAAACATTCTTGGTTGTATCCTTAAACAACTAGATTGTTTTGTTTTTCCCTGGCGGGGTCCAGGATGGATACATTTTTCTTTGGTTTAGATATTGACATGCACAAGGTTTACGTTTTAAACTTGTTAAGTATGCATGGATTTTCTACGTTTGAAAATGGTTTCACTTGATTGTTAGAATTAGATTCAAACATAAATAACATGACTTTATACCTGGTATGATTGTTTTGATGAAAACGAGATTAGTCCATATGCGAATGCGAGGACATTTATTTTCGTGTATCCCATTAAGACCATGATATCTCTAATTCTTACAATACTTGCTACAATGAGAATAATTACCAATTATGATTCATAAAACCTTATGGTTTATGATCACTTGGCTCAATAATTCATCAAAATCAAAAAAATTAAACTTTTAATGAAATTGCAACGTTCGATTTCGTCATTTTGAACTTTAGGCTTTTGCTAAGTTCAAATGCTTGTTTATGAAAGTTCATATTACCTGCTATAATGATCACCTACATGATCATGATATAAGCGCACTAAGACTTGCGCGAGTAACCGTAATAGTCACTGATATATATATATATATATATATATATATATATATATATATATATATATATATATAGGGGAAGGATCCTGCGAAAACACCCTTTTTTGTGAGAACTGCGTAAACAAATCTTAAAACCTACATAACTTTTTCATACGTTAATATTTTTTTTAAAAAATTTACACCAAAAGTCTTAAAATTATATTATCTTTAATCCTATAAAAGTTTTAAAAAACTTAACGCTTTTTTTATTTTTTTAAATATTTTTTTGTGTGGTGCACATGTGCATCACAAAAAAAACTCATACTTTTAGTATGAGTTAATATTTTTTTTTCTTAGTCGCACCATATGTCATATATTTTCATAATTTTTTTGCATTTTTATTGAATGATGCACATGTGCATCATACCAAAAAAAGCGCTTATACATGTGATATACATTAATAGCTTAAAAAGAAATTGCACCCAAAATCTTATAGTTGTGTTATCTTTAGATTTAAAGAAAAAAATAGCATTTTATAACTTATTTTAATTATATGATGCACATGTGCATCACACGGGAAAAAAAAAGTTCAAATTTTTTTTAATATTTTGCTCCAGATTTAAAGATAACGTAATTCTAAGACTTTTGGCGCAAATTTTATGAAAATTCGTTAACGTATGAAAAAGTTACGTGAGTTTTAATATGTGTTTTCGCAGTTTTCACAAAAAGATGTGTTTTCGCATGATCTTAACCTATATATATATATATATATATATATATACATAGACAACACCTTGAAAGTCTTTGACTACAATAAAATTGCACTCATATGTGTAAAAATCCTAACGAGCACCTGTTGCTCATGACTTACGGATAAGGTTCCAAGATGGAAGCCATTGATACACAAGACTTATGACATGCCAAAGATCACTGCTCGCACCTCACACCCATAGTTTGTTTTCTTCTGTTCAATTGCATACTCATAGTCAATTACAAGATGAAATCTTACGGTAGTGTAAGGATCTAAAAAGCCCCTCACGCGATATCTAGTCTACTAATCACCGTGCGGAATCCGGTGATTAGAGATGATTCTAGAATAATCAAGTAAAACAATAACGAAAGTATGGAAAACAATAGAAAAACACAAACCGGTCTAAGAATGCTTGAAGAAGTTCGATTACCACACACCTAGTAGGAGTCGAAATTCTCACAGAAAATTCAATGTACGCGTTAGCCAACACTCGCAAAAACCAACCCTAAACTATTAGATTACATATTCCTTATACAGTGGTAACCAACTTGCAAAACAAGTCACCACTATTTACAAAAATTTGGTCCATAGACCCTATACTCGACCGGACCTATTCAACCCAACACAAACCCATACAATTTAGCCCAATTACACTATAAACTAGCTCATAAATATATCTAATGCAAAAGCCTCATATTTTTGAGGTCTCTACAATCTTCCCCTAGGATTTAGCATTAGACTACTTTCACATCTGAACTTCTTGGAGATCTGCACAGTAGATGGATCATACCATAGCTTCTCTTCAACAATATTTGCCACTGCTCTAGTATAACATTTGGCATATTCTTCAGTGTCTGGGGAGCTTTCAATTTGATTCTTATACAGCACCAGTATGTCCTTTTCATAAAACCTCAGCAAGTTGTGAATTTCCATTACACTCATCGTCTTCGATTTGCATATGATTTTTGCTTCACTAGTATAATCACTGTAAGCCCAGGTCTAGAAATCATCCAAACAGCCTTCAAGATGTCTCATTGGTAGAGGGATGGTTTTAGTTTTCTCTGTTGGTGGATACAACGTGTTAGAGAAATTCTTCTTTGAGTCAAACTTGAATACATCCCTGTACTTTTTGGTATACGACTTCTTGTGAGGAAAATCATCAAAGTTCTTAAATTTTCTGAGCACCGCATTCCTTAGTTTCTTGTAGAAATGAGTTGCATAATCATTCCTTGATGGATTGAAGAAAGGTTCCTTATAAAGCATAGTCAGATCCACAGTCGTCCATGAATAAAATTGCCTCCAGCACTTGTAATACTCCAATGGACACTGTCCTTTCCTCCGGACCACAAACATATGTTTTTCTCCATCGAACATCCAGGACTTTACATCAAAGTAATTCCTCTTTTGTCATGATTGTGTTCACCTAGCTGAATCAGGTACCTCTTAGGGGGATAAGCAAAAGTATGAGCATCCCAACTTCCGTCAAACTCAGAGGCAGGTACAATCATGTAATCTCTATCCCTTGTATCCTTTTCGTCGTCTGTAACTTCAGGCATCACAGGATTGGGTGCATCTGGGATTTCGGCTTCAAAGTCAAAACCTGGTTAATGTGAGGAACCACTTGCTCCTTAACCACTCTCTTTATTACCCGGATCTCCTTTATCGTCTTTCTTTGGGTTTGACTTAGCTTAATTAAGCTGTCTGATCAACTTGTGTAAATCTCTAAACTACCATGAAAATTCTCTGTTGATCTTTTTCTGATTTTCCAGCTCTGTATTGTGTACCTTCTGTATGTCAAGTAAATCAACAATTATTACATTCTGAGCAGCATTCTAGGCTTTTAACTCTGCTATCTCTTCCATGAGCTCTCTTTCAAGTCTGTATTCTGATGTCTCTATAGCTTTTCCTTTATCTTGGGGAGTGGGTTGTGAAGATGATGATTGGTTGGGTCCAGTACCATTAGACACATGCACTCTAGGGTCTAAACGTCTTCTTCTTGGGTCATTTAAGGCTTCTGTAAGGTGTTGTGTGGCGATCTTCACCTTTTCAGTCAGATTTCCTAGTAATAGAAGTACTGAGGGAGGATCCTGTGTAGCTTTCCATTTTCTTATCAATGGAATCTCCACAGTCCCTGTCTCTTCTTCTTCCTAAACATCAACGTCATCAAGATACGAATCATAGTCGATATTATCACTATCATC
Organism: Deinandra increscens subsp. villosa; assembly: GCA_039602395.1. NCBI lineage: Eukaryota > Viridiplantae > Streptophyta > Magnoliopsida > Asterales > Asteraceae > Deinandra > Deinandra increscens. The sequence goes on from JBCNJP010000023.1 coordinate 61,176,471, forward strand.
AAAATGCAATGCTCCAAATTGTACATCTTCTAGATCAAAATCTTCCCAATCATCACTATTAGAAATATCAGTTACTGGCTTCTGTGAGGCAGGCACGTTGTGTTCTTCTTCAACTACTGCATTCCTTTGAATGGGTACCTCTTCTCTCACTATCTCAGCAAACTCACCAAATTTGTTTCCAAATGGAACTTTATCAGTTAGCTTATTTTTGGGGTTTATCATTAGAAAGACCTCAATCCCCATAGGTTTAGTATCATGTGTATCACCCGAGTTCCTCAAATTTGGATATCTGGAATCCAGAGCCAGCTGTATAAACCTCGGAACATCAGTAAATTTCTTGTCCCTTAGTTACAATATCCTTGATTTCTTCAAATACTACTCTGGACCAGTTGAACCTCAAACCTCTGACCAGTGACACCAGTGACCCCAGTTGACCTCAAAGCCGTACAATAAGATGAATGATGCTGAAAAGGAATCTTTTAAATTGGAAAAGAAGGCATATTAAAATTTATCAATGGCCTTACCAAAAGATATGTTGCATCAATTCAAAATGCATTCAACGTCAAAGGCTTTATGGGATGCTTTATGTCACAGATGTGAAGGAAATGCACAATATAAGAAGAGTAAGAAAAAAGTGTTGTTGAAGGAATTCGACAATTTCTCTCATGTTCCAAATGAAACTATTAATGATTTGATTTCTCAATTATCACATTTGGTGAGTGAACTGCATATAGTCGGAGGGAGTAAAGAAGCGGGTGAACTAAAGGAAAAGCTCTTAGATGCTTTACCTGCATCGTGGAAAGGTTATATCTTGCTTATGACACATGATAAGGGTTTTGATGATATTACATATGATGATCTGACAAGAAATTTGCTGGCTCGGGAGTTAGACATGAAACGGGTTAAATCTCAACCAGTTCAAGTTCAAAATCTGGGTGTATATTTTGGTGAGAATGCATCTACAATGCATGCAAAAGCGAAAGCTAATCCAAATCCACCAACAACTGCATTTTATGTTGAAAATACATCAAGTGGCCAAGCAAATGTGTCTCGGGGTTCTACAAGTGATACATTTACTCAAAAAGCTGCAGTGACTTACCCTGTTTATTTAAGTCAATCATCCTCTATTCCGACTTCAAGTCAAAGTGCGTTTTCGGCTAAAATAACAAATGACTTTATGGCACTATTTTCAGCGATGGTTTCGTCGTATGATGGAGTTATAGCAGGAAAACTGACTAGTGCTGAATTAACCGATGAAGACTATGAACAAATAGACCCGGATGATTTAGAATTGATGGATATCAATTGGTCTATGGCTATGATTTTCAGAAGAGGTAAGAAATTTATGAAGAGAACAGGCAGAAAAGATCTCAATCCCGAAGGAAAGCTTGGATTTGATAAATCCAAAGTCAGATGTTACAATTGTCAAAATTATGGGCATTTCGCAAAAGAGTGTACCTCGGCAAAGAAACAGGAGACTTCGAAGTTATATCAGAAATATGCTGCTCAGAGTAACAAAGCATCAGGAAGCAGTGGTAATCCATCAAGTTCAAATACAAATGCTGGTGGATTAAACTCAGATTCTAAAGCTTTGGTATCTCAAACTGGAGAAGCATATGACTGGGCTGCAGATTGTCCCGATGAGTCTGCATTTCTATGAACTGAAGAAAAAAATGTAGCTGTTGAAGATGATCCTGATCTTCTGTGAGAAGATTTCTTTGCTGATGGTCATCAAGCATTTATGGCTGATATTCAGGTTAACTCTACTATCTGTGAATTTTGCATGACAACTGCTAATCAATTGAAAGAACTTTCTGCTGAGAAAGTCATGTATTATGATAAATACATGTTAGCAGAAGAAAATGTCACCATTTACAAACAAAGGTGGGAGGCTGTAAAAGCTGAATTAAAAAGTGAGCATGCCGTGATTCTGAGCACAAAAATTAAGTTAAATAACAAAACTAAAGATTACATTTTTTTGTGAGAAAAAACTTGCAGAAGCAAATTGTAAAATTTCTGATTTAAACATTAAGATATTAGATCTTCAAAGACAATTAGAGAATTTTGCAAGTTTTTTTTGCAAAGATGAAAATTTAAAAGAAGTGCTCAAAGAATCAGGGTGTACTTCAGTTCCTCCACCGATTGTTCATGGCAAAGGTCCAACTGAACCGGAAATCAAACCAGCTGTTGTGTTTGATTATTCAATGTTTGCTGAGGGTGCATCTGATAAATCCACGGGCAATCATAAGAGAAAGCCTGTTAAACTGATGTCCAAAACTGACTCTGGTGTTTCGGTGAATGTAAAACTTACACCTTTAGAGGCTGTTCAGAAAATCATCGAAACTGAAAAAAAAAATGAAAGAATTTGAAATGTCAAAATTTACAAAAGGACCTGATTTGTTTTTTGAACGTGAGTCTGTCACTGTCAGTAACACCACCAAACCAGATGTGAATTCAATTCCGGTACCTCCACCGAAATCAGCTAAATTTAATGGCATCGGATTTGGACATTCTGATTAAGTTTCTAAGGTCAATCAAAAGAAACCTTAGAAAGTTCAGCAAACTGACAAGAAAAATGTCAAGTTTGGGAATTCTGATGACAAAAAGAACGGTAAAACTGAAGTTGGTGAATCGTCAAAGAAAGTGAAAATGTATTGTCTGAAAGGTAGTGATACCATATTTTTGGATGAGGCATTTCCATTATGTTGTTTTGATCCAACAAAAGTTTCAAAAGTGTTTTATGCTGATAAAGATGAAAAATATGTGTCTAATCATGAACAAGTGAAAACTGGTTCTTTGTTGAAACTCAGAACTAGTTCTGATGATCAGAAGTCTGTCAAGTCTCACACTCCAAAAGTTCAGAAATTTTTATCAAAGTTAAAAACTTCAAAGTATTCACCTAGGAATTTTTATAATTCTGATGGTCACTTTTCTGCTAAATCAAACAGATTTGACTATGAATCATATGGCTTTTGTGATGACTATGATTTTTATGATGACTTTGGTCATTATGTACAAGATTTTGGTTTGTTTGAAAACAACAAAAGCAAATGTGAATCCAAAAGATACTCTGAAGACTGTGGAGTTGATGAGTATGGCTTTTATAATCAAAATGGTTATATTGGTCCTTTGTTTAAACCACTTCCCAAAAATAAATCTAGGAGATTTAGGGCTAAGAAACCAAGTCAAGTGGTTAAACATATGACTGATGGTAACACTTCAACTGAATCAGGAGATAACTTTCCTGCAATTTTTGTCGATCATAGAAAGTGTTATCATTGTCATCAAAAGGGTCATTTGAGAAACAGATGTCCAGTTTTGGCTGAGAAAAGAGCTTCCGCTATTAGTTTAGAAAAATCTGAAAATGTTTCTGAGCCAAAACAGGTCGATGACAAAGTGGTCACAAAACAATTCTTCAAACGAGGAAAATTTTTCAAAACTCAACAATCATTTGATTCTTCATCTTCAAGTGATGTTACCACTGGTTCATCAGTTTCTGGGATAAGGCAAAAGTGACTGCCTAAAATGACCTCAAAAGCCACTGAGGATTTTTCTGAAGACACCGGTCGACCCAAAGCTGAAAGCTTGGGTCCAGATACTCACTAATTATCTGCTAAAATGTGCAGGATGCTCGAAAGCCAGTTGTTAACAACTTTTTGGTCGTTGATAGTGGAGCATCCAGGCACATGACGGGTAATATTTCCTTGCTATCAGATGTTAAACCTATTCAAGGAGGAAATGTTACCTTTGCTGGCGATAAAGGAGGTAAGATTACCGGTGAAGGCAAAATGGGTAATGAGAAGATTACATTTGACAAAGTCCAATTTGTACAAGAGTTGCAACACAATTTGCTGAGTGTTTCTCAGATTTGTGATAAGCAGTACACTGCTGCTTTCATAAGTTCAGAGTGCTTAATTCTGAAACCTGCTGGAATCCAAATTCCTGATGATTGGATTGTTGTACGAGCTCCTCAATTTCGTGACTTATATGTGTTGAACATGAATCAGACCTTTTCAGCGGTTTCGGCTACATGCTTTATTTCTAAGGCAACGGAAAAAGAATCCATCATGTGGCATCTGTGTATGGGACACATCAATTACCGGAAGATGAATTATTTGGTAAACCATAATCTGGTGGAAGGTGTTTCAAAGAATAAATTTTCTATACATGATGTTTGTGTGTCTTGTAAGAAAGGTAAGCAAAAGACAAAGTCTCATCCGGCTAAACGTTTAAACTCGATTGTGACTCCTTTGGAGCTACTTCATATGGATCTGTTTGATCCTGTGAATGTTCGAAGCATTGAGGGTAGTTATTATTGTTTAGTGATTATGGATGACTTTTCTCGATTCTCATGGGTGGTGTCACTAGCGTCCAAAGATGAAACTCCTAATCAAATTCAGAAGGTGTTATCCAAGTTTCCATCAATGTACAAGCATAAAGTCTATCGCATTCGTACTGATAATGGAAATGAGTTTAAGAATGCTAAGATGGCTGCGTTTTGTGATTCACTTGGGATTGTTCATGAATTCAGTGCGCCGTATACTCCGCAACAGAATGGAGTCGCTGAACGAAAGAATCGAACTTTGATTGAGACAGCTCGAACCTTGTTGGCTGATGCAAATCTACCAATAAAGTTTTGGTCCGGGGCTGTGCACACTGCATGTTATGTGCTCAATCATGTTCTGATTGTCAAGAGATTCAATAAAACAAGTTATGAACTACTTAAAGGTCGAAAGCCTAATTTGAATTTCTTGGTGCCGTTTGGGTGTCTTTGCACAGTTCTCAAAGAAGGTGGGAAGTTTGCTTCAAAAGCTGTTCAGGGTGTTTTTGTTGGAATCATCATCCGATGAAGCGTGTGTACTTTCCATCTTCCAAGACAATTGAGAATCATGTAAATGTGGACTGTCAGAAGCATACTTTCCTACATCCCAAATCGGTTGATGGTCAGTCTTATGATTATAAATCTCTACTTGACTCGTTCACGGTTGCATCATCTGGATCTGAGGAAGAGGAGGACCCTGATATTGTAGCTGCTATACTACATTCATTGATAACTCCTGGTCTAGGTTCATGGATTCCAAAGCTTTCAAGCACTGCTGTTACTTCGTCTAGTCAGAGTGCTTCTAGTCTCGATACTATAAGTTCTTCTGATGATGATGAAAGTCTGTTTCATGAAGCTGAATCTATACCTGTAGATGATCAAATTAATCTGCCAAGTACAAGCTCTTCTGTACCGCATTCGTTACCGATTGATGTTTTATCAAGTTCAGAAGCGGCAGAGGCATCTTTAACAAATTTAGAAGATATTCAAGAAGTTGCTGATTCAACAATTCTTCGGATTAACACTATTCATCCTCAAGAGAACATTATTGGAGATCCGTCTTCGGGGGTTCGTACACGAAATCAATTGGCAGGAAATATTGATGCTTTGATTACCGAAATCAGAGAATCCGGGATTCAGAATGAAGTTTTCCACTCATGCTTTCTGTCTCAAGTAGAACCTTCTAATGTTGCTAAAGCGCTGGAGGATGCTTCTTGGGTAGAAGCAATGCAAGAAGAGTTGCAGCAATTTACAAAGTTGGGCGTTTGGCATCTTGTTGATTTACCCAAAAACTCTAAAGAGCCTTGTGGAACGAAGTGGGTTTTTAAATGTAAAAAGGATGATCGCGACGTCATTGTCCGAAACAAGGCCCGATTAGTGGTTCAAGGATTTTCTCAGATTGAAGGCATCGACTTTAATGAAGTGTATGCTCTAGTAGCCCGAATAGAAGCTATCCGGATATTTCTTGCTTTCGCGGCATATCATGGGTTTAAGGTGTATCAGATGGATGTGAAAAGTGCGTTTTTGAACGGGAAGATTCGTGAGGAAGTCTACGTGAAACAACCACCTGGTTTTTATGATCCTGATTTTCCTAATCGTGTGTACAAGTTAGATAAAGCGTTATATGGTCTTCATCAAACCCCGAGAGCTTGGTATCAGACTCTTTCTACTCATCTACTCAACAACGGTTTTAGTCGTGGCACGGTGGATTGTACACTGTTTTCGAAAAAGTTCGGGAAGCATCTGTTGCTTGTTCAGGTTTATGTGGACGATATAATTTTTGGGAGCACGAATGACAGCTTATGCAAGGAATTTGAGCGTGTCATGCAAACAAAATTTGAAATGAGTTCTATGGGAGAGATGGGGTTCTTTCTGGGTCTTCAAGTCCATCAATCTGCCAAAGGCATCTTTTTGCATCAGACGAAATATGTGTCTGACATTTTGGCACGGTTCAAGATTGGCGATGTTCGGATCCCAAGTACACCTATCCAGGTTTCACATGGTCTCGGACCAGATGAATCTGGTGAAAATATTGATCCAACATTGTTTAGGGCTAAGATAGGTTCTCTAATGTATTTAACTGCACCTCGTCCTGATATAATGTTTGCTGTGTGCTTATGTGTTAGGTATCAGGCGGCACCAAAGGCTTCTCACATGATAGCAGTAAAACGAATTTTTGCTTATTTGAAGGGTAATCCGGATCTTGGCATCTGGTACCCTAATGATAATAAGTTTGAATTATCAGCTTATTCTGATTCAGATTATGGCGGATGCAATATAAATTTCAAATCCACAACCGCCGGGTGTCGGTTCTTGGGAGATAGACTAGTGTCTTGGCAATGCAAAAAGCAAACTTCGGTTGCCACGTCGACTGCGGAGGCGGAGTATGTGGCGGCTTCCAGTTGTTGTTCACAGGTTTTGTGGATACAACAGCAGTTGCGCGACTACGGTTTGAATTTTCTTACAACTCCCATTTTCATTGATAATTCAGCTGCTATTTCCATTACGAAAAACCCCGTTCAACATTCAAAAACTAAGCACATTGACATCAGATACCATTTTATCCGTGATTTCTACGAGAAGAAATCAATTGATTTGCAGAAAATTCACACGGATTTTCAAAGAGCTGATTTGTTTACGAAAGCTTTTGATAAAACTCGCTTTCAATTTTTGTTGCAAATCAGTGGGTTACTAAGTTGCATGCTAACTGATCTGATTCAGTTGATCATTTCTTTTTCGTTTTTTTTTGTTTTGCTTTATTTTTCTGCTTTTTAAGGGGAGAATATTTGAAAAATACAAAAATAGTGTGTGTTTTTGTATTGAAAAATTGAAAAAGCATAAAAAAAGGGGAAAATGAAAATTTGAGAAATATGATCCAACCTCGTGAGAAATGATAGTACATCAGCATACGTTATCTGCCATGAATAAAGTAGAAAGAAAGGTTGTAGGTACTTGTTTGAATGTGCTAAGTAGTCTGATATACGTGAGTATGATATAAAGATAACGCTTGCTTCATAATTGTGTTTACAAACCGTGATGGATACTGTGTATATCTGGCATAAATAAAAGGAGAAAATATCAAAAACAGAATAAAGAGATGTTCTGGTGTATGCTTGCTTTATTTTGAAAGATTTAAACTTGTTTGATTTTCTTTATTTTGTCAAACGATCGGACTTTCTCTGCGTATCGAAAGATCGACCTGATCGTTGTTCGTTTGACTTTCTGCTTTATTTTTCTTGGTGTTTTGTATAATCCATCGGACTTTCTCTGCGTGTACGTGAGTACTGACCTGATTGTTGTTGGATTATACAACTTCTGCTTTATTTTATATTTTTTATTTTCCTAAACAATCGGCCTTTCTCTACGTGCCTACCGGCCGACCTGATTGTTGTTCGTTTAGGGTTCTGCTTTCTTTTTGCAAGAAACATCATGAACATGATATCTCTGTGGCATTTACTTCTGTATAAGCAAGTTTACAATATCAGTATGAAAAATCTGCTGCGAGTAACTTGGCTTGAATAAAGAAAAACACAAAAAATATGAAATAAGCAGTTTGCCAGTATTCCTGATCGTGTGGGTACCATGTTATAAATGCTCAATTAAAATACTTAATTTCATATCAGAAAGCTATAAACAATGACTTGCTTTAGCTGAAATAAATCAAATGGTTGTATTCTCAGTCAGTTTGGCTTGCATGCTTTGTATTTTAAAATTGCAATGTGTATGATGCGTTATGTTTGATATGATCTCATGTTGTGATCTTTCTCACAAAAATATAACTTATTGCATTTTAATTTCCTGATTTCTGTTGATTTGCTGTTTTGCTTATTTTAGAAAAATATCAAAAAGATTTTAGGTGTGTTTTAGCATAAGTTCGAAAAATCAAAAAGATTTTAGTTTGTTTTGATATAAATTTGATAAAAATCAAAAAGATTTTATTTCTGCATTATTTTTTGATCAACTGAATTCAGAAACAACAAATCAGTTGATTATTAAACCACAATCGGTGCTAAAATCAGTACATCATATTTGAATTTTGAAGAAATTGAAGTTTTGGGTTAAAAATGAAACATTTGAAAGTTGAAGGGTCTTATTTGTCACAAAGTGATCCGGCGGACCATATGGTACGCCGGGCGGACCACTTTGGGTATAAATAGAGGAATCTGATCTGGGGTTTGCATAACCCACGGACCACATACATTTCACTGAAAAAAATCCTATTATTCTCTCAACTGTTTTTCTCTGATTTCTCGGTGAATAACGAACCTTTGCGTGTGATTTTTTGTTGCTACATGTAGGTATTCACATTGCGCATCTATGGATGGTCTTCATTTGTGATATAATGGTCTAGATTGTTAGATTTATATAGGTTTAAGTCTCGGTTTTTTAAAGAAAACTGACTTGGATGCTTTAACTGGTTTTATTTGTTCTTAGTACACTTTGAGCACATCTACTTGGTCGGAAACTTGTATAGATCAAAACCTTGGTGTTAATTTTCAAAACAAACAGTAGATTGTGAATCAAAATCGCAAGTGACTGTTCGATATTCTGATCGTCCGCTGGACCACATGGTCCGCGGCGGACCAGATGATCCGCTGAAAGCCAACTGGTCCTCGTTTGGTCCGTTTGACCAAAAGTGATCCGCGGTTAATTTTTTTCTAGTCCGCCGGACCATATGAACCGCTGAAGACGATTTGATCCGCAATTGGTCCGTTTGACCAAAAGTGATCCGCCGTCATTTTTTTTCTAGTCCGCCGGACCAGATGATCCGCGAGACCAAAATTGGTCCGCAGATGGTCCGTTGATAAAATTTTGAAAATTGTTGGTCATTATGATTTTAGTATGTGTTTTTAACGTCAGTTTGTTGTGATGATTTGTACAGATATGACTGAGTTTAATTCGATTGGAGAGCATAACGTGTGTGCATTCTTAGATGCAGCTGAACGCTGGAAACCTCATTTCCTCGACATATTTGATTTTATGCGAAGATCAAGAATTTACTATGCTGCCACTCATGTTTGTACACCATATAAAGATTTGCTGGTTATGTTTTGGAATTCAGCCCAAGTGGATTGTTCCGTCGATCCATAAGTAATCCGTGCAAGAATTCTCGAGATTGATGTGATTATTTCTGAAGCTGATGTGAGGAGGGTTTTGAGATTCAATGATCAAGCTGATTATCCAACAGAATTTCATGAAGCTGATTTGGTAGCTTTACTCAAAAGGATTAAGTATGATGGTCAGTTGTATGTTCCATGGTACCTTAAAGCTAATCTGAGTCCTCCGTACAAATATCTCATGCATGTTATAATCAAGTGTTTTGGAAACCGAACAAGAGGTCAAGAAGAATTTGATTTGAAGGTTTTATCATTCTTTTCTGCCTTGGTATTGAATAGGCAATTTAACTTCTCTGGCTGGATTTTCAACTACATGAAAGACAACATCTTGACAAAGCAAGTGAGAAGTATTATGTATCCGAGGTTTGTGCAGATGATTTTAGATGCATTATATCCTGATTTTCCAAAGAATTCGGGTGCAGCTTTGGAAATGAAACATATGAACAGAGTTGTTGTTGGTAAAATCCCGATATATCAGAAGCGTAAAGGAAACAAAGCTGCTCCACCGGTTAAACGTTTAATTGGTCATCTTGCAAAACCGGATTATGTATCTCCGGCTGATGGAGCTACCAAACATTCTGATAGTTCTGATGACGAATTGGAGTATGATGACAACGGTTTTCCTATTCAGATAGCAGAAGATGAAGAAGAGAATCAGAATGTTCCTGAAAATCAAGCACAAAATAGTCAACAACCTGTTAATCAAGACCACGTACCTCGTACAACAACAACAACCTGAGCCTGTTGTTCATGAGAATATCGTTGAACCTGAAGCTGTTAATCTTCAAGATGATGATATGCTTGCTGATGCTGATATGTCTAAAGGTGATGATGCTAGTGAGAGTTCATCTGAAACTGAATAAGACTCTAGGGATTATGTCACAATTTTACATAATACCAGAGAAATTCCCGTGAAGAGGGGTTCTAAGGCTCATATTGCTTATTTAAAGTCTCAAAATCAGGATACTTCCATATATGAGTCTAGAACTAAGCAGGTTGAGGATAATGATGACGATCCATTGTATACTCCTGTGATGGATGAACCTGTTGCAAAGTCTAAGCCAGTAGATAAAGGCAAAGCTCCGATGGTGGGTTCTGGCAAGCGCCTTAAACGAATGGCTCGGCCAAATTTTTTGGTAAAGCAGGGTTCGTTTCTGGCTGATGCTAGAAAATCTGGTCAAAGTCCACCTGGTAAGAAGCAAAAGGTTCAGTCTCAGTCTTCGGTTCCAGTGCAACCAACAACACAAAGTGTGAATGTTCAAAGTTCTTCTGTTCCACCTGCTAAAAAGTTAATAATCAGAAGGTCGTCTACTACTACTTCTTCTGCGACTGCTTCTACTACTGCTGCTCCTACTCGATCAACCATTCCTTCTGCTGATCTGAAGCTGGCAATTCATCAGACTAGACTTGATGCGTTAGAATCAACGAATCGTCAGCAGGCAGATGAAATCAGAGGGTTAAAAAATCTAGTAAAGGAATTGGTGGCTCGGGATCAATCTAAAGATCGTGAAATTGCCAGTTTAAAATCTAGAGATGAGGAAAAGGGTCTTGAAATTGCAAAGTTACAACAATTATCTCTTTCCCTGGGTGAGCAGTTAAATCTCTTGCTCAAAGCTTTACCTGCTAAGGGGGAGACAAGACCGAATCCTGATGAAGGTTGTAAAGATGATGATGTAATGAAATAGTTTAATGATGATCCTGATCCTAAAGGAGGTGTAGGTGGAGCTGGTTCAGGTACTGGGGCAGCTGGATCATCTGCTGCTGCTGGTCCGTCTACTACATCTCAGGGGGAGACTGACGATCATGTTTATGATGTGACCCCGATTACAAGAGTTGAACTAGGAGAAGGGGAGTTCGTGAATCCTTATTCGAAAGAGCAACTTGCTGCAATTTTTGCTCTAAATGTAGAAGATGTGGATAATGTTCCATTTGCTGATCCGTATAAAGAAGAAGATTCAGATGAGCATGTTGATTATGAAGAAGAGCAAGTAGAAGTAGAAGATATCACTGCTGAAGAATATTCTACTGATCCGAAGGTTTATGGAAATTTTACAGATAATGATCAGTCGGAAGGTTTCAATTTCTTTGGTAAACACGATGAAGAAAAGATTGAAGAAGAATTAAAGAAGAAAGAGTCTGAGAAACAATCTGAACAGCCAGCATCAACCGAATCTGAAGATTTATCTAAAGAACAAGAGAAAAAGATGTTATTTGATGCGTGGTTGAAAGAGCAAATGGCGAAGAAGATGCCGGTGAAATCGTCTACAAAGGTTGTTGATCACAAGAAATTCTTTGAAAGGAAAGGTAGAGAAGCGTCTGGCAGAATAATAAGTTGGATGTATGATTCTCAACTCAAATGCTATGCAATCAAGAAAGAGTTTGGAATTATCTATCTGAAGTGTGCAACAAGATTTAGTACACTGCCGGTTTACGATGTAAGAGACTTACCCAGAACTCCATTTTTGAATTATGTAAATGATCAGTTGGCTGGAGTTTTCAGAGACAAACTGATTGAAGAATGTCAAGGAAAGTTTCAATTTTTAACTCCTCAAAGGCCGAAGTTTGTTGAGCATCCAACGGACATCCACCCGAAAACTAGAAAGCCAATGATCATTGTGAAGTACAAAAAGCCTGTTCAGTTAAATAAAATTCCTTTGAAGAAGCTTGAACAGGATTTCATCAAAACATTGAGATGGTGATATTATGATGAAAGTTCTGGTGAAACAGTGGTGGTGGTTAAAGAAGAAAACAAAGTGGTCAGACTGTATGATCCGATGTGGTTAATCAACTTATCCATGAATGATATAGACAAACTCTATCACTGCAATATTCTATATAAGGCTGAGAATGCTGAACAAGCCTTGCAGTTTCAACGAGTGATGAGAGTTTGTTTTGCTTTTGGGATTCATGCGGGGAACAACAGAAGACAACACTGGAAGGAGACTGAATCAAGAACTTCAGAAGACTAGCACAAGACAAGGGGGAGTTTGTTGAAGCATATTTCAGTGTCTAGTGCTAGGTCTAGGTGAAGTGTCATTATAATAGTTAGTTTGTGTTTTCTGGTCTTAGCGGACCAGGTGTGGACCAGATGGTAATCTGGTACGCTGGTTAGTTGGTCCGCTGACCAGAACACCTATATATATGTTTAGCTCATTTAGAGAGGAGTAGTTGTGAGGTTTTGAGTTGTTAACTGTGTGTTTTCTAAGGTGTAACCTGTAACTCTCTGTAACTCTCTCTCTGAAGGTTTGAGCAATAAACGAAGTGTTATTTACCTTGTTGTTTACCAAATCTGTGATCACGATGCATTAGCAAGTTCGATTCTGTCTTCTCAGGTTTTGGTTAAAGTTGTGTAAAGAAATGTTTTCGGGAAAAGTTGAGACAAACCGGGACTTATAACTTTGGTTGGATAGGGCCTCAGTGCCAAAATTTTTGATATTTTGCTACTGGAAGTGTTGGGAACGAAACCCCGTTGGCGAAACGAGCTAAAAATGCAAAATTGGAAAAAAGTCACTAAAAGACAAAATAGTCGTTGCGGGGTGCATCGCCTTTGGATGACCCTGTTGCAGCCCGCATCACCCCCAGTAATCTGCCGGGTACTTCTGTTAGGACAAGTTTCTGTGTGTGGCCGTTACTGTACGAATAGAATAGATTGAATGTATAGGGTTTATTGTATGTGAGAGGGTCAACATACTAACCAGCGTACGAGATGGTACGCTGGGTGGTCCGCCCGTACCAGTTGGTACGGAGCCTATGTGGTACGCTGACCATCCAACCTATAAATAGGTGTTAGTATGTTGATCATCTCTAAGTTTGTTCATTTCATTCTGTGTGGTCTGTGTGAGAGAGGAGGTTCTGTCCAAACCTCCTCCAGAGCTTAATTGATGTATACTCTCTTGGTATTGTAATCATTTGACTATAATTGAATGACAAACTTCCGTCTCTATCATTCTATGATCTGGAAACGATCCATATATGGTTTTACACGCCCTCAGCCACAGATCCAACTGACCCAGGAGGAGATTGATGCCGGGTTTGCCGTAGCAGCAACAGCCCCACTCGTGGATCTTGACGATGATGATGACGAAGAACCTGAGGAGCAGGCAGATGAGGTTGCGCCGCCACAGTAACAGGAGCCCCAGGATCAGCAGCAGTCCGGTAACCATCTGGTTATCGAACTTTCAGCAGGCAATTCTGTTAGCTACCATTCTCAGCACCATGAGCACCATATCTACGCGTCTCCATCTTACGCTCCAGATAGCTATGATTCGGGTGTTAGCAACAGCCCAGACGAGTCCGAGCCCATGGTCGAGGTCCCTATTGTTACAGCAGCCACCACTGCAGCCGCCATTGCTCCCGGACACCCTGTTCCCCCACCATACCCACTGTTTGCCCACGATATGCGTGATCCCTATGTTGCTGCACGCATGGAGGCACAACAGCCAGGCCTTGTTTCTGATCGTTACTCCCTCCCAGCGCTGCAGAGATCGTACAGTGCTCATGTTCCCATGTATCCCCACCAGTTGACCCATATTATGTTCATCCTCCACCACCCCCACCTTACATGATGCCCTCCTATCCCTATGCCCCATATGTTCCTATGTTGAGCCTCACCGTTCTTCGTTTTCCGGTCCTGGTTACCCATTTCCTTATTCTCCATACCGTGAGGTCGCCGGACCTAGTTCCCCAGACGTTGCCGCTCTCGTGGAGCGGAACCGCGCACTTGCACAAGAGAAAGCAGATGCAAGGAAGAGAGAGAAGAGTATGGCAAAGATGTTATCGAAGGCATCCACTGCTATTGGGGACGCAGCTAGGATGGGATTTGGCATGGGAAAGAAAAAGAGGCACTGAGGATCGATCGTTGTTGATGATTGTGGATGTTGTGATTCTTGTCATTCTACCTTGTGGTTGTGTTTCTGATGTGTTTTGATTGTCGACTGTTTGTACTTGTTGTAGTTCTGTTGTACTTTCAGTCTTGTATCTGTGTTGTTGTTATGGTACTTTTAGTGGTTGATGTATTGTGATCTGGATATTGTGATCATAGTCCTTATGCTAGGAACTTATGTAAGACTTGTTATGGTATTGTGGTTTAATAAATCCTAGTGTTGTTGTGAATTGTTGATTATGGATTCGATTGCACTAGGGATTGTATAGCTTGTTGAGGCTAGGAGTAAGTGATTGCCTAATGTGTAGGAATTTCTTAGAACTCCATTATCCTTTGTTTCCCTTGATAGTCATGACACTGCTTAGTTTCGTGAGCCCCCTGTTCCGGGTGTATCTGATAGGTATCCTCCGCGTATCCCAATGGTCCACACTTGTTAGGGGCAAGACCGAAGCAAGCGTTTGTTCCCCCTTTTGAATAACTCCTATGGAGTTATGTCCGTATCGCAGTTGCGTTTGTGAGAGTCTATTTGAACCTTTGTGGGAATTCTAATGGCGTTTCATCCAAATTTCAGCCAATGACGAAGGCTAATACTAGCAGGACTACCAGAAGGACATGTCATGCTACTGACGATCCCAAGAATGGTGGTGATATTCCAAAGAATATTGTTGAACAAAGTAATGATGAAGATAACGACAACTCCTTGCGTATTGTGGATGAAAACCTTTTAACCTCCGAGCAGAGGCGAGAAAAAGAGCAGGAAGAAAGGTTCCAGAAACTGATTGTTGACGGGATTGCAGCTGCATTCCCAAACTTAGTTGCCCAGGAGAAAAGACTGGGTAAGAAACACGTTGAACCTGAAGGACAGAAACCCAGAACTGAAGAAAGAACCGAATTGAGCCATCATAGGAAATCTAAGTCTGAAAAACGCAAGATAGTGAGAGATGAATCCTCCGCAAGTTCCCGAAAGCCAAGGTCTGAGAAGCGTAAAAGGGTTAGAGAAGAGTCTTCTGCAAGCTCGAGGAGCGAGCCTAAAAGGCGTCGCAAGTATAGTTCAAATTCTGACGTCTCTGAGAAGCGCGAAGTAAAGAGAGAGCGAAAGGAGAAACAAAAAGCATACCAGAGGGGTTGCAGCTACAAGACATACATGGCGAGTAAACCAGGAATCTTTAGGGGTGACAAACGTGCCACTGAGGCACTAAACTGGTTGGATGAGGTTGAAAGCGCGTTGGATATCAGCAAGTGTGCAGAGAGAGACAAAATCAAGTTTACTTCTCAATTATTTAAAGGACCAGCCCTGAACTGGTGGAAAGCAGAACTAAACAAAAGAGGCAAGACCAAAACTTACTTGATGGGTTGGAATAAGTTTCGCAGATTGGTGTTGGAAAAGTTTTTGCCAGAAAACGAATCTGAGTAGCTGGAGAATGAGTTTATTCACTTGGAGATGAAGGGGTCAGATTACATGTCATACATTAACAGGTTCAATGAGCTGCTGAACCTTGTTCCCCACATGGCAAAGGAGGAGGAGACTCAAATTCGTCGATCTCTGTATGGTTTGAGCCCAGTAATCAGGGCGTATGTCAGAGCTTCTCGACCTCACACTTTGAAATCTGCCATAAATTTGACTGGCACTCTATGTGATGAGTGGAACCGCCAATCTGGGAGAAGGGATGAATCGTCTGGGCACCGTAAGAGGTTTGAGGGTAAGAGAAGGGACCGTGACCGAAATCGCAGGGGAGATAGAAAGAAAGGCAAGGATGAGAAAGGCAGAGACTACAGGGGAGAAAGGCCTACATGTTACAAGTGCAACACGGTTGGTCACTTTGCAAATCAGTGCACCAAGCGTGCTACCTGTTACAACTGCGGTGACAGAGGACACAAAATCGCTGACTGCCCAAAACCCAAGGATGCTACAAAAGACAAAAACAGGGGCAGAGATGGCGGAGGTCTAAAAGGTAAACCTCGACTGTTTATCCTGACTGCTGAAGAGGCTCGTAATAGTGATGATGTTATATCTGGTATGTTCTCTGTGAACAATGTGTTTGTTAGCATATTGTTTGACTCAGGAGCTAATAGGAGTTTCGTGACCACTTCGTGTTTACCCAAATTGAAATGTGCTTTACATGCCTTAGATAGACCCTATGTTGTAGAAACTGCTAGTGGGCAGGAGAAGAGCATTCCTGAAATTGTTAGATGTTGCCAACTAAGAATAGATGATGCCTTATTTGATCTTGAATTGTTACCTATGGCCTTGAGTGAATTCGATATTGTACTTGGTATGGATTAGTTGAGCCGCTATCGGGCCAAGATCCACTGTGATAAGATGGTTGTGGAAGTAGAGTCATCAGAGGGCAAGGTGCACACTATCGTTGGAGATCGCCAAGCACGACTTTTAAATTTAATCTCAATGCTTAGAGCGGAAAAGTGTATAAGGAAAGGGTGCCAAGCTTTCTTGGCTAACTTAGTAGAAGTCCCACGAGAAGAAAAGGTTGAAAACGTACCCGTTGTGTCTGAGTTTTCCGACGTGTTTCCCGAAGAACTTCTGGGACTGCCACCAAAGAGGCAAGTGGAATTCCAAATTGAGCTTACACCAGGGACGACACCGATAGCTAAAGCGCCTTATCTTCTTGCACCATCAGAGATGCAAGAACTTAAGAGTCAACTGCAAGATCTTCTGGATAAAGGATTTATCCGGCCTAGTTCGTGCCCGTGGGGAGCACCCGTGTTGTTTGTAAAGAAGAAGGATGGGTCTTTCCGCATGTGCATTGACTACCGTGAATTAACAAGGTAACGATCAAGAATAAATACCCACTTCCTCGCATAGATGATTTGTTTGATCAACTCCAAGGAGCTAGTTACTTCTCAAAGATCGACTTAAGGTCTGGATATCACCAAGTGAGAGTTAGAGATGAAGATGTTCCAAGAACTGCTTTTAGGACAATATATGGGCACTATGAGTTCACCGTGATGCCGTTTGGATTGACAAACGTACCTGCAGTCTTTATGGATTTAATGAACCGAGTGTGTAAACCCTACCTCGATAAGTTGGTAATAGTCTTCATAGATGACATATTGATTTATTCACGAACAAGGAAGGAGCATGAAGAACACCTTAGAAAGATTTTAGAGGTACTAAGATTTGAGAAACTTTATGCCAAATTTTCTAAGTGTGAATTCTGGCTTCCTGAAATTCAATTTTTGGGTCATATTGTGAGTGATGCTGGAATTCAAGTGGACCCAGCTAAGGTTGAAGCGGTAATGAACTGGGAGCAGCCTAAGTCTCCGACAGAAGTTAGAAGATGTTTGGGTTTAGCAGGTTACTATAGGCGATTCATACAGGATTTTTCTAAGATTGCGACACCATTAACCGCGTTAACTCAAAAGAATGCAAAGTGGGATTGGAAGCAGAAACACACTGATGCATTTGAGCTTCTGAAGCGAAAATTGAGCACCGCTCCTATTCTTTCCTTACCTAAAGGAACAGAAGATTTTGTTGTTTACTGTGATGCATCGATCAACGGGTTAGGATGCGTGCTGATGCAGTGAAACAAAGTGATCGCCTATGCATCAAGGCAACTAAAGACGCACGAGAAGAATTACACTACGCATGATCTAGAACTCGGTGCAGTAGTGTTTGCCCTAAAGATTTGGAGACACAACCTCTATGGCACCAAGTTTGTGGTGTTCTCAGATCATAAGAGTCTTCAACATTTGTTCAATCAGAAGGAATTAAACATGCGTCAAAGGTGTTGGATGGAAGTGTTAAGTGATTACGATTGTGAGATAAAGTATCATCCCGGGAAAGCCAACTTAGTAGCAGATGCATTAAGTATAAAAAAAAGAACCAAGCCTTTGAGGGTTCGTGCGATGAGAATAGATGTGCGTGTCGATCTGGTCGATGAAATTTTGAAAGCTCAAAAGGAGCAAATAGCCGATCCGGAGGTGAATAGAAAGGAAGAAATGATGACCATCGTGGGTCGCCTTACTAAGGGACCAGATGGTATCCTTAGATTGGGAAATAGAATTTGGGTGCCAAAGGGAGGTGGTCTCCGTGAAATGATCCTTCGTGAAGCACATAAGTCTAAGTATATGATGCACCCTGGTAATGATAAGATGTACCAGAATTTGAGACCCCACTATTGGTGGCCGGGGATGAAGAGAGCAATTTCCGAGTATGTGGGAAAATGCCATACGTGTTTGCAGGTAAAAGCTGAGCATCAGAAACCTGCAGGTTTACTTCAACCTATAGAAATACCAGAGTGGAAATGAGACATGGTGACTATGGATTTTGTAACCAAGCTTCCAAAAACTAGGAGTGGTAATGATGCTATTTGGGTAATCGTGGATCGATTGACCAAGTCAGCTCACTTTTTGCTGATTAAGGAAACTTACCCCACATAACAATTGGCTAAGATTTATGTAAATGAAATAGTGTCAAGGCATGGAGTTCCATTATCAATTGTGTCTGATAGAGATGGCCGATTTACTTCTCATTTCTGGCAAAGTCTTCAAGAAGCGTTAGCAACTAAAGTAAAATTGAGTACGGCATATCATCCGCAGACGGATGGGCAGAGTGAAAGAACCATCCAAACCCTTAGAAGACATGCTGAGAGCATGTGTGATGGAATTCGGTGGCAATTGGGATACCCACCTACCGTTGGTAGAGTTTTCATATAACAACCGCTTTCACTCTAGTATAGAAATGGCGCCGTTTGAAGCTCTATATGGTAGGAAATGTAGAGTCCCGTTGTGTTGGTCTGAAGTTGGAGAAGGGCAACTTACAGGACCAGAGTTGGTTATGGCTACGAATGATAAGGTTCGAGAAATTCGAGAAAAGCTTAAAGCTGCACAAGATCGGTAAAAATGTTATGCTGATCGTCGTCGTAAGCCATTGGAATTTAAGGAAGGAGATATGGTAATGCTTAGGATATCCCCTTGGAAAGGGATTATTTGGTTTGGAAAGAGAGGAAAGCTAAGTCCTCGCTAC
>JBCNJP010000023.1:61196274-61211540 GCA_039602395.1 Deinandra increscens subsp. villosa
ATATGAACACCCAGAAGATTCCAGTAGCCTAGTGGTCATTAAAATAAATTTAGGACAGTTTCTTGATAGTCAATTAAGTGTTGGAATGATCGGTTTTGGTTAAAGTTGTGTAAAGAAATGTTTTCGGGAAAAGTTGAGACAAACCGGGACTTATAACTTTGGTTGGATAGGGCCTCAGTGCCTAAATTTTTGATATTTTGCTACTGGAAGTGTTAGGAACGAAACCCCGTTGGCGAAACGAGCTAAAAATGCAAAATTGGAAAAAAGTCACTAAAAGACAAAATAGTCGTTGCGGGGCGCATCGCTTTTGGATGACCCTGTTGCAGCCCGCATCACCCCCAGTAATCTGTCGGGTACTTCTGACCCATTGCGGGGTGCATCGCTTGGCCAGTAAACCATTGCGGCCCGCATCGAATCTGTGACCAGAATTAGTGATTTTGTTTGTTTTGTGTTTTGGGAAATATCGAGCGACCCGGTTTGATTATTTTTACAAGTATGGGCATAATGGTTTCCAGTATAGATATTGTACTTCCCGGTTGGGGCCCTGTGATCTCGTCAGGTGTTTGTTGTCCGCTCGGTATGTTCCTGGGAGTGTTGTTAAACCTCCCATTTGTTTATGGATTGTTGCTACCAATTGCTTGAGCATATATAATTGCGGATAGGTTCTGATATATTTATGTATATATCATTATAATAGACTTGCCACTTTGATACACTTGGACGTTTGGATTCTCTTGCCCTGTGACGCTTGCTTGATCCACCATTTGATATCTGTGAGTTGATAGCTTTTTCCCCTACTTTAACTTTTTAACGTTTTGGGGTGTACATGAACCATGTCAAACTATTGCTTGTTTGTTTGTTACTGTGCTTAGGTATTTTGTTACCGTGTTATAAATTTAAACTCGCATGATACGAGATGTTCATGTTGATTAGTATGGTTAATTTGGGCCTTAGTGTTAGGCCACAAAGACATATATTGCACTAATACAGCTGTAGAGGTAGATCAAGGTGTCTCATACCCTTTGTTGGTCCACAAAGGGAGGCGTGCGGCCGTAGGATCGTACCACCGGAGTGCTGGTTTAACCATAGGAATTTATAATAGGCACAGTATTGTTACTTGATTTGTGGAAACTTGGATTTGAGTCAAACGCGCTACGACTCACCAATAACTTTTGTTGTTGACGTATTTTTGGTTCATGTGCAGGTAAGTAAAAGCTTTGGGTGGATGTCACGATTGGATGTTAGGGACGAGTTGGGTTTTATACCCGTTGGGGTTGATTTGGTTGACTTTGGGATTTGTTCCCCGTCATGACTATCATCTGTTATTGTTGTCTTTTCCTTTGACTGTGTTGGTAGCCTTAGGTTCTGCCTGGGCGTAGACTGATGTGTATTACTTAAGACTTAACATATTTAAGTCCATTATGGTTTGTGTTTAATTTTGTATTGGACGGGTCGTCCGTTTGTGTGTGTTGACCTTGTGATCTTGCATCTATATGTTTGCTTCCGCGTGTTCTGATACGGGCGGCCAGTCCCACTCTCCTCTCCCCCGCGCCTGGCAGGGCGCGGTGGGGCGGGGTGTGACACCTAGAATCAAGTGCTGCCCGAGAATCTGAGAGTCAATATGTTCCTACAGTATCGACTGAGCAAAGCTTCCGTGATCAAATCTTTGAAGCCTCCTTTATGCACTTCTCCTTTGAGTCTGACACTGAAGTTGAACCAAATGTGACTGCAACTCAAGAGCCTGCGGTTACAGAACAACCTGGTCCTTCTACTGAGGATAGAGGAAAAAGGATTTTAACTCCTGAAGAAATTGCTGAAGAGCATCGTAAAAGAGAAGCTGAGAAAGAAAGATCCCGTAGAGCACTTATTGATGAAACTCACCAGCTATCATGTATGCAAAAGGGTCGAGCACTTTGCCAGAACGTTCAGAATCAATCAGAACAGATGAACCTTTGATCCGCATTGTCACAAACTTAGAGGGCACCAATGTGGATGCTGATGACAACTCTGTTACAGCCAACATGGTTAGAACTCTGATGAAAGACAACTTCTCATTGAAATATCTGATGAGTCTCACTGACACTGAGTTGACCAAGTTATACACCGACGAGGAGAGGTTGAATTCTCACCTACCTCAAAATCAAACTGTTGAAGCACAATCTGATCTCCTAGCTGATATCTTTGCCGACACAAACAAGACTGTGGACTTCCTTCCTATCCATGATCATCTCTCTGATCTTACCCTTGATATCGGCAACACATACATTCCTCCTCCAGAGAACTCGTCCGTTGACCCTCCTGACTCTGAAGCTTACATTGAATCCACCACCAACAGTATGAACTCTGAAGCACTCCGCAACTTCTGTAAATTCAAGAACATTGACAAGAAGGCATACTACAAGAAGAGACTTACTGGGCCTCCGGAAGTTTGTGTGTGAGTACCGGAAGACAGAGCGGTTGGCTAAGTTGGAACAAATCAGAATCAATGAAGAGGAACGTTCTGAGGCTCTCAAGAGAAAAGATAATCCCCAAATCTATGACGAATGGGAAAAGCTAACTCCTAACCTGAAGGCCATGCAATTATTTGCTGCCAAGAACTTAAGGAAAATGCCTAGCAACCCTAATGTCAATCATGGGATGAAGATCTTGGGTTGGAAATATGATGAAGCCTTTGATGCTTTCATGGTAAAGAGGAGAAATGGATATGTCCAAATATTTGGAGACTTCAAAGCTCTCACTAGCTTATTCTCTTGGGAACTCAAACAACTCAAGTACCTGGACTAGGTGAACCACACTAACCATCCAAAGGGTATAAGGGCTGCTGCGTTGATCCAGTCTACTTATAATGATAAAAGATTCAATCAAAATCCAGAAGCAGAAAGAAAAGCTTAGTTGGCAGAAGAGAAAAGTAGGCTTTGTGCTCCTCACCGAGGTATGTTCAAGGATATAGGAAAAGAAGTGAATGCAAAGACTATCCCTGGAAACCAGAAGAATGCTCCTATGATCAGTTGGTACTATAACGGGATGACTCATAATGAGTTGGTAATCGAAAGAGATGGTGCTGACGCTATCAGAATATTTGCTGCTATAGAACTCCGTTTTCTCTCTCGATCCTACTTGATGATAATGTATTATGAGAAGACGCGGACCATACCTGTTCAGTTGAGACCTTATGAATGCTACGATGCCACCTATTTTTTGATATTCTTAAACTGGTAGTGTAAAAGGCTAGCAGAATTAGGTAGACTCACTCTTGATTCAGAACTCCTGAGAACAGCAACTTGTTGGTTGATTAAAGAACATGGTTCAAGTGTCATTTTGGATAAGTCAAGACGATTGGTCGAGCTGAACACTTATAATGACCTGAAGAAGCTCGTTTGGCAAGATATCTTTAGGCTGTATGATATGGGTATTCACGTACTTTCTGATAAAGACAAACCTGCAGCTAGAGAGAACTGGAGATTTTTGCTGAAGCTGACCGGTCAAGATGCTTGAAGCTCGAGAGTTTGCATTGCCAACAAGGGTGGAATTGTTAGAACCTATTTGTTAGCAACACAAACTTATTGTTTTCTTATCTTGTAATTGATACTTTATTTTGTAATTGTCTTTTGATATGTACTTGGTAAACTTTGTGTATATGTTAGCGTACTTGTTATGCTTCTTAGCGGACCTGTGACTTATGCTCTTAGCGGACTTGATTTTCACTTAGCGTACTTGTTTGAATGTTATCTTAGCGGACTTGTTTATTCCTAGCGAACTTGTTTACTTAGCAGACTTGTTTTGTTCCTAGCGTACTTGATTTGTTCTTAACGAACTTGTTAGCGTACTTGTTCATGTTAGCGAACTTGATAATGCTTAGCGTACTTGTTAGCGGACTTGTTGCTACTTAGCGTACTTGTTAGCGAACTTGATAATGCTTAGCGTACTTGTTAGCGGACTTGTTAAGTGCTAGCGAACTTCATTTAAGTCTTAGCTAACTTGTTCTCCTGATAGAATATTTTGTTGAATTCTAGGTAATGATTGTGTTTGTCAAACATTCCTTTTGTCCCAGGCTCTCTAGTTGTATAAATACTACTAAGAAAACCTTATTGGCAACGCTTGAAGGAGTATTATTCCTACAGAGAGCCTTTGTGTGTGTGTTCTTGGTGTTAGTGTGTGTTCTTGAGCTTTAGGAATCATCAATGGGTGAGCATTGATGCTGATCCATCCGGAATCGACCATCACACATGATTTCCGCACTTGTGTGATGAATCATATGAGAACAATGTTGCTCAAATCTGTTCCTGACCAATTTAGATTCACACTAAGTTTATGAAACTAAATGATATCATTTTTGGAAATGAAATTTATATTTGCTGAACAATTTCTTCAGCAAATTTATATCTGTTTGTCGGTTCTCGGTTTTTACGACTAATAGATTGATAAACATGTTTTATTAAGTAATCATAATTAGTGGTTCGTAATAATAAAAGAGATTGTCAAGGCACCTAAGCATAACTAAACAGCCTATAAATAGGTGATTAGAGATTAGGAAGCCCTAATCTCAGAATCCCTGCCGTCGGCTCTCTCTCTCTCTCTCTCTCTCGTGTCCTCTCCCTCTCGTCGGATCCTCTCTCTTGCGACCAAGCAGCCGCCGACGGCCACACTTTTCGCGGTTCACGAATCACCACCATAAACTGTAGTCAGAGCCATAGCCTCAGCCATAGCCGCCGTCGCCGCCGCCATCGTGAACCACGGCCGAAGCCGGAGCCCCGTCGCATCCATAAGCAGCTGAGCCGCAGCCGCGAAAGACCGCCGCCGCAGCCATTGCTGGCATGCCGTCCGTCACCGCCACTGCCGTTTGCGACTGCAGTCGTGTCACCGTCTCCGTTTCGTCTCCGTCCAGCGCTAGTCGTAACCTCCATCACTCGAATCATTGCGTACTGCGACGAATCAATCGGAGAAGTTTTGCGGTCCGCGAGACGATTGGATCCGAACGGTCGGCTCGGTTTTCTATGAAACCCTGGCGACTTGCTCCTTGTTCCTCGGTTGTCTTTAACATTTGTTAGAACACCGATCAGGTATATCTAATTT
The DNA here is from genome assembly GCA_039602395.1 of Deinandra increscens subsp. villosa. Lineage (NCBI taxonomy): Eukaryota > Viridiplantae > Streptophyta > Magnoliopsida > Asterales > Asteraceae > Deinandra > Deinandra increscens. Next base: position 61,201,348 of record JBCNJP010000023.1, read on the forward strand.
GCTTTAGATTTAATTATTCAATTATTTATTTCGATTGTATTGTCATTATATACGATCGCGTTTAGTTTTAACGCGATCATGGTGTTGTGTGATTTGCTGATCGTGATCCTGTTTGACACGATAACGACACTTTATGGTTTACACGTTTTAGGAATCAAATTGTTTTAATTCCACTGCGTAATTGAATTACTAGTTAATTCGATAAACACTGATTTAATTAAACACGGTTGATAGTGATTAATTAAATTGTAATCGGATATTTTTTTGTTGTTGTCATCGGGCACCCGTATACCGCTGTCGTATCCCAACATGTGAGATAGTATAAATAGCATGTCTTGTTTATAATAGAGAATTTCTTGGAAATATTTCTACACTTTCTGTGTGTGTTTCTATGTGGGTTTTTCTCTCAAGCTTATCAATACAAATTTCATTTGTATTTACACTTTGATTTCCTTTACATCTCATAATCACTAGATTAGCAAACGATCCAACGCTCGCACAATTACAAAAACATTAAGATTTCACGTTTTAAAAATGTCTAACGTTAAAATGTTTTATTATTGGACGTAGTCGATAAATAAAGAAATAAATAAACGCTATCGTTTATGGATTATTTACGTTTCAATAATATTACAAACTTTGCACGTATTATATAATACTACAAAGGCGATGGAAAATATTAAAATTCTATATTTATTTATTTTCTTATTATTAAAGTTCCAGCAATAATGCGCACCGTTTCATTATTGTTAACGAGCGGTTACCAAAATAACGCAGGTATATGCCAAGACTAACGAGCAGTTGCATAATATGTTATCTGCGTAACTAAAACACAGATTCATGCACAGATAATCGGTAATTCTTACAGTAATTTATATGACTTGACTTGGGAAACTTACGGTTGTCACATTCTACCCTAGTTGAGAGAATTTTGTCCCGAAATACAGATTGCGTCATCTGCAGGGGCTTAATTGGGAAAGTGGTGGGGATACTTGGCTCTGAACTGGTCTTCGTGTTCCCAAGTAAACTCGGATCCACGGTAGGAGTTCCATCGAACTTTGACAATAGGCATTCGGCGTCGCCTTAAGCTTCTTGACTTCACGATCGATGATTTCGGCAGGTTCCTCCATGAAGTGAAGGGTTTCATCTATTTGGATTTCTTCGAGAGGAATGATAAGCGATCTGTCAGCAAGGCACTTCTCCAGATTACTGACATGAAATGTGTTGTGAACACTGCTAAGTTCGACTGGCAGTTATAGTCTCTAAGAAACTGGTCCGACCTTCTCTAGGATTTCGAATGGACCAATTTATCGAGAGTTTAGCTTACCACGTTTGCCAATGCGGTTGACACCTTTCCACGGGGAAACCATTAGTAGAACCTTATCACCGACTTCGAACAAAAGAACCTTATCACCGACGGTCACGGACGACTTTCAAACGGTTTTGAATCTGGGAGACTTTCTCAGTCGTCTTGATTACTAACTCCGGACTGACTATTGGCCATCTCCAATTTCGAACCAACAGACGGGTGATCGGCACTTTCAACCATAGAGTGCCTCGAACGGGGCAGCTTGGATACTGGTATGATAAATATTGTTATATGAAAACTCGCATAGAGGCAAGTGGTCATCCCAGCTATAAAAAAATCAATTACGCAAGCACGTAACATGTCTTCAAAGTTTTGGATTGTCTTTCACTCCGGCCATCAGTCTGCGGATGGTAGGCAGTACTCATGTCTAGTTGAGTACCTAGTGCTTTGTTTAATGATTTCCAAAACTTGGACGTAAAGCGACTATATCTATCAGAGATGATTGAGATGGGAGTCCCGTGGTGAGAGATAATCACTTTAAAATAGAGTCTGGTTAGTCATTCCATGGAATCCTATTCCTTCATTGCTAGGAAATGAGCAGATTTTGTTAATCGGTCGATGATAACCCATATAGTATTGTTACCATTTCGGCTTTTTGGCATCTTGGTGAGAAAATCCATCACTATACGTTCCAACTTCCACTCGGAAATTACTGGATAGATGAGTAGACCGGATGGTTTATGATATCCTTCTTGAACTTTGGCTCAAGTCAAACTTTTACCAACACATGTCACAACTTCCATCTTCATATTGGGCCACCAGTAGAGCTCTCTCAATCCGTGGTACACCTTGTCAGCACCATGGTGAATTGAATATCCGATTTGTGGGCCTCATCCACGACTAGGCCTCCATTGCCTCCGTATAGAGGTACCTAAAGCCTGTTCATGAAGTATCTAGCACAATCAGGCTTGATTTTAAATTGAGGGTCCATAACACGTAGACATTCAGCTCTGACATTCTCTTCCTTAAGAGCTCCTAGCTGAGCTTCACGGATCTTGGAGGATAGGCCTGAGTGGATAGTCAAAACAAGGGATCTGACTCGAAGGGGTTTCACACGTTTTTCTTCCCAGGGTGATATAAGATCTCGCATTCATAATCGCTAAGCAACTCGACCCATCTTTGTTGTCTCATGTTCAACTGTTTCTAGTTCAAGATATGCTGGAGGCTTTTGTGGTCAGTGAGGACTTTGCATTCTGTGCCATATAGGTAATGTCTCCATATCTTGAGAGCGAATACTATGGCTCCGAGTTCCAAGTCGTGAATGGTATAGTTCTTCTCGTGAACTTTCTAAGTAACGCGAGGCATAAGCTATGACCTTTTCACGTTGCATTAACACGCATCCTAGACCTTGATGAGATGCGACACAAAAAACACAGAAGTCATGGTTTCCCTTAGGTATGGCTAGGATTGGTGCATCGCATAACTTATTCTTAAGGGTCTGGAAGGCTTCTTTATTTTTGTCATCCCAGATGAACTTCTTATCCTTTTGGGTTAGACTAGTCGGGGGTTGGGCTATTTTGGAGAAGTTCTCGATGAACCTTTCGGTAATAACCGGTAAGAACAAGGAATTTTCGTATATCATATGGGGTTGTTGGAGGGCTCTAACTTTGATTGCTTCAATCTTTGTGGGGCCAACATGAATACCATGATCGTTGATCACATGGCCAAAGATATGTACTTCTCGAATCCAAAATTCATACTTTGAAAATTTGGCGTACAGCTTCTCTTTTCTAAGCAATGCTAATATGAGCTTGAGGTGTTGCTCATTTTCTTCCTTACTACGGGAGTAGATCAGGATGTCGTCGATGAACATGGTAACGAACTTGTCAAGATAGTGTTTACACATGCAGTTCATGAGAAACATTGTGACAACCGTCAGAAATACCAGGTCATTTTATGCCCCCGATTGTCCAATTTACATGCATTGTATTTAATGAATTTAATTCACATAAGTTGATGCTTTGCATGTCGTAGCATATCCACTGCATTCATATCATGGATCAGTAGTTTAGTAAATTATCGGGTCACACACGCGGCCTAACCAGCACACGAACATTGGTGACGTTTTCCATAATAGGTTAAATAAATATTTCTGTACATATTTCAATCCCTATTAATTTATTTTAATGATTAAAATATACAGATGTTATGGTTTTATTTTAACGCGAACGTCTAACGCGTATTTAATATTTGATCAAATTTAAACATACACAACTATCACTAATGAGCCATTTAGCATCAAATACCATTTTATTAAAGTAGTTTTAATAAAAATATTATATTCTTCGAGTTTATACCCGCTACCCGAAAAATACTCGGTTTCATCGAAAAATTAAATAGACACATTATATCTATACCTTTACCATCATTATCTCCATTTTATCTAAAGATTTGATTTTCTCTCCCAATTTTTGTAGGATCGGTGTTCATTAGTGTTTAACTTAACAAGAAACCCTCTACTTGTAAATATAACCCTGCGGAATTAAAGTTATATTTCACTTTACTTAAGCAAGTCTTAGTTCTCTTGTGTAATGTAAGTGTTTGATTGCATAAGGATAGTAACAACGAAGTAAGAAATACTCGGCACATTTGCATTAACTCAAGTTTACACTATTACAAGTTGATCGAGAACCGTGTGTAAAAATGAAAGCTAACTAAGCTATATATAGTGCAGGTGAGATCAATGACAACCATTGATCTCAAACAATTTAATCTAAACCATTAAAGAAAAGTCAAATACAAACTACCAAAAGAATAAACTTGACATATGGAATATTGTTGGTACCTGATATGTGCGTCGTGTGAAGTATCAAGCAATATATAAGATCAAGTCAAACTAGGTCTGGCCGAACTAGGTCCGAACCTGAAGTTCGGACTGGCCGAACCTGAGGTTCGGCCGAAGCTCGGACCAGCTAGTATATATAGATGTTTGGTCTTTGTAATTGGAAGGGTTTCTGAGCGTGTAAGATCTATTAAGTGTGTGTTTCTGAGTGTGTATTCTCTGAGTCTATATCTGAGTGTTTACTGATTGTAGTTGTTCTTCATTGATCAATAAAACAACCGGTCAATTATGTTTCGATGTTCGATTAGCTAGATCGAGTAGACAATCCGATGCTTACGCATTTTCAAGTGGTATCAGAGCTTTCTGGTTCACTCTACTGATCTCTGGTTGTTATTTTCGGATTTTTGAAGCGTTTTTGAAGTTTCTCGAGTTTGTTTTCATGTTGTTCATCAATTCTATCGAGTGTTTGGTGTCAAATTTGTTCCTAAATCACTTTCTATCGGTTTTACTGATCCAGAGTAACGAGTTTCGTCAAAATCAGTCATTTTTTGAGAGTTTTTGAAAAATGAGTTCGAAGTTCGGAGTCTTCTGACCAGGTTCGGAGTAACTGCTTTGAACTTGAAGTTCGGTCGATATTCGGTCAGGGTTCGGAGCTGTCTCGGTCAGGGTTCGAACTATCTTGATCAAGTTCGGAGTTCATTCACGTTCGGTCAAGGTTCGGAGGTAGTTCGGTGCTAGATCGGAGTATTTTAAGAGCTCAGACAGTTCAATTTGTTTCGGAGCTAGTTCGGACAAAGTTCGGACTTTGATTCTAGGTTCGGACAGAGTTCGGAGTTCAGTGTTAGGATTGGAGCAGGTTCGGCCGGCAGAATTTAAAAGTTGTTCAATGATGTCGGAATTTCATGTGTTTGCTGCAATGCAAAGTGCGACGCAAACCATGTTGAATTTTGATAATGAAATTGGAACAAGTCAGAAAGTTCCCAAATTGTTGAAGTTAGAAGATTATCAAAATTGGAAGAAACGGTTTTCTGCATATATAAGCCCAAACGATATTGATCTATGGATTCCGATTCTGAAATTGTATGAACGACCAACTGAAGAAGGAGATTATAAGAAAATAAGGAACTTCAAGATTTTGATGCTGCTGAAAGGAAAATTTATGAGCTTGAAAAGAAAGTTTATGGTTATCTTACAATGGCTTTACCTACTGAATTGTTACATTACTTCAGCACTTGTAAGAAATCAAAGCAATTGTGGGATGCTCTCTCAGCAAGATGTGTGGGTAATGATGATTACAAAAAGAGTCGGAAGAAAGTATTGAACAAAGAATTTGATAATTTTCAAAACTATGAGAATGAGAACATTACTGCTCTCGTTTCACGGTTTTCAAATCTAATGAGTGAATTAAAGGTAGTTGGTATTGAGAAATCTGATGTTGATTTGAAAGAGAAGATTATGGAAGCTTTACCTGAGAAGTGGGAGAATTATGTTGTGTTGCTCACTCATGACAAGGATTATTCTACAATGACGTTTCACGAGCTTACTGGAAAACTTCATGCTCGTGAAATGGAAATGCTAAATTCAAAGAGGTCAACTGCTACTTTGAAACATCCTGAGTTGTATCATGGTGAGAATACGGCAAGCATGAATGCTAAAGCTAAACCAAGTATGAGTTCTGCACCAAGTACAACCTCTTTGACTGGAATTTCTGATAATTCGGATAACAAATCTTCACGGGGTTGTAGCTTTACAATTCCAATTTTTTCAAATCAGAATGCCTTTTCTGCTGAATCAACATAAGATTGTGCCAAAATGATTTCTGCTTTGATCTCATCATCTTTTGGTTCGATTATTAATAATGTTGCTGATGCAAAGTTAACCAGTGATGATCTTGATGCTCTTGATGATGATCAACTATCTGAATTGGATATATCTTGGCAATATGCTATGTTATGTCAAAAATCGAAAAGATTCTTCAAGAAACATGGAAGAAATTTTTCTGGTGATAATTTGGGTTTTGATAAGTCTAAGTTGAAATGTTATAAATGTTCGCAGCTTGGACATTTTGCCAATGATTGTCAACAGTCACATGCAAGTAAGCCTGGTTTTACTCAATCACCCAAGCCTGGTTTTACTCAACCATCTACTAGTAACACCAGCAAAACAACAGCTTTAACGACTCAACATGATGGTGTTTATGATTGGGGTCAACAATTTGGGTATGATTCCTCTGCCTTGATAGTTACTCATGATCAACAAGAGGACTTCTGTTCAGACACTAGTTCTGATACTAGTTCAAATCCAAGTTCTTATGAATCGGCTGAGAATATGGAGAGTCTGATGAAAGAAAATACTTCGTTATTGCTTAAAATTCACAAGTTTTCTGAGGAATTCAAGGATGTAAAGGTAGAGTTAGAAGTGGCTAAAAACAATGAGAAGGAATTGGATATGAAGAATGAATGTTTGCTTAAAGAGATCAAATTGTTGAAGGAAGTTTTAGAAATTTCTAAACAAGATAAAAGGGATGTTGAAACTGCAAAAGCTAAAATCTGTGAAGAAAGGGATGAGTTAGTGAAAGAAGTCAAGAAATGGAAGGATGAAGCTGAGGATACTGCTTCTGATTTCACAAATTTGTTTGATAAATCAAAATTCAAGCTTGATCTGCTTACAAAGAATGTTGAAGACTCAACGGCTAAGATTGAAGCATATCAAGTTGACATGGGAAAATTGTTGGATGAGAAGTGGGAGTTGGTTCGTGTAAATAAAGTTCAAGCAGCAAATTTGGAGATTCAAAAGCGTAATGAAGATAAATTAAAGAAGGAATTATTTGAAGGACTTGATAATCTTCGCTTGCAACAATTTGAAACTCACAAAGTTGCGAAGCGATTGATTGCTAAAGAAAAGGAATTTGCTGAGGCTCAACAAAAAATTTCTGATCTGAAAATTCAAGTTCTTGATGCTAATCGATTGCTCAATAATGTTTCAAATTCTCAAGTCTTCACAAGTTTCTTAGCTAATGATGAAAATTTTGAGAAAATGTTTGATAAGACTGCATCACCCCCTGCTCATATCAAAGAAGCTTTCAAATATGTAAAGGAACAAGTTGATGCATTTGATTACTCAAAGATTTCATCATCTACTGTTGAGGATGAGAAGGCTGTGACGAAGAAGAAGAAGAACAGGAAGAATAAGACAAAGAAGGAAAAGAAATCTCCAGTTTCTTCTGCTCCAAAGTTTGTAGCTGGTTCATCTTCTGCTGATAATGAGAAGTCGGCTACTTCTAGTGACAAGATTCAGTCTCAACCTGAGTTTGATGAAACGATCTTTTATGATCAAAAGAATGTAACCGAAGTAAAAGCTAAATTTTATCGATTAGCGAAAAATGGACATTGTTCATCTAAGGAGAAGATTTCTGGAAAGCATGAAGGTTTGGGTTTTTACGGGATGAAAGATAAAATTGAGAAGGTTCCAGCATCATCTTTTCAAGATTTGAAGAAATTAAAGATGAAACAAGTGAAAAAGGAAGTTTTTCAAGCTGATAAAATTCAACCCGAGCGGTTTTACAAACTCAAGGGTTCGGATCAATTATTTTCTGACAAAGAATTTCCACTTCATTGTGTTGATGCTCGGAAGATTGCTGAGGTCTTTGTGAAAGCTAACATTTCTTCTGAAAGTTCTCAATCTCGAAGCCCTACATCCAAATGGGTACATGATCACAGGCATCAGGTATATGATTCTCATTCTGATCATGTTCGAGATATTCATGTGTGCTCTTCGCAGGTACATCAAAGATGGGACAAATCGACAAGAATCTGTTATATTTGCCGTCGCCCAGGGCATATGGCAAATGATTGTCCATTACCTTCTAATTCACCTCAAATATTTCATAAGAAATCAGTTTTTGGTAAACATGCCACAACAAAGTTCTTTGATGAACAAGGCAGAGTTTTTTATGAAGTTGAGCCTACATTTTATCATAAACAAAAACGTTTTGTTCCAATGTTTCCAAAAGCTCAAAATGTAGGTTTCCCATCACAGTCATCTGTGATTGTTTCATCAAAAACTGATTTACCAAAACAACCGCAATGGAAACCTAAGGTGGTTTCTAAGCAAAACAAGGACACTGGTCGACCAGAAGCAATTCGCTTCGGGTCATTTATGGACTAATTAGTTTGATCAGTGTGCAGGTACTTCTAGAAGACCAATCGACGATTGCAAAGTTGTTGATGGAGGAGTATTCTGCTTAACTTAAATTTCCTGATAAATCTTTCTAACCTGCAAATTTTCTGGATTCTACATTTGCAAACTATCTGTGTTGATTGATCATTTTTCTTTACTTCCAAATTTTTCTCAAAACCCCAAAAATAGAGTCTTGTTTTTGTGTAAAATGAAAATACAAAAATAGAGTTTTCATTTTAAGGGGGAGAATTGTAAGTAACGGGGAGTAATTGAGAAAATGCATGTTATGGGGAGAAAGTGAATACATGCCAAATATATAATGAAGGAAGGTGAATACATGCCAAATATATAAAATTGTGAGAAATTGATCATTGGGAAATGATGGTACATTGGCTTGCGTATTTGACTCATGGATAGAGTAGATGAAAGGGCCATAAGATCATTGTTTGATGTGCTTGGTAGGCTCGGCAAATCAGAAAGTATCCAGATGTGATATACACTAAATACTAATGCTTGACCATGTGGATAACATCTTGATGCATATTTCATGACACAAAACAAAATAAGTGTTATTTTCAAAATGAGAAGTCACTGTGTATACATGTGTTCATTTTGCAAAGATTTAAACTTGTTTGATTTTCTTTATTTTGCCAAACGATCGGACTTTCTCTGCGTATCGAAAGATCGACCTAATCGTTGTTCGTTTGACGTTCTGCTTTATTTTCTTTGGTGTTTTGTATAACTCATCGGACTTTCTCTGCGTGTAGGGGAGTACCGACCTGATTGTTGTTGGGTTATACAGATTCAACTTGTTTTATTTTTCTTATTTTGTTAAATCCGAGGCCTTATCTGCGTATCGAAAGATCGACCTTAAGGTAGACGATTTAACATTCTTATTTCTTTTTGCATGGAACACAGTTGACTATATCATGAAAATACTATGCATTGTGAAAAATCACAAGTGCTGTCACACAAAAGGAAATAGATAGAAAAGCTGAAAATGTCTGATTATGTCTGATAGTGTGGGATACACTGGTCAAAGCAAATATAATTAATACCTTAACATATCCAGATGTTATGAGTATGATTTAGCCTGAGTTTAAGTTGGACAAATTATACCGGCAATCGGCATGACTTATGTGCTTCGATTAATTGAAATTGAAGTGCAGTTCAGTGCTTTATGTTCAATATGATCCCATATAGTGATCTTTCTCATACCAAAAATAGTGTTTGATTCTGTATTGCAATTTCATTTCATTTCAGAAAAGAACAAAAAGATTTTTGGTGTGTTTTAGCACAATCCTTGAAATATCAAAAAGATTTTGTTTCTACTTTATTTTCGATCTAATCAACGCGTGATACAAATCAATTTTCAAAATCATATCTTAGAGTCTCAAAGAGACGTTTTGCGCCAAGATTATTTAAATGTTTGAGCAGGTGGCTATGTGCAAGATATCACAACTTCAAGTCTTCTGAAGCCGTTGATAAAAGACCAGAGATACACTATGCGTCATCAAGTATTCAAGATCAAGCTACGATCGAGTTGAGGAGGAGTTTGTTTGAAGATTCATTTTATAGAACGAACAGTTTCTACACTTGAGGGGGAGCTTGGTTGAAGATACAAAGTTGATGATATTGAAGAGATACTGCACACGACGAGGGGGAGTTTGTTGGTACCTGATATGTGCGTCGTGTGAAGTATCAAGCAATGTATAAGATCAAGTCAAACTAGGTCTGGCCGAACTAGGTTCGAACCTGAAGTTAGGACTGGCCGAACCCGAGGTTAGGCCGAAGCTCGGACCAGCTAGTGTATATAAATGTTTGGTCTTTGTAATTGGAAGGGTTTCTGAGCGTGCGAGATCT
>JBCNJP010000023.1:61212040-61318136 GCA_039602395.1 Deinandra increscens subsp. villosa
CAAGGTTCTTTCACCAACTAAACTCCCTCTAAACTTATTTAAATTGAGCCCAAACATGTCTAAAATGGCCCAATGACCCAGTATAACAATAACCCAGCTAATTTTCACCTATTCTATCACATAGGCCTTCAAAATAATCCGCCAATAGGTGATTTAATACACAAGCCACAAATTATTCCCTTACAAGTTAAATCATTGTCAAAGGGAAATTTGTGTCATTTACTAATAGTTGAGGGGTTTGGATGTGTCAAATGCATATATTATATGCATCCGTTCAAATGATTTGAAGGTTCGGACAAAGGAGGGCTCCGAACCGGTGTGCTTATATATATATATGTTTTCAAGGTTCGGACGAGTGAGGGAGTGGACAATAACCGTTTCTATGAGTTCTATCTTCTAGAGGAGGAGTTTTTTATCTCGATTTTCAGAGAGATTTATTGTTAGGATCATGTTTAGATGCTATAAACGAGTTCAAATCATGTAAACATCGATTAATTGGAGTTATAAACCGAGTTTTATTTACGTTTTCGTGTTCTTTGTTTCGGTGAACTTTCGATCTCAATTTCGGTGTACAAATTACTAGATCGGGACGAATCGTATTTTCACTAAAGCCACCACTCCACCCCAAGAACTTGGTACAAATAAAGATGATGCTACCAAAATGGAGGGGTATAGGGCCTACAGAGAAGAAGATTTTACTGAATTTGACTGGTATACAAGAGTACCCACGGAGGTTAGATTGAAGCTATTTCAATCTGTGGGAAGAGAGCCATTTACAATTGAAGAAGCATGGAGAAAGGTCTCAATACCTGACATCCTTGCTGTGGCCCCACACAAAGACAAACTAAAGGAACTGTTTCTCTTCACTATGATAGCTGCAGGAGCTCTTCCTGCCTCTATCAGAGAAATTCAGCAAATTATTAAGAAAGACTTTATTACACCTGAAATGAGGGCAATTGTGGAAGAAGAAGTAGTTGATCTTGATGCAGAGACAGAAGTAATGGATGAAGATGATGATGATAATGATGATGATAACAATGGTAATGATGAAAATGGAAAGAAAGATGACGAAGAAGTTCAAAGTGTGCTGAATGAAGACAATACTAACAAAGAGCAGAATATTGAAGATATCAACAAAGTTGTGTACAAAATTGATATGGATATTGTTGATGAACAAATAGAAGATGTCTTGAAAGATTATAGAGATCTGATTGATCCCGAGGTAAATGATGAAGTTACCTTGGAAGCTGAAGAAGTTATCTCGAGATAACATATTACTCCGGGTGAACAATTTACCTCGGAAGAAAATGTTATCTCGGTAGATCAAATTATCCCGGCACTGGCTATTAGTGCTGATGCTGATCAAGTTACCTTGGAGCAAGCAGTTACCCTAAAAGAGGAAACTAACACTCTTATGTTCTTTGCAGCAGACACGGAGCAGCCAATCAGGTTTGAGTTTACTCAAGCAAACATTTAGGAAGAAGCAGAAACACTGGCAATGCTACATGCAAAAAGAATTTATCAAGGAATCAGCTTTTCTTGGTTAACTTCTGCTCCTTCTCCTCTTGTTGAACCTAAACAAATTCTGATGATTGAAGATTCTCCAGTAGATTTGGGAGGTGTTACAGATGAAATAGGATATCTTATGGAATTTGGACCTTACTTCCCACCAACAAAAGACTATTCAGAAATTGTTCCTATGGCACCTTCAACTCCTGTGGTGTAACATCCGTATGTTTCAAAAACTCAAAAACTCGACCCACATCAAGATCCAAGGTTTAAGATCAATTCTCAATACCATGAATGTTGGATTAATCTATTCCATATGATAATACTCTAAAAATGATGAACGTGGGCGAAAACCGCGCGCAAAACCGAGTTATAACGAAGCGAGAATCGTGAAAATAAGTTTGATGTTTGTTGGTGAGTTGCAAGACGTGAATTTGTCCCACATTGCCCTACCAGCGAAAATTTCATTCTTTATACACCTATAAATACCCTCCCTTGATCCTTAATAGTTTGCAACTCCTAGTTTGAGTATAAACAAGTGGAATATCCAATTTTTGGCGGTTCCACAACTACAATACCCCTTTGGGTGTCGTGCTTAGTGTTTTTATGCTCTTGGTGAGGAGGTGCTGCCCTTCAAGCTCATCTCATTCTAAAAGCTTCTTTGAGTTCATTCTTCTTATTTTTCTTTCTTTGTTTCCTTTCTTTCCTTCCTTTCTTTACTCGTTTATATATCGCTTTATTAGTTTAATTAGTTTAGTATAGGTTCTTAGTTAGGTGCTTTAGGCTCGTTCTTAGAACGCCTAGCTTTGCAAAGGCACATCATTAGGACGTGTTGCCTTGCTTAGGCTGATTTAGGCTTGCTGTAGCCTTGTAGAGGCTCGTTAGGCCCAACGAGTCTAAGCTATCATGTCCAATTTCATCTATATTCTTCTAATCCAACAGTCAACGTTTTTATGCATGAACAAATTAGGGATTATGGCTTGTTTTTCACAAATCAACAATTAAACAAAATCTTAATCATTCTAATATGTAATCCAGGTTTTGAACATAAACTCATTTTTAAGAATTTCAAGTACCTTAGAAATCGATCTCTGTTTAACAACATATTTAGTGATGGTACTAAAGACGCGAATGACATCTAGTAACTGGAAGGGTGAAAAAACCGGTAGTTGGGGTCTCTGTCAAAGGATAAGTGTTCGCATAAATCTCATAGTCGGACCTGGATGCTTACCTGGGATGCCCCGATGAGAGTGTCATAGCCTATTAGGCCAAAGCATGTCTGGTATCGTTTAAGGTTTTGTTACTCTTAAAAGTTAACATTTTTCAAACTTAAATTTATAACATTAAAACTCATTCCCCAAATGCATAAGAGCTTATAATCCCATATTCCAATATTCATGTCGTTCCCTTCTATTCTTTTAGGATGAATCTTCGGGACAAATCCTTTCACTTTCACTTTTCGCTTCGTGGACTTAACTTCTAATCCAAGTGAGTAATCCTTGCCTCTTTTCTCATTTCCTCATTTTTGGGGTTGCAACATGTATCCTATTTCAAAGTGTTATCTTTCAAGTTTATCAAGTACCATGCATATGTGATCTATGCGTGAATTATGTGTTATGTAGCTTCTAGCATGATTTGTCAATATGTGAATTTCAAAGGTTTTCATGTTTATCAAAGGTTTTCATGTTTTCATTGGATGTCAAGTATGTCATCGTTGTCATGTCTATCATGTCTTTCATTTGGCATAAACATTAACGTAAGGCCTGGGGTAACAAAGGTAGATCTATCGGTTGACAACCCACTCAACTTGACCGGTTCGGCGTTGGGTGTTTGGAGCCTATTTCATTATTTCATATAGTCTAACCTGCGGGTTACGGAATCTTTCATATGTCATTGAGGTTTGTTTATGCCTAGTATTTCATGTTGTCATTTTATACTAGCAATTTAGGTTATGCCTAGTCTTTCATGTTGTCAATATCTTCTAGCATGTTATATTTCACTTATTCTATCATATGACACATAACGCATGCTTTCCAAATATATGTTATGTATCAAACTTGTGGTTACTCACCAACTATTTATAGTTGACCCCCTTTATTTTATACATGTTGCAGGCAATGATGTTGATGTTTCAAGATGCTATCACATAGGGCTTTTGGACCTAGTTTAATAAAGAAATCGTATTTGTTATCAATATGTGGTGTATTGTTTTATTATTCAATGTTATCAATGAAATTCATTATTTAACTATTGTCATTAAATTAGTTGTCATGAGCTTATGGGCAATCTAATCATGCCCCAACGTTCCCGCCGTCGGTTGGGGTGTGACAGATTGGTATCAGAGCCATGGCTATAGAGAACTAGGTTATTAGAAATGGAATGACCTAGACTATTGCCTTAGGTGTCCAGACACTAGAATCTCGTGTATTGCATGTTTCGTTTAGAGATTGCCCTGTTTATGTTTTGTTTTCCCTCATTTAGGATGTGCCTCAAGTCTAACACTTATCACACACTCATGCACTAAATTTAAGGCTTCCTAGCCTTTTTCTTAGTAATGTTGGCTTACGTGCCATTTTAGGAACTTGATTTTATAAATATGTCGTTTCGATTTCGTGTTTTGCATGCGATTTTATGATATCTGGTTTATACTCCGATTTCGATCTTTGGTATTCTTTTGATATTCAAGATTTCATGGTTAAAACACCACTTTTCGTGATTTCAATGGCATTTTGGAATTTTCACCATCGACACTTACTTTCACAATTTTACATATTTTACCTCTCATAATTTAGTCGATTGATATTCCATATTCATACCTTTCGTGTTTATTACATCCAAAGTCATCCTTGTGATTTCTATTTCACAATTTCATAATGTTGTACGACACTCCTGTGGCGTATCACATCCTACACTATCCTACGATTTACGTTATCGGTTCACAGTTCCATTTGACTCACCTTTGGGAATTTAAATAACCCCTTGTTATTTATTTAGTAGCTCGAGTTTCACAATTTTCCGATTCCATCTTCGAGATATTTTTCAATGTTTATACAATCAGTTTGTTACGCTCATGATATCACATACTCTTGATTTTTCACACATCGTCCTTATATTCCAAATTCATGTAATTCATCGTCACCATAAATGTGCTATGGATCTGATTATCCCATTTAGAAAAAAAAACTTGTAAGTTCATAAAACACTCTTGCGTAGTTTTAAAACCTTATTTCACGATACCCAAGTCGCCGGCAACCCATTGTTCCAATCATAGTCTAAGTTGTTGCACCAACGCGCAATAGACACACCTGCGTGGTGATTCACGTAACCCTACAATGTGTGTCAAAAGTTAGCCATTGCAGACAATGCTTCGGTCAAACTAGCCAAACAAGTTGCGCATAGTCACGTTTTGATCTCAAGTCAAATTTACCGTTTGAATCCAGTCAGTCGGTTTTTAAGCTCATGATATATATTTTTTTTAAAAAGTTCATTCCTGATTTCATTGTTCGATGTATAATTCAAAACAATTTACATTCATCATTTCAAAACCTATTTATATCACGTATTTTTTTTTCTATTTAACTCATTTACAGGTGAGCGAGTGTTTGTCGATGGGTTCACGAGTTTACAAGTTTGCATGGTTACGGGATTACATGCTTATAAGTTAACGCGTTTACCCATAAACGAGCCTACAAACTCACACGTACATGATATCCCGTTTTAGAAAATATTAAATTATCCATTTTTGAACCCCTCCAAAATATCACGTTTTGCACTTTTAGGTATACATGTTTAGGAATTTACTCGTTTAGAAAATTATGAGTTTACGAATCCACATGCCTATGTGATTGCTTGTGTATGAGTTTACGACTTTATAACTTTACGAGTAGATAACTATACGTGTTTATTATAAAAAAAAAAAACTCATCCTTTATATTCAAGGTTATATTCCAATTGCAATTACGCGATGTTCCAACCGTTTCACCTTAACATTCATTGTTATCCAAACTCATGTTTACCCTAGGTAACGTCAAATTCATGTGTATCGTGATGATCGTTTTGTTTTCCCTGCTCAATAATCAAGTCCAGACAATCTATGGCGATAAACCATTCCATGGGTTCTTGCTCATGTCCGACGTTAAAACCCACAAGTACTTGCATAGGGAGTACATGGCGTGTCTGGTCAGCATTGTGGACATTCGTAATCAGGAATACGGAGTCCAAGACATCCTAGTCGTTCGGGACTTCCCTGAAGTGTTTCCCGAAGACATATTGGGTCTTCCTCCCGTTCGCCAAGACGACTTCCGCATTAACTTACCCGGTACTATTCCTGTAGGCAAGTCACCCTATCGCCTCACACTGTTTTGTGTCAGCCTAACTTACCCGGTACTTTTGTTTCCATAATTACGGCTCCCAATTAGTCTCTTATCGCATTCATGATGGATATCCCCGTATCTGTACTACTTATATAGTATGGATACTTCTTAGTTATTATCAACGTTACCTTGCGAAACCTTGGTTGTGTTTAGCCATGAGCTTCTTTTGGCTAACTAAGCACACCTGGATTCTTTTGCAGCTCTTACCTGAATAAATTCATTATCGCCTTCGTTGGCGATGTTCGAATTTACTCAAATCCTATTTTCAAAATTTTCATGAAATTTTAGCCCAATAATAATCTTTAGGAAGACTCGCGTTATTCTGCATTTGGATACAAATTGTAAATTTTTTAATGTTCACGTTATTCAATGTTTTAACTTTAAACTGTGGTTTTCCATGCTCAGTGCATGACTTCCAAATTCGCTTTATTCAGTACTCAATGTGTGGGCTCAATTCGCAGTTTCTAATGTTGATCTATGGATTCAAACTCGTTGTGTCAACACATGGCGTGTTTATTCAAAAGTTTATAACTCACATTATTCAAAAATTGATTGGTGAGTTCGGTTTGCGATTTTCGACTCACAGATGGTGAACTCGGTTGTGATTTTCAACACTTGGTTTGCGGTATTCAACTCTCGACTCGCGAGTTCAATTCTTGGTTTACCGTTTTCAACTCTCAGTTTGAAGATTTCTATATTCGGTGTGTAGATTCCAACATCCGGTTCAATTCGTGTATTTTAAAATTCAAACTTGCTTGTTTTGACCTTCAATTCACGGTTTCAAACTTACATGCTTATGCTTAACTGATATTTAACTTTCAAATTCATGTCATTCGATTTAAATTAATCCATTCATTTGAATCATGCCATTTGACATACCACTTGTAGACCTTTCGCTTATCACGATTAGTCTTTGTGCTATCGTTATCCCATGTTTTCATGATCAAATGTTTTTTTTCACTATCTCATGCTTTCATGTTTTCACTACCTCCAGTTTTGATTATCACAAATATTCATATTTATCATTACCACATGTTTCCACTATTTCATGCCATCATTGTTACAACTTACAAGCTCTCATTATCACATGACCACCTTATCACATGTTTTCAATATTGCATGTTTACATTATCACGTGTTTTCACTATCACATGTTTTACCAATCTTGCGAACCAAGACTCATACGAACTATAACCATCAATTGTATGTAATACTAGTTAACCATGCGATTGATTTTGGGTCATAGCCGTGAGGTCTTGTCGTATTAGCAAGGAATTTGTTTTGTTTTGGATTTCATCAAGACCCTGCGCTTTGAGAAAGGTGGACTGGGTGTGAGTCGCGACACATCTAGTTCGCCAGAATCAAACGTGTTTTCTTGTTTGAAATCCGACATGGTTTTATCAGTTACATTGATTTCAATTTTGATGGATACATTCACTTACATTGATTTTAGTTAGTCAAGTCGTCACTTTCAAATGGATACATGTTAACCCCTCAATGTCTTATTCTATTCTCTGCGTCTCCTTGTTTGGATATCCTAATGTATGGGAGACTGTGGCTTTCCCTTTGCTGATCAAGTTGTTTGGTCAAATCATGCATTCTCGTTTTTAAAATCATCTATTATCTTTGATTCTCGGCATGGTACTCATTCCATGCGTGTACGCCATTAATCATGTCATTGTCAAATGTATCACATGTTATATATTTTACATCTGTATCTTTCGGTGTCAAGTATTCCTTTATCAAAACATTTTTCGTGCTTTTTGTGTTGTGTGCGAAAGTCTCTCCGTAGGCAACTAGCATGCTTTTGGAGTAGCAACGATGTGGTGGGTTAGCTGCGGTACACCCTATATATAAGCAACGGTTGTGCTTTAAAAGTGAGCTAGGTGTCGGACCGAGAGTTGGCCCTGGTCGTGTGTCAAAATTCGTGTCACAAGTTTATATCACTATTTCAAAGCAAACCTTCATAAATTTTTTTTGTATAAGTGTACTCTTTGGTTAACATTTTTTTCCTGCAGTCTCTACTAACTGAATTTCTGGACGAAATTTTCTAAAGTAGGGGAGACTCTAACATCCGTATGTTTCAAAAACTCAAAAACTCGGCCCAAATCAAGATCCAAGGTTTAAGATCAATTCTCAATACCATTAATGTTGGATTAATCTATTCCATATGATAATACTCTGAAAATGATGAACGTGGGCGAAAATCGCGCGCGAAACCGAGTTATAACAAAGCGGGAATCGCGAAAACAAGTTTGATGTTTGTTAGTGAGTTGCAAGACGCGAATTTGTCCCACATTGTCCTACTAGCGAAAATTTCATTCTTTATACACCTATAAATACCTTCCCTTGACCCTTTTTCTTCTTATTTTTCTTTCTTTGTTTCCTTTCCTTCCTTTCGTTACTCGTTTATTTATCGCTTTATTAGTTTAATTAGTTTAGTATAGGTTCTTAGTTAGGTGCTTTAGGCTCGTTCTTAGAACGCCTAGCTTTGCAAAGGCACGTCATTAGGACGTGTTGCCTTGCATAGGCTGATTTAGGCTTGCTGTAGCCTTGTAGAGGCTCGTTAGGCCCAACGAGTCTAAGCTATCATGTCCAAATTTCATCTATATTCTTCTAATCCAACAGTTCAACGTTTTTATGCATGAACAAATTAGGGATTAAGGCTTGTTTTTCACAAATCAACAATTAAACTAAATCTTAATCATTCTAATATGTAATCCAGGTTTTGAACATAAACTCATTTTTAAGAATTTCAAATACCTTAGAAATCGATCTCTGTTTAACAACATATTTAGTGATGGTACTCGAGACGCGAATGACATGTAGTAACTGGAAGGGTGTAAACACCGGTAGTTGGGGTCTCTGTCAAAGGATAAGTGTTCCCATAAATCTCATAGTCGGACCTGGATGCTTACCTGGGATGCCCCAATGAGAGTGTCATAACCTATTAGGCCAAAGCATGTCTGGTAACGTTTAAGGTATTGTTACTCTTAAAAGTTAACATTTTTCAAATTCAATTTATAACATTAAAACTCATTCCCCAAATGCATAAGAGCTTAGAATCCCATATTCCAATATTCATGTCGTTCCCTTCTATTCTTTTAGGATGAATCTTCGGGACAAATCCTTTCACTTTCACTTTTCGTTTCGTGGACTTAACTTCTAATCCAAGTGAGTAATCCTTGCCTCTTTTCTCATTTTCTCATTTTTGGGTTTGCAACATGTATCCTATTTCAAAGTGTTATATTTCAAGTTTATCAATTACCATGCGTATGTGATCTATGTGTGAATTATGTGTTATGTAGCTTCTTGCATGATTTGTCAATATGTGAATTTTAAAGGTTTTCATGTTTATCAAAGGTTTTCATGTTTTCATTGGATGTCAAGTATGTCATGGTTGTCATGTCTGTCATGTCTTTCATTTGGCCTAAACATTAACGTAAGTCCTGGGGTAACAAAGGTAGATCTATCGGTTGACAACCCACTCAACTTGACCGGTTCGGCGTTGGGTGTTTGGAGCCTATTTCATTATTTCATATAGTCTAACCTGCGGGTTAGGGAATATTTCATATGTCATTGAGGTTTGTTTATGCCTAGTATTTCATGTTGTCATTTTATACTAGCAATTTTGGTTATGCCTAGTCTTTCATGTTGTCAATATCTTCTTGCATGTTATATTTCACTTATTCTATCATATGACACGTAACGCATGTTTTTCAAATATATGTTATGTATCAAACTTGTGGTTACTCACCAACTATTTATAGTTGACCCCCTTTATTTTATACATGTTGCAGGCTATGATGTTGATGTTTCAAGATGCTATCACATAGGGCTTTTGGACCTAGTTTAATAAAGAAATCGTATTTGTTATCAATATGTGGTGTATTGTTTTATTTTTCAATGTTATCAATGAAATTCATTATTTAACTATTGTACTAAATTAGTTGTCATGAGCTTATGGGCAATCTAATCATGCGCCGACATTTCCGCCGTCGGTTGGGGTGTGACATGTGGAGGATATAGTAAGAGATATTTTGGCGAACTACTGGGCCAAATACAAGTCAGGAACAGGTGAACTAAAGATCAATTCACTGCCACCATTTGTCAAGAGAGCTGCCATCAATGACAACAAAATAGACTGTTCAAGAACAGTATTCATTCCTATTCTTGACAGGCATGGTGAAGATCGTAATGGGAGAAGAGAATGTGACAAGGCATTATCCAGAGAATTCAATGAAAGAATGATGAGTCACATGGCTCAACTGAAGAAATTCAGTGAACTAAAAAGAAGAAGTAGAGAAGGTGTAAAAATTCCTGCAAAACTGTTTGAAGCAGAGAAAGCAAAGGCCATAGAAACTACAAAGCTTCTGGATGGTCAAGAGACCACCTTACCTGACAGTGATGTAAGTATGATAAACTCTGTACTTGCAGCTGATTTAATTGAAAGAATGGAACAAGAAAGACTAGACAAAGAGATGGCAGAGGCTTTTGTGCTTCAAGACAACTAGAACATTTATCAAGACAATGAAGAAGTCTTTGATATTATAAAAGAAGCCAAAAAACGTCTATAGAAGAAAGGAAGAAGAAGCTAGACCAAGCCACATAAAAGAGGCATCAATCATTTATTGAAGAAGACAACATTGCTATAAACAAAGAATAGGAACAGATCAGGCTATCTGTAATGATGCTAATTGGGAGTTACTGAAAAGATGGAGAGACATTATTTTAGCTAGAGGAAGGGTCACCTCTGAAGCCATTAGCTTGACCTCTACTAATAATTTATGGGATTTTATGTCAATGGTAGTAGAAGAAGAAGGAAATCTCAGGCTCAACCAAAGACTTGAAGCTGATAATATCACTCATCAGCAATTGAAGACTGAGGAAACACATAAAATTATAAAAGCTCCTCTTACAAAAGCAGAAGAGACAAGAGCACTCAAAACGTACTTCATTGAGATTCTATGAGAGGAAAAGAACACAATCAATCCCTATCTTTGAATACTCTAGGAGACAGGTATAGTGAGATAAGAAGGGAACAATCAAGGATATCAGAAAGAACAAGAATCCTTAGATCTCCAGGAGCTTTCTCAGGTACATCTTCTCTTCCTCCTAAACCTATGAGTCTCATAGACTTACTTCTTGGCAATACACCCTCTACTCCACCCACTACCACACAAATCTCCACCATTCCTATAAAAAAACAACCCACCCAGGTCCAGCAGACCTCAATTCTCAAAGCCACCAACCAAAAAGTCCAAGCCTAGCAAACCCATTCCACCAAAATTTAGAGCTGATAACTTCACCCCCATTGAACCTCTCATCAAACCCAAACCAAAACCCTCAACAAAATCATCCCAAATTCCTTCAATCCAAAAATCAACTCACCATTCCACACAACCAACTTCTGCACAACCAACCTCAGCACTTACTGAAGCAACCAACCCTGTGAACCCACCAGAACCCACTACAGGTACATCAAGAAGAAAGAAATCAATGGCAATAAGGAAACAATCTCAAGTCATTTCCTCTAGTTCTGACTCATCTTCGAAAATGAAGTGTTCACTACTTTTTCTAACTTAGAACTTGGTGATATAAGAAGTGCAGCTGGTGATGGAAAAAGACTAAGTGCTCAAGAGCAGTCCCTCATGATGAAGATAAGGATGCACTTTGACATAACAACAAGGGAAACTTCGTCTGCTGAACCTATCAAAACTGACTGTCCTGTTACTCATGTGGAATTGGATCTAGCTATTGAAAGATACATTGTATACAGAGCTGATGGATCATTCACACGACACAGAGAGATAAATCCAGGTGAATGGAACTTTAATGATCAAGAAACTATACTGGATTACATGCTCACAAACAGACTGTTTAGATTTGTCATGACAAAGAAACAGTAGAAGGAATCAGTTTTGCTGAAGAAGTTAGTTGCTTTTGGTTCAATATAGTTTAAATCATTTTGTTTTTCATTTAGTATGATATTCAGAAGATTTTGGAAGCATCATCTTAGGGGGAGACTGTAAGGAATTATTTCTCCTGAAGAAATGATGCTGATCGGCTAAACATGTTATCTAGGAAGAATAGAAGGCCCGAGATAAGTTACCTCGAAAGAACAGACTGCCCGAGATAACTTACAGTTACCTCGGAAGGTCATTTTACCTCGGAAGCCTATTTTACCTCGGGAGCACAGTTTTATCTCGGACAGTGGATACACCCGAGATAACTCAAGTTACCTCTGTAAGGCGAGTTATCCCGGACATCAACTTGACCTGCTCCACTTATCTCTTAAATATCTGATCCAGTTTCCCCCTTTTCAACTTTTTGACTTTTGACAGCTTGGCTAATAAAAAAAGGATGGTGATGATAATTGATAGCAAGATGACAAAATTTTCCACAAATCAAACATTTCTTTATTATTTTAAACTCAGACATTTTTGAGACAGGAATAGCTTTCTCATTTGGAGAGTTTTGCTGGGAGCAAGATTCAGTTTCTTTGCTATCTTTTAATTTCCAAAGAGTTTTCTTGTTTTTACCAAAGTTGCTGTGATTCTGAGATTCATCTGATACAGCAGTTACTGATGGTACGTTCTTAGTTTTTAAATCTGACATCTCAATGGATTTAGAAATAAAGGGATCAGGTATAATTTGAATTTTAGTTTCTTCATTCTTAACCTTTTTCACTCACTCAGTGTATGAATCAGGATAAGTAACCTTATTATACACAATTCCATTATTTAGATGATTTATTCCCTATTGCTTACTGACTTTGCCATAGTTTCAGGTGAAAACCCGTATACGGATCGATTCTATGGATGAGACGGAAGTTTTGTCATTGATTCGTGTCAAATGATTACATAAACCAAAGGAGTATACAACAATTAAGCTCCGAGGGAGGTTGGACAGAACCTCCCCTCTCAACAACAAATCCATCCCAATATATTACTCCGGTAAACGTATATCTCGTTGCAGACTGGAATCTGACCAAGTCTTCCCACAACTCAAGAAAGTATCGGGCATATACAAGAAAGTTCCAAAGCATAATTGAAAACTTTGACATATCGGTTCGCACGAACATCAGAATATACCACCTTTCCATGAAGATAAAAAACCACCATCATCCCTTAACTGATTGCTTTTGAATATTCACTTTTTCAATTATGAAACTTTGAAAGTTTTTAGAGTCCCCAATTTCCCCCTAAACAAGTGACATATTCAAATCTTCAATTTCTTATGATTCCAACCCCGCATTCTTGTAGTGGAATGATAAACTCAAGTGGCCCGCAACAGAATCTTTAATCTCATTTAATCTTCAGTTTGTGTAGAATGATAATCTTCGACAAACGTTCCCAAGTAGTCATAACCATGTCTCCGAATCTCTGTCCATCGTCAGAAACATGTATTCTTGAATCTATGTCCATCAGCAAGAACAACAATGACTACTCACAAACTCATTTCTTGAAATTCGATCACTAACTCATAACAAGTATCAGAATCTGGATTTTCTTCAAACATAACACCCCACAGCTACCGAATAAAGGGTAAACTCAATAACTGATCCGCTTCAGTAAAACTCCCACCTAACGGGGGTTCGGGGGCAGCGTCCCTGAGAAGCGGGTCCAAGGGGCGGCAGCCCCTGGCGGGGTCCAAGGGGCTGAGCCCCTGGCTGGGATCGAGCTGACCTCGGAACCTGATCCTCCGAACCCTCTCCAAAACTGACCTTCGGACCTCATCCGAACCTGAACTTCGGACGTCCGAACCTGGAGTTCGGAGCGGTTATTTTTCAGATCTGTTCTTCGACTGAACCTTGTCCGAACTCGAACTGGAAATTTTTGAAATCGAACCAGACTCAGAATTTGATCGAATTTTGACATCTAGAGGCTTCTGTTAGGTAAAAACGTGACTCAGAAAGACTCGATTGATTAAAACTCAATCAGAAACACTTTCAATCACCCCTAACCGAAGTTTTAACGTCTCAAAATGAAGAAAAACGATAGATTTCGACCATAGAAAGAGCCAACAGCTCTGATACCAACTGAAAAACCGTATACGGATCAATTCTATGGATGAGACGTGTTAGTGCATGAACCTTGTGTGGTCGTTACTGTTCGAATTGACGAACAGACAGATTTGAGAATGGACAAGATCTGGGGTCCGAACCCTAGCCGAACTCCAAGTTCGGGGGTGTCCGAAGGTGGTCCGAACTCCAGGTTCGGAGCCGGTTCGGACCGGGTTCGGAGGTACCCCAGTTCGAACAGAAAGTTTAGTATAAATAGTGTTATCTTTGTATTTCTATGTAAGTTTCTGTCTAGTGTATGTGTGATTGAGAGGGGAGGTTCTGTCCAACCTCCCCCAGAGCTTAAACGTTTGTATACTCCTTCGGTCATGTAATCATTCGACACGAATCAATGACAAAAACTTCCGTCTCATCCATAGAATCGATCCGTATAGGGTTTTTCAAGACGGAAGTTTTGTCATTGATTCGTGTCAAATGATTACATAAACGGAAGGAGTATACAACAATTAAGCTCCGGGGGAGGTTGGACAGAACCTCCCCTCTCAACACAGACACTGGACAAAAACTTACACAGAAATACAAAGATAACACTATTTATACTAAATTTTCTGTCCGAACTGGGGTACCTCCGAACCTGGAGTTCGGACCACTTTCGGGCACCCCCGAACTTGGAGTTCGGCTAAGGTTCGGACCCCAGATCTTGTCCACTCTCAAATCTGTCTGTTCATCAATTCGAACAGTAACGGCCACACAAGGTTCATGCACTAACAAATTCCCCCTTGGACGTTACTGTCGAATCCAGACATTGATCCGTATACGGTTTTTTAGTTGGTATCAGAGCGTATACTAGATAAAAGAAAATGTTTTAAGTGCAAAGCTCGTGGTCATACATATCGGACTTGTCCGTTGAAGAAACCAAAATCTGGCAAATCTGACGCAGAAAAATCGGATGATATGTCTGAAGGTTATCAGACTGATACAAAGAAGAAAATCAGATCTGTGGATGAGCAAGACATAGTTCATTCTAATAATAAATCGTCAGATTTTCATAAAAATGAAAAGAAATCAGAAAGTGAATTTTCAAAGACAAAATCAATTTTGAAAAATTCTGCTGCAAGCTCCACGGGTTCTTCAACTGATGGACAGAAACCTAAGGGTTCGTACATTGCTGGTAATGACTTTGTTGAAGATGACGGTCGACCCAAAGCTTCAAGCTTGTGTACGTCCCGAAACTAATCTTTTGTTGTAATTTATGCAGAGATCTTCACGACAACTAATGAATAACATTTGGGTTGTTGATAGCGGAGCATCTCGGCACATGACTAGCGATATTTCTTTGTTGCATGATGTGAAATACTTTGACGGAGGTAAAGTAACATTTGCTGGAAACAAAGGAGGTCAAGAACCGGAATTGGTAAACTTTCAAATGGTGCTGTTACATTCGAGAAGGTTGAATATGTTCAAGAATTGGAGTATAATCTTTCTGAGCGTCTCCCAGATTTGTGATAAGCAATTCACAACTGCTTTCACGGGGAGTGAATGTTTGATTCTGAAACCTGAATTCAAGATTCCAGATGAGTATGTGGTAATGCGAGCACCGTAATTCTCAAACTTGTATATGCTCGACATGAATTCAGCAAAAGCAACGGCCGCGGGTCAATGTTTCTTGTCTAAAGCATCTAAGAGGGATTCCATTCTATGGAATCGTCGCATGGGACACATCCACTACAGAAAAATGAATGAACTTGTGCGGAGGGGTCTTGTCGAAGGGGTTCCAAAGCAACAGTTTGTCTTCAATGATGTGTGTGTGAGCTGCAAGAAGGGAAAACAGAAAAGAAAATCCCATCCACTGAAGAAATACCATTCAATTGAAGTCCCGTTAGAGTTACTTCATATGGATCTGTTTGGTCCGGTGAATCGACAAAGTATTTTTGGGAATTGGTATTGTCTGGTGGTCACTGATGAATTTTCAAGATTTTCTTGGGTTAATTTTCTGGTCTCTAAGGATGAAACTTCAAGAATTCTCATCAATTGTATTACAACACTTGAATCTTTGTATAAATTGAAAGTACGAAGAATTCGTAGTGACAATGGCACGGAGTTCAAGAATTCAGCTGTGAGGATGTTTTGTTTGGAAAAAGGGATTGTGCATGAATTTAGCACACCATATGCACCTCAGCAAAACGGCGTGGCAGAAAGAAAGAATCGCACAATTATTGAAACAGCACGGACAATGTTGGCTGATGCTCAATTACCTGTTCCATTTTGGATAGAAGTTGTTAACACTGCGTGTTATGTGCTTAATCGAGTGCTTACTGTGAAGCGACTTGGGAAGACATACTATGAATTATTGAAGAATCGTAAGCCGAATCTCGATTATCTAGAGCCTTTTGGGTGTCCTTGTACAGTATTAGCTTCTGCAGGAAAATTTGATGACAAAGTCTTTGAGGGGCTGTTTGTCGGATACTCAAATCGAAAGAAGCAAGTATTTAATAAGCAGAATGGTACAGTGGGTGAATATTTGCATGTGGATTTCCAATCCTATCTGTTCTGGAATCTGGTGTTCAGGAAGAAGCATTTCATTCTTGCTTTATCTCACAGACCGAACCGAAAAATGTTGACGAAGCTTTATTCGACGGTCCGTGGGTTGAAGCAATGCAAGAAGAATTACTGAAATTTAAAAAGTTGGGTGTGTGGCACTTGGAAGATTTACCAGCGGGAAGCAAAGAGCCGTGTGGTACACGGTGGGTATATAAATGCAAAGGGGATGATCGTGGAGTCATTGTTCGAAACAAAGCCCGTTTGGTTGTTCAAGGTTTTTCTCAAGAAGAAGGGATAGACTTTAACGAAGTGTATGCTCCTGTTGCCAGAATTGAAGCAATCAGAATCTTTTTGGCATTTGCTGCACATCGTGGGTTCAAAGTCTTTAAGATGGATGTAAGAGTGCGTTTCTTTACGGCAAGGTTAAGGAAGAAGTGTATGTCAAACAACCTCCGGGATTTTTCGATCCTGATTATCCGGAGAAGGTTTATAAGTTGGACAAAGCTTGATATGGTCTCCATCAGGCTCCTCGAGCTTGGTATGAGACGTTGTCTACTTATTTACTCGATAACGGGTTCAAGCGTGGTTTGGTTGATCCTACTCTTTTATGTCGTAAAACGGGGGATGATTTGCTTCTGGTACAAATCTATGTTGATGATATTATTTTTGGCTGCTCAAACGAGAAGTTATCGAAGGATTTCGAGACTTTAATGCAAACAAGGTTCGAGATAAGTTCAATGGGGGAAATGTCGTTCGTCCTAGGCTTACAAGTTCAACAATCAGATAAGGGTATCTTCATACATCAGACGAAGTATGTGAGAGATGTTCTAAATTGATTCAAAGTGGAAGATGTTCGCATTCCTGGAACTCCTATTCAGCTATCACATGGCCTATGTCCTGACGAAGACGTTGAAAAAGTTGATGTCACTCGTTATAGGGCTATAATAGGTTCACTGATGTATCTTACAACTAGTCGACCTGATATAATGTTTGTTGTTTGTTTGTGTGCCAGGTACCAGGAAGCACCTCGTGTTTCTCATATGAATGCGGTTTTGAGGATTCTAGCTTATCTGAAGGGTAATTCAGATCTCGGGATCTGGTATCCTCATGATGATAAGTTCGACATATCGGCGTATACGGATTCAGACTACGACGGTTGCAAGATTAATTTCAAGTCAACCACGGCCGGATGTCAGTTTCTTGGCGACCGGTTGGTATCTTGGCAGTGTAAGAAGCAGACTTCTGTTTCCACATCCACTGCTGAAGCTGAATATAGCAGCTGCTAGTTGCTGCTCTCAGGTTTTATGGATTCAAACAGCAGATGCGGGATTATGGTTTGAAGTTTCTTACTACTCCAATTTACATAGATAATTCGGCCGCTATTTGCATAACAAAAAACCCCGTTCACCACTCAAAAATGAAACATATTGATATTCGTTATCATTTCATCCGTGATTGTTTTGATAAACACCTGATTGATCTGCAAAAGATCCATACTGATTTTCAAAAAGCGGATCTTTTTACGAAAGCTTTTGACAAAGCCCGCTTTCATTATCTTTTGCAGATCAATGGCATACAAAAGTTACCCGTTGAGTAACTTTCGGTTGATCATATTTTGCTTTCTGTTTTTCTTTTGTTTGTTTTTCTTTTTCTTATTCACAAAATCCAAAAATAGAGTTTTGTATTTTAGGGGGAGAAAATCAGAAAATATAAAAAATTGGAAAAATGCAAAAAGCATAAAAAATTGGAAAAATAAAAAATTTGAGAAATTGATCCGACCAAGCGAGAAATGATAATACATCGGCGTGTGTTATCAACCACGGATAAAGTAAAAATGAAAAGATGTAGGTACTTGTTTGGTTAGTTAAATGCGTAAGGACAAATCTGATATATGCTAGTATGATATAAATATAAAAAATTTGCTTGATTAAATTTAAGGCACATCATGACGAATGCTGTGTGATCTTGGCATTGAATGAAATGAAAAAGGCAAAAACAGAATAAGAGATGTTTTGGTGTATGCATGCTTTTATTTTGTAAAGATTTAAACTTGTTTGATTTTCCTTATTTTGTCAAACGACCGGCCTTTCTTTGCGTATCGAAAGATCGACCTGATTGGTGTTCGTTTGACGTTCTACTTTATTTTCTTTGGTGTTTCGTATAACTCATCGGACTTTCTCTGCGTGTGCGGGAGCACCGACCTGATTGTTGTTGGGTTATACAATTTCTGCTTTATTTTCTATTTTTTATTTTCCTAAACAATCGGACTTTCTCTGCGTGCCTACCGGCCGACCTGATTGTTGTTTGTTTAGGGTTCTGCTTTATTTTTGCATGAAACACCATGGACGATAAATCTCGTTGGAAATCAAATTATGTGGAAAATACAAAAATAATAAGAATAAGCCAGATTACCAGTATTTCTGATTGTGTGGGCTGTCATATTATCAATGCATGCTAAATATACCTTAACATATCAGAAAGCTATAAAAATTGATCTCTCCAAGCTGAAATAAACTGAAAAGTTGTATTTGCTGCCAACTTGACTTGCATGCTGATTAAAAATGAAATTGAAGTGTGTCTAATGCATATTAGCTGATATGATCTCGCGTCTGGATCTTTCTCACAAAAATATCTAAGTTATATCAGTTTTTAGTAATTTCGTTTCATTTCTGTTTGGTTTGTTATTTGAATATCAGAAAAATTACAAAAAGATTCTAGGTGTGTTTTAGCATAATTTTTGAAAAATTCCAAAAAGATTTTCAGTGTGTTTGAAAATTTACAAAAATCAAAAAGATTTTTATTCTGCGTTATTTTCGATCAACCGTTAGTGAAAGATTCCAAATTATGCCGGAGACAACCAAATGGACTTGATTTCAGAAATTTCATTGGTAAACTTCGTTCAATTTTACCGATGAAATTTCTGAAATCAAGTCCATTTGGTTGTCTCCGGCATAATTTGGAATCTTTCACTAACGGTTGATAACAAATAACGCAGAATAAAAATCTTTTTGATTTTTGTAAATTTTTAAACACACCGAAAATCTTTTTGGAATTTTTCAAAAATTATGCTAAAACACACCTAGAATCTTTTTGTGATTTTTCAGATATTCAAATAACAAACCAAATAGAAATGAAACGAAATTACTAAAAACTGATATAACTTAAATATTTTTGTGAGAAAGATCCAGACGCGAGATCATATCGGCTAATATGCATCAGACATACTTTAATTTCATTTTTAATCAACATGCAAGTCAAGTTGGCAGCAAATACAACTTTTTAGTTTATTTCAGCTTGGACAGATCAATTTTTATAGCTTTCTGATATGTTAAGGTATATTTAGCATGCATTGATAATATAACAGCCCACACAATCAGAAATACTGGTAATCTGGCTTATTCTTATTATTTTTGTATTTTCCACAGAATTTGATTTCCAACGAGATTTATCGTCCATGGTGTTTCATGTAAAAATAAAGCAGAACCCTAAACAAACAACAATCAGGTCGGCCGGTAGGCACGCAGAGAAAGTCCGATTGTTTAGGAAAATAAAAAATAGAAAATAAAGCAGAAATTGTATAACCCAACAACAATCAGGTCGGTGCTCCCGCACACGCAGAGAATGTCTGATGAGTTATACGAAACACCAAAGAAAATAAAGTAGAACGTCAAACGAACACCAATCAGGTCGATCTTTCGATATGCAAAGAAAGGCCGATCGTTTGACAAAATAAAGAAAATCAAACAAGTTTAAATCTTTACAAAATAAAAGCATGCATACACTAGAACATCTATTATTATATTTTTGCCTTTTTCATTTCATTCAATGCCAAGATCACACAGCATTCGTCATGATGTGCCTTAAATTTAATCAAGCAAATTTTTTATATTTATATCATACTAGCATATATCAGATTTGTCCTTACGCATTTAACTAACCAAACAAGTACCTACAGCTTTTCATTTTTACTTTATCCGTGGTTGATAACACACGCCGATGTATTATCATTTCTCGCTTGGTCGGATCAATTACTCAAATTTTTGATTTTTCCATTTTTATGCTTTTTGCATTTTTTTCAATTTTTTATATTTTCTGATTTTCTCCCCCTAAAATACAAAAATCTATTTTTGGCTTTTGTCAATAAGAAAAAGAAAAACAAACAAAAGAAAAACAGTAAGCAAAAAATGATCAACCGAAAGTTACTCAACGGGTAACTTTTATATGCCGTTGATCTGCAAAAGATAACGAAGGCGGGTTTTGTCAAAAGCTTTCGTAAAAAGATCCGCTTTTTGAAAATCAGTATGGATCTTTTGCAGATCAATCAGGTGTTTCTCATAACAATCACGGATGAAATGATAACGAATATCAATATGTTTCGTTTTTGAGTGGTGAAAGGGGTTTTTTGTTATGCAAATAGCGGCCGAATTATCTATGTAAATTGGAGTGGTAAGAAACTTCAAACCATAATCCAGCATCTGCTGTTGAATCCATGAAACCTGAGAGCAGCAACTAGCAGCTGCTATATATTCAGCTTCAGCAGTGGATGTGGCAACAGAAGTCTGCTCTGATACCACTTGAAAGTGACTGAGCGTTGGATCGGTTTGGTCGATAACAATCGTATACGTGAGAATGCAAACACAACAATGTAAATAAACTCAATCTCTCATTAAAACGTGATAACAAGAGAATCAGAGTACACACACAATCTCACATAGAAAAGTTCGCTCAAATCTCAAAACTACTTACAAAGACACAAACAAAAACTATTTATAGTCTATCTGATGTCCGAACTCCTTGGCTTGTCCGAACCTGAGGTTCGGCCAAGGCTCGCCAAGGTTCGGCCGGAGTTCGGCCATCAGACCCAAAACATGAAATCTTTGTATCTTTGTCTGATCCAGCTCATTGCCATATCGTGTATCAACATCAGGTGTTTCTCATTTCTTGCCTATAGTTTTTCACAGTCAGCAGTAGCAACAGAAAATTTGATTTCACAAATACTCAATTCAGATTTTATTTCCTCAATTTCTTTGTTTGCAAAATCTAGTTTAGAGAGCAGATCCTTGATTAGTAAAAAGATTGGATTTTTCATGTTTTAAAGCACTAATACGTTTCATTAATTCTTCAATCATATTGTTGTAAGCAATATCAACCTTTCTAGCGTCGGGTCACCCGGTGTCTTGCACATAATCTGTGTTGGCCTTGGAAACTATTTTTGGTTTCCATATCATGTAGATGATTTTTTTGAATTACGACATGAAAAATTTGCAACCGGCGTCGTTGGTCGGAACCAAAACGGTTACTGGTTGGTTTGTACTTTGGGGACCATGATTCATCAAAAATTTTACCATTGTTATCCACATATTTAGCATGGTTGTGGATATATGTACACATCGGACAATTTGCAGCAATATGTCCAGGTTAATAACATCCATAACAAATTCGTTCACGAAGTTGTGATGAAAATTTTGAAAAATGTTTTGGTTTCTAACTATGGGTCGTAGCTGGAGAATTATAGTAACCAAAAGAATGATTAGAAGCAAATGAATCAAAGAAATTATCAAATAAATCATACCTAGGAGATGATCGCCGTGGTAAGTAGTAAGAATTACTTGAAGAACCTCCAGAATGATAACAACCATTTATTGATGTATACACATTCGACTTCTTCTGTTGATCTTGCTTTTGTTGAGTCTGAACAGGTTTAACAAACTGTTTTTTCGGTTGTTATTGAGGTTGATGAACAGGCTTAACAACAACTTTATTTTGTTTCTGTGTTGTCTGTTGCACTGAGACATCCTTGACTTCATAACCCAAACCTTTGTGCTTGAACCCTGGAATCTTTGATGACTTAACTTTAGAATCAGAAACATTCTTTTCATTAGCTTTTCTAGTAAATTTAGCTTTAATATCTTTCAGCTTGTTCTCATGAATCAAGGATTTATCAAGTTCAGCTTTAGTTGAAGTACTAACAGACTTCTTAATCTTATCAAATATGTGCTCATCTTCCAAGAATGATGAACCAGCAACAAACTTTGGAGTGTTGCCAGTTTCAAACTTCTTCTTTCTGGACTTAGATTTCTTTTTCTTTGCAGAAGTAGGAGGTGCAAACTTAGAATAATCACACTTTCTTCATTTGGATTCACAGAAGCCGATGGACGACTTGACATATCAACTGATGAAGGAACTTTATATAAATCATTTTCTTCACTCTTCTCCTGTTTGTAGATGTAATTCAAAAATGTTGGCGACAAATTACAATTCTTTACTTGACGTTGCAAATCCAGAATCTACATTTTTAATTCAGAAATATTTACTTGAGCATCCATAAAATTTTCATTCTTCCAAAACTTCTTCGGTAACCTTTTTCCATTTCTTCATGAAATAATCAACATCTTTTGTAAAATTTTCATTCTTTTCTCGGAAAAGAACATTTTCATCTCAAAGTTTTGAAAGTTCTTCTTGAAGACTACTTACTTTCCCAGCAGCTTCAACAACAATCTGATTAGCTTTTTCATATTTCTGTTGAACGGGATAACCTTGTCGTATAAGGTTCAAAATCTGGAATAACTTCTTTAGCCTCAGCTTCAGCTTTTTCACATTCTTCAGTCAAAACTTTCTTTTCTTTCAACAAATCATCATTAATCTTAGAAAGTTTAGCACACTATGGACACATTGAAGAAACTTCATTATGAATTTCTTCTATGTCACTATCATCCCCTTTATCATATATCACACAAGAGCTTGTTTCAGAATCAGAATCAGTTACACAACCATCAATTTGTTCAGTCTTAAAAACATTATTACAATCCTTTTTGTCTGACAACTTATTACTTTCTGATTCTAAACCACTAGATGTTGAATCATATGACTTTGAATCAGTAGAGTCTAAGCCAATCTTCATGGTCTGAATGTGTGCATATGTCTCACCTTTTTCTTTCAATGCATTTCATTTATCTTTAGCAGTGTAATACACTGTGATTTCAAGAAATAACTCTCTTGAAAGAGTTGTTTTGAGAATGTCTGTGCCTTTATCTTCATTATCTGTATAAGCCCTTTGTTTTAAAAAAAGATGTTGATGTATTTTTA
This sequence comes from Deinandra increscens subsp. villosa, assembly GCA_039602395.1. Classification (NCBI taxonomy): domain Eukaryota; kingdom Viridiplantae; phylum Streptophyta; class Magnoliopsida; order Asterales; family Asteraceae; genus Deinandra; species Deinandra increscens. The sequence continues at coordinate 61,235,573 of JBCNJP010000023.1, forward strand.
CATGTCCTGTTCCATCAGTAGGCCATCTGAATTGCTTATGAATTATCTTCCAAAAATCTTTGAAATGTTTGTTGATGTAAATCATAATCAACATTCCAATCATGATAATCTTCCCATTTCATTAGTGTAGGTATCATACGACTAGCTTGTGATGCACTCATTTTCGAACAATTTATGGAAAATCAGTTCAGTGTGCTAGAATATCTCTTTACCAAAACCGAAAACTGACACTCCAAAAACTTTAAACTCAAAAACGCAGGTCTTAGAAGTGGATTTTAGGGGTCGAAACGGAGGGTACTAGCCGTTAGGCGAGTAAAAGTGTAGATATCTTCGAGATGGTCGTTTCGGCTGGTAATAGCTACCGTAACTCTTAACGGTTCTCAAGTTACGTCAGTTTTCATGAAACAACTCAAAAACCCCGAACTTGTCCGAACTGGTCTGAACTGAGTTTTCATGAAGTGCTCCGAACCGGTACGAACTGTGACTTCGATCACACGAACTAGAATCCGAATAGAGAAGCGAACTAAACTAAAATGAACTGTTCCGAACTGGTACTTCGTTTGACCAAACTCACCCGAACTGACACTTCGGTTGAGCGAACTGACGCGAACTCAGATGAACAAAATCATATTTTTTTCTAAAACTTGCGATTTTGGGTGTTTTCGAATGAGATTTTCAGCAGTAGACAATGAAAATACAATAGGAACGTTCTGAAATCAAATTTATCACAAAAAACTCTCGAATTTGAGGAAAATGAATGAAATTTCACAAAAACCCACTTTCTTTCAATAGAAAAACTAAAAAATAACTACAATTTGATTAGCAAATGAAACCAAAAAGCTCTGATACCACTTGTAATTGCGTGAGCGTTGGATCCTTTGCTAATCTAGTGATTACGAGATGTAAATGAGATCAAAGTATAAATACAAATGAAATTTGTATTGATAATTTTGAGAGAAAAACCCACATAGAAACACACACAGAAAGTGTAGAAATATGACCAAGAAGTTCTCTATTTTAAACAAGACATGCTATTTATACTATCTCACTAACTGTCCGAACTGGGCTATTCCGAAGCTATCCGAACTGCCAGTTCGGATGAACACGAACTGCCACTTCGCGTCAGTTCGTGTGACTTTAGACACAGACAGTTTTTGCAGTTTTGTCTTGTTCACGATACTTCACACGGTGAACCGGATCAAGCACCAAAAGTTTTATATAAAACGATTAACGTAAACATGTTATCACCATTCGATTCCAATTATTTATTTAAACAAAGCCTTGTATCATTTATGTTTTTCTTATATCTAACCCGTCACCCTAGACCCGACCCATGAACCACATGCATGACCCGCCATGCACACCCCAACCCATCGCCACCTTCGAGCCCACCGAACCTGTCACCCCACCCCACGGCTCGAATCCGGCACCCGAACCCTTCTCATCGGTTTTTAGTGTTAAACCTCACCACACTTACTTAATCTTTTCTAATTCCCAACCAAAGGAATAACACTATTACAACTTACAACATCATCATCACCCTACACCACCTTAAACCTCCCATCACTTTTTCTTTATACCACCCATAACAACCCTACAACCTAAGAAAAGTGTACCATCCTTTGACCTACTCCCCCCTCACCACATGAACCCCCCTGCTCCCCTCCTCTTCTCAGCTCAAACACCAAATCGCCAACACCTCCTCACTTGTAACCAAACACCCTCCCTTCTTTTTGTGTTTTCATATATAATCTACACTTTTGTGTTTTCATATATAATCTACACTTAAGAATAAACCCTCATTTCACAACCCTATCTCCCACCATCAAAACACACACTTTTTTCTCCTCCCTCTCTCTAATTGTCGCCTCTCTCTCTCTCTCTACTCTCTCTCTCTCCCTCTTGTTTTTTCATCAAACACTACATTACTTGAAGATTAAAGCCACTAGGAGACTCAAGGAAGCAAGATCAAGCCCTCTTCACCCTCATTTTCGGTTCATACAAGTTAGTGGTGCAAATTTTCTAACTTTTCTTTCAAGTTCTTATGCTAGATAGTCATATGTTGTTCCTTATATACATCTAACACTTCCTTTGACAAGTCTTGGCAATTAATGGTGATATAAACCTATGTTTTCATGAAAAACCAACTATGATGTTAGTAACTTAAAGTTATGTTCATGTTCTTGTTAGAACTAGTATATGATATGTTTTTGCTAATGATTTCATGTATTTTGAACCCCACCTATGCTACATTATGTGGATCTAAGTTAAAACTTATTTTATGATGCTAGTATGTGTACAAAGTGTCACTAGGTCCAAAATATTGACTCATTTTGACCTCTTGGGTTTTGACTCATTAGAAAGCATTTGGTGGAAGCATTTTACTTAGAAATATTTTTAAAGGTCAAAACCATGAAAATACCTCACTAAAAAGCCTAGATTTGTCTATATAATTAACTATAGTTTTTGGGACAACATGTTATAGCTTCATTACAGTGAATATAAAGTATGTTTTTAGTTATAAAGACCTTGGTAAAAGAGGGAGATGTTCAAATGAGAAGTTTGTTTTAGGTAAGAAGGATAAGAAGGAATTTCAGCCATTGGATCTTGATGTAATAAAAAAGGGAGGGGTATTTTAGTCTTAGCCACCTTTGCTGACTTTTAATCTGCTTCCCTTATTTTTTTAAACATTCATAACTTTCACATATGACATTATTTTTAAAAAGAAATTACACCATAAAAACGAGCGTTGTTTATCTTTAAAACGCGTATAGTGTTTCTATATAAAAAATAAAAAAATTACTCTTTTGATTTTTGACATAATGTTCAGATCATTGTGTGATTGTGTCAGAATGTTCAGATCATTATGTCATTGTGTCATTGTGTCAAAAGTATATATAGTGTTGCTATATATAAAATAAAAAAAATTACTCTGAACATTTTTGACACAATATGACACAATGATCTGTACATTAAGATCAATAATATTACAGAATCAAAACAAGGAAACACTTGACTCAAAATTAAGATCCATAATATTACAGAATACATAAAGACAAAAAACCAAATATTGTTGAGACTGTAATTTGCCAAAATTCAAAAACATTACAATGATCAATTAATCGGTATTACGTAATATCATTCCAGTACAGTAAGCTCTATGGTAAACATTGTCACGTGGATCTCTGGGTGGCAATACATTATCGTTGTGAGGAAAAACTACCAGGAAGGTTATAGTTCATCCGTATAGAAAATAGAGATTTTCCAGACAACTCAGGTCAGTTGTTCAGGAAAGTTGTAGTTCGTCCGGAATTAAAACAATAAGCAAATTTAGCTGACCTTGTTGCGTAACCATTTAAGAAAATGTTGTGCTCTACTTCTTCGTCAGCTCATTTAGTCTACTACCAGGATGTTCTTTTCCAAAAATTTCATGTGTTCTCTGCAATTACATGAATTTAAGTTATCTATAAAAGTTTATAATTAATTAAACATATCAAAAAGGTTAATAATCTAAATTACTTACTCGATATAATGCTCAATTTCAGGCGTATTTAGCAACACAAATAAATGCTCTGGAGAGACTTCAACTGATCTACTAGCTGACCAAGGACTTTCATCCGCACTTCTATGTTTTTTTGAGAAAGCATATACGGGTCGATTCGTTGGACAGAACCTTCCCTCTCAACACTTGATCTGGATAGACTCTGGACAAAAACTTACAATGAAATACAAAGACGAAACTATTTATACACTTCATTCTGTCCGAACTGGGATTTCATCCGAACCCTATCCGAACTTCATCCGAACCTCAGGTTCGGATCAACTTTGGACACACACGAACATTAGGTTCGACTGAGGTTCGGATCCCAATCAGTCTTCCCTTCAACCCAGTCTATTTTGACAATTCAAACAGTAACGGAAACACAAGGTTCATGTATCAACAAATTCCCCCTTGGACGTTACTCTCGAATCCAGACTTTGATCTTCTAGCAATCTTAGTCAGCTTGCTGCAGACGCCTCTATCTTTACCAAACTCCCCTTGACTGAAACTTCAGGTTAGCAGGAAACAGTTCACCATTCTATACAATTTCCACAACCAATAAAGTTTCCCCTCACGTCAAGGACTTCCATATCAGGCATATGATAACGGTTCACTTCATAAGTTATACCCGGAAATTGTAAAGACACTCGAACATCACCGCATTTTACAGAAATATTCAATCTTCACCAAATTTAATACATTCTCATCTTTATGAAAACAGACACGATCACAATCTTCAATCATGGAAATTCCCCCTCAACATGAAATCCATCCCAATATATTACTCCGATAGACGCATATCTCGTTGCAGACTAAAACCTGATCAAGTCTTCACAACTTAAGAAAGTATCATGCATATGTGTTAGTACCTAGTTCCTGATCGTCATGTGAAGTATCGAATACAAGAAATGTCATGGAAGTTTGCTCCTGGCCGAACCCTTGGCGAACTCTAAGTACGGACAGGTGAAAGTGCGTGAGCGTACGGATCTTCTACTTAGTCGTGATGAAATCAATGAAATACGAGATAAAACACAGAGAGTAAATACAAATGACTTGTATTAACCACAGAGATAACCACAGAGTACACTTAGAGAATATGACACGGAAGCCCCTCAATTCTATACAAGATGAACTATTTATATAAGCTGAAATACGACTGGCCGAACCTCAGGTTCGGCTACACGTTCGGCCATGTCCGAACTCCAGGTTCGGCCTGAGTTCGGACCTCAGCATCCTTGTGTGATCCATCTTGTATTCGATACTTCACATGACGATCAGAACTATGTATCAACAAACTCCCCCTCGGCATGTGCAGTATCATCTTCTCTATTCAAACTTGTATCTTGTATCTTCAATCAAACTCTTCCTCGATCTTGACGATGAGTTTAATCTTGGATACTTGATATTGCATCGTGTGTAATCTCTTTATCAACAAACTTCAGAAGACTTGAAGTTGTGATGTTGTCTTCCCACTTAGAAACCTGTCAACATAAATAATCTTGGTGCAAAATGTCTCTTCGAGACTCCAAGATAGTTTGATTTTGAAAATTGATATTGTATTTCGTGTTGATCAACCAAAAACAGATCAGAAACAAAATCTTTTTGGCTTTTAGAAACTTTATATCAAAACATACCTAAAATATTTTTGGTATTTTCTGATTAGAAATGTAAAAACAATATCGAATTAGACACTATTTTTGTCTTTTGTGAGAAAGATCACAACTTTAGATCATATTGATCATAACATGCTGAACTACACTTCAATTTCAATTATAGAAACACATAAGCCATGCCGATTGCAGATATAATTTGTCCAACTTTAAACTCTGGCAGAATCATACTCATAACACCTGGATATGTTAAGGTATTGATTAAGCTTGCATTGACCAGTGTACCCCACACTATCAGACATACTCAGATATGCTTTTGCCTATCACATTTTGTGATTTCATTTGTGATTTTAATCACATAATGGTTATAACCATTATATAGTCAACTGTGTTCCATGAAAAAAGAAATAAGAACGTTAAATCGTCTACCTTAAGGTCGATCTTTCGATGAATGTTCAGAATGAAATTTATCAAAGAAACCATCAGAAGAATCATACCTAGGAGATGGACTCCTTGAAGATAAAGATCTTCCAGAGTAATAAGAAAATTTATTCTGAGATGGTGATTTCTTTGCAACTTTTGCCTTAGAAGCCTTCTCAGCCTTCACTGATTTCTTTGCTTGAACCAGTGCTTCTTTCACTTTGTAACCCAAACCTTTATGTTTGAATCCTTGAGTCTTTGAAGAATTGGACGAAGAACACGAAGCAACTCTTGACTTAGCGTCACTAGTGAATTTTTCTTTGATATCTTTCAGCTTGTTCTTCTCAATTAACCCTTTTTCTTCGTCAGTTGCGGATGAAGAACTTGAAGCAACCATATCAAAAACCTCTTCATTTTCCAGAAGCATAGACTTTGAAACAAATTTTGGAGCTTCACCCAAAGATTTCTCCTTCTTTTTAGACTTGGACTTGTTCTTCTTGGGTGGAGTAACAAACTTGGAATAATCATATCCTTCAGTCTTAGAATCAAGCGGAGCAGAAGTAACTTCAATTAAATCCACTGGTTGAGGAACAAAGTGAATATCATCCTTCTTAGAACTCTCCAAACTATGATCCTGCTTGTACAAGAAATTTAGCAATGTTGGTGACAAATTGCAATTCTTCACTTGTCTTTTTAACTCCAAAATCTCCAATTTCAAATCATTAATCTTTTGTTGTTCCTCAAACACCTCTTGTTGTAACTTGATGAATTTTGCATTGAGATCATCATACTCATAAGTTTGTAACTTCCGGATCTCACATTCAGCATATAATTCTTCAAGCACATTTTCTCTTTTTTTGCTTGTATATCTCAACATCTTTTGTTAACACTTCATTCTTGTCTCTGTAAAGAACATTTTGATCTTGAAGCATAGAGATCTTATTTTGAAGCTTCTCAAGGGTAACAGCAGTTTTTGCAATAAGAGCAGTAGCCTCTTCATATTTTTGCTGAACCGGATAACTCTTCTGAAACAGATTTTCAAAGTCTTAAGCTGCATCTAAAGCCTCAGCTTTAGCTTTCGCACACTCTTCAGTCAATTGAGCCTTTTCTTTCAAAACATCGTCATGAACATGAACCAATTCATAATACTTCTTTTGAAAATCTTCCACCTCTTTCTTGAGCACCACAATTTCTTTAGTTGATAGTTGACATCTTTGTTCAAAACCTGCAACCTGATGAAGCAATCTTTTACATTTAAGACATTCAAACTCGTCAACCTTTGAACTTGTAGAAACTTTAGGTAATTCTTCTTGAACCAAAGATACACTTGAAGAAGAATCAAACTCAGTTAAAAAGCTATCATCATTAGCATGTTGAGCAGTTAAAGCAATGGAGATTGGAGTATGATTCTTTTTAGCTGCTGAATCTGCATTCCAAGCAAATTCATTTGAATGCACAAATGTATCAGTCCAATCATGAGCAAGAGTAGCAGATTTCTTCTCAACCTTTTCAGCTTCATTTGATGGATGAAAAACTAAATGTGCATGTTGACCAGTCTTCAATTTACTATCCGCAGAACTTGGACATTCTCGAGCAAAGTGACCATAAACTGAACACATATAACATTTCACCTTAGACTTGTCCAAACCAATCTTCCCTTCCTGATTCAGTCTCTTCTTACCAGTTCTATTGAAAAATTTATTTGTTCTACGAACCAACATAGCATATTGCCAATTTAGATCCATTTCCTCCAAATGATTATAATCAATCTGATCGTAATCTTCATTTGCTAACTCAGCATTACTCACAGAACCAGTGATAACACCAAAGTATGAAGATACTAATGCAGACATCAACGCATTATAATCATCGACAGTTTGAACAGACAATGCACTTTGAGTCGAAGAACTTGGAATTGTCACAGTACAACCAGTAGAAGAATAACTTGGAATTTCAGATTTACCTGCCAGAAATGCTGTAGGAGGAGCAGAACTAAGAATATTAGACTTCCCACCATTCATTGTAGAATGATTTTCACCATGATATACCGCAGGATTCTGAATTTGTGTAGGAAGTGATTTGTTCACCATTAACTCCATATCTCTAGCCTGTATTCTTTGAACCAAATCATTGAAAGACAATCCTGAAAAATCATTGTCGTGAGTAATCATCATCACATAATTCTCACATTTTTCAGGCAACGCTTCCAAGATCTTTTCTTTCATATGAGCTTCTTCTTTAGTAAGATTCACCAAACGCATTTCACTCATCAGATGAGCGAATCTTGCATTCAGATTTGGAATCGTTTCATTTTGATAATGCTTAAAACTATCAAACTCTTTCTTCAAAACCTTCTGTCGACTTTTCTTGTATTGGTCATTGCCTTCACATCGTTTTTCCAAAGCATCCCATAGACTTTTTGATGTGTAGTTACCAGTAAATTGATGAAGTAACTCTTTAGGCAATGCCATCGTTAACGTACCATACGCCTTTTTCTCAGCTTGATAAGCTTTCTTTTGTTCAGATGACATTTTTCTTTGAAGAATAGGTTCACCAGTTTCATCTTTAGGATAAACATATTGCTCAGTGAAAGATAACCACATATCAATGTCATTTGTATCGACAAACGCTTCAAACCGTTTAACCCAACTATGATAATCTTCTAATTTTAGCAATTTGGGAACTTTATGACTTGTTCCGATTTCATTATCATAGTTCATCATTGTTTGCATCGTAGCTTGAACCGAATTTTGAATAGCTGCGAACGCTTGAAAATCGAACATTTTCGAAAAGCTGGTTACTGTTCACTCCGAACCTCAACTGAACCTCCTCCGAACTATCTCCGAACTTAGTCCGAACTTGGCTACACCGAACTCTCTCCGAACCTGACCTTCGAAAGAACAAAAACCAAACAACTCCGAACAACACCGAACTCTGTCCGAATATCGACCGATTCCTCACCGAACTCTCACCGAACCACGATAAAGACCGAACGTCATCCGAACCTCGAGTTCGGAGCGGTTATGCCGAGCTTGTCCGAACCTCATACGAGACAGATTTCACTCGACGATATTTTCTCGATTTTCAACGTTTTTTACTAGAATTTTCGACAGGAATTTAAGCAAACTTGATAGAAACAACTCAGGAATGAATTTTTGATGAAAAGCACACTCGAAACAATCAAACGAACTCAAAAATGATTAACATTTTCGCAAAAACGTGAATTTGAACTCAAAACTCCGAGAAACACTGATTTGCGACTAGTAGAGCAAACCAAATGCTCTGATACCACTTGTAATTGCTTGAGCGTGTGGATCTTCTACTTAGTCGTAATGAAATCAATGTAAACAAGTAAAACACAGAGAGTAAATACAAATGACTTGTATTAACCACAGAGATGACCACAAAGTACACAGAGAAGATATGACCCCGAAGCCTGAAAATTCTATACAAGACAACCTATTTATACAAGCTGAACTACGACCGGCCGAACCTCAAGTTCGGCCACACGTTCGGAGCTGTCCGAACTCCAGGTTCGCTGGGAGTTCGGACCTCAGCTATATTGTGTGATCCATCTTGCAATCAATACTTCACATGATGATCAATGACCATGTATCAACACCAATATAAGAAAAGTCATAAGAAGTTTTGAAGAAGGAATTTGATAGTTTCAAGCATTACCAAAATGAATCAGTTCCAAATCTGATTGTAAGATTCGCTCACTTAATGAGTGAAATGTGATTAGTGAGTCTTACAAAAGAAGAAGCTGATATGAAAGAAAAGATTTTGGAGGCTTTGCCAGAGAAGTGGGAGAATTATGTGATGATGGTCACTCATGATAAAGATTATTCATGATTATCATTTAATGATTTGATTCAAAGAATCCAAGCGAGGGATATAGAGTTAATGGTTGACAAATCACTTCAAGCACAATTTCAGAATCCTGCTATGTATTTTGGTGATAATGATTCAACCATGAATGCTGGAAAGTCTAATATTATTAGTTCCGCACCTCGTACAACATTCATTGCAGGTAAATCTGAAACTTCTAGTTTTTCTGCTGGTTGTAATGTTTCTGTTCCTAGTTCTTCAAATCAGAATGCTTTATCTACTCAAACCACCAATGATTATGATGCTTTAATGTCTGCATTGGTATCTTCATATTTCGGGGTTATTACTGGTGTTGTTAATAATGTTGAATTGACAAATGAAGATTATGATCAGATAGATTATGATCATTTATAAGAAATGGATTTGAACTGCAATATGCTATGTTAGTTCGAAGAGCGAAGAAATTTTTCAATAGAACTGGCAAGAAACGATTAAATCGGGGTGGAAAAATTGGATTGGACAAGTCAAAGGTTAAGTGTTATAAGTGTTATGCTTATGGACATTTTGCACGAGAATGTCCAAGTTCAATTAACAACAAACTGAAATCTGGTCAACATGCTCATGTGGTTTTTCATTCACCAAATGAAGCTTCTAAGGTTGACGAAAAATTTGTTCCTGTTGATGAAAAACTGTCAGAGGTGCTTTGGCATCCAAACGAATTTGCTTGGAATGCAGATTTTGTGACACCTCGTCCAAAAACCAGGTCAACCCTCCCTCATTTGACTTTTAATTTAATATTCATACGTATTATTTATGTGATTAAACTGCTAAATTCCTGAGATAAACTGATAACTGATTTTAATCCCGCGTTGATAATGGAAACATATACCCGTGAAATATGAAAGTTTTCATATTTTAAATATGAAACTTCAATAATAAAAACGTAAATATAAACATCAGACTTTTATATTTTATCAAAAACCAAAATAACCTGTTTCACCTTAAACTTTTCTATAAACTAAAAACGTGATGAAAGCCGTTCCATTGTCAAGACTTAGCCAAATGGAAACCCGAGGCCTGTTTAGGCCTAGTCAAGCCCAATAAAGCCCGATGAACCCAAAACACCTAAACCGAACCCGTGACTCGACCAGACGATCAAACCCGTTCAACCCAGACACTGGCCCGAACCGGCGAACCGACTCGAGGCTCAACCAGCCCAGTCCGGGTCCGGCCTGCCCACCCTCGGCACAGTGCCAAACCGGAAAAGGTGGAATTGCTTGCACCTGAAAAGATGCGAAATGCACCTACAAGAAATTTGGATAAGTATTGCGAATACAATAAAGATCGGGGGCACACGACAGACACCTGTTAGACTCTGGAAAGAGAGATTGACAAAGCAGTAAGATCGGGGAAGTTAGGACATTTGGTAAAGATGATTAGGAATAATGTTCAGGGGGATGCACCCGTGATTAATATGATACAGTTGCGAGGGTCGGATCAGTATAGAAATGTTCGGTGAAAGAGTAATAAACAGGTAGATTGGAAGTATCAAGATATTCCTCCAATATTAGAGCAGATGGCAACATAAGAACCGGTTGTGGTGTCCGAAAAAATTGGAGGGTTTTTGGTCAAAAGAATACATATGGATTTCGGTAGTGCAACAGAAATTATGTATGAGCAGTGTTTTCCACAGATGGGATCTATTGTAGGTTCTCAGTTACGACCAATGACAGTTCCTTTAATTGGTTTTACAGGGCAAGTGGTTAGGCTAATTGGTGAGGTTACTCTGCCTGTGATCATGGGAAGTGGGTTGCGGGTGCGCCAGTTAGATGTAACAATTTTAGTGGTCTCAGCTTCATCAATACATAATGTTATTTTGGGGAGGCCAGTTTTAAAAAGGTTAGGGGCTGTGATATCGGTAATGCATGGAATCATAAGATTTCGAACACCAGTGGGTATTACTACTTTGTCAGCGGATCCGGTATTGCAAGTGTACGACATAAATGTGCGGGCAGATTCAGACGTGATTGATAAAAAGGAGATAGAAAATGGTAAGTGGATGATTAACCCAAAGTTTCCGGATCAAAAGTTGCAGATTAGAGAGGGTTTATCAATAGAAGCCAGGGGAAGGTTGTATGTTTCATTAAAATGGAATGTAGATGCGTTTTCTTGGGAGCCATCAGATATGACAGGGGTCCTAAGGTCGTTATCTGAACATAAGTTGGCACTATATCCTAGTAGTAAACCCGTTCAGCAGAGGCAAGGATGAATGGATGGTAAGAGGGCTGATGCTGTTAATGAGGAAGTGAAAAAATTGGTTGAATCTGGAATTTCAAGGGAAATACAATATACGGAGTGGGTTTCAAATCCGGTGTTGGTGAAGAAACCGGATGGGTCATGGAGGATGTGAATAGACTTCAAGGATGTGAATAACGCATGTCCTAAAGATTGTTATCCGCTCCCAGAAATCGATTTGAAGGTTGATTCGGTTGTGGGGTCTCGTTGGAAGTGTTTTTTGGATACATACAAAGGATATCATCAGATCCAGATGGCAGAAGAAGATGAAGACAAAACTTCGTTTATTACAAGGAAAGGTATGTTCTATTATAAAAACATTCCCTTTGGCCTTAAAAATGCAGGTGCAACTTATCAGCGCCTTATGGACTGGCCTTTTCAAAAGCAAGTCGGAAGAAACTTGGAAGCTTAAGTGGATGACATTGTTATTAAGTGTAGGAGTGAAGAGGATATGTTTAAAGATATATAAGAAACATTTGCGAAGCTTAAAGATATTAACATGCGTTTAAATCCAAAGAAGTGTTCTTTTGGTATGAGTGCCGGAAGTTCCTAGGAATGATGGTGTATAATGAAGGGATCAGAGCTTGTCCAGAAAAAGTAGATCCAATTTTTCAAATGGGGTCACCGACTACAGTAAAGGATGTGCAAGTGTTGAATGGAAGGCTGGTCGCGTTGCAAAGATTTGTATCAAAGGTTGCGGAGAAGTCGTTACCGTTTATGCAAGTGTTGAAAACAAGTATTGAAAAATCATATTTTTTTTGGACTGTGGAGGCGGAAGAGGCTTTTAAACAATTGAAAGAGTTTTTTGTCACACTTCCGACGTTGACTGCGCCGGTTGCTGGCGAAATTTTACAGATGTATTTAGCAGTGTCGGAGGGTACAACTAGTTCTGTTTTGGTTGCAGTAAGAGGACAGAAGCAGATGCCCATTTATTATGTAAGCATAATTTTAAAAGATTATGAGGTATGGTACTCACTTATGGAAAAGCTGGTGTATGCACTTGTGTTGTCCGCAAGGCGGTTACAACGTTATTTTCAAGCTAATACGATGAAGGTTTTGACAACATCCTCTATGAATCAAGTATTACGAAAGCCAGAAGTATCAGGGAGGATGGTGAAGTGGGCTGTTGAGTTGAGACAATATGATATTCAATTTAAGACTAGAATAGCTATAAAGGGGCAAGTTATTGCGGGTTTTCTTGCAGAAATGCCCATCGGAAGTGATGTGAAAAATACAAATAATGATAACTCCGATATGTCACAAGGGTCATCAAAAGGTGTTTGGAAGTTGTTCACAGATGGATCGTCATGCGAGGATGGTGCTAGGGCAGGTTTGCTAGGTTTCTTTATATGTCATTTGCAATTTTTTAAGGATAAATTTGCTTATAAGTATGAACATATTTCATATATTTGGTAGGGCTATTATTAATCAGTCTAGAAGGGGATGAGTTGACATATGCTCTCAAATTTGATTTTAATGTGTCTAATAATGAAGCAGAATATGAAGCATTGTTGGTAGGTTGATAACCTAAATTTCAAAGAACACTTTTATAAAAATTGATAAAAAACAAGAAGGGAATATGTCAAAAAGGGAAAGTAGGTAAACTAAATATGTATGTTCTGTGATTTGAGTTGCAGGGTTAAGATTAGCTAAAAGAATGGGTGCTATAGATGTAAGGTCGCATGTCAATTCATTGTTGATGGCTAATCACATAAAGGGAGAATATGAAGCAAAGATTGTTGTGATGGCTCTCTATTTATCACAAGTAAAAAACTTGATGAGTTCTTTTACAACTTGCGAGGTTGAACATGTCTCAAGAGGAAAGAACAAGAAGGCAGATGTGTTGAGTAAGTTGGCATCCACTTCATTTAAACATTTGGCTAAAGATATAAGGGTTGAGGTATTGGAAGAAATGTCGGTTTTGACCATGCAAGTGGTGGCGGTGTTAGTTAACGCAGAGGTATGGTTTTTGCCAATTTGGAAGTATTTGGAAGAAGGTTGTTTGCTGGAAGATAGAGAGGAAGCGAGAAAAGTTAGGGTGAACTCTTTGCAATTTCAATTGCAAAATGGGGTTTTATATAGAAAAACGTATCTTGGTCCATTGTTAAGGTGTTTGACGAAAGATGAGGCAAAAAGAGATGTGCAAGATGTACATGGTGGTATTTGTGGAAATCACATGGGAAGTTTCTTATTATTGCGGTAGAAAACTTTACGAAATGGGCAGAAGCGAAGGCAGTGGCAAGCATCACTTGGCAACATATAAAAAAATTTGTATTGGAGTATATTATATGCAGATTTGGGTTACCTTTACACATTGTGTCGGATAATGGAAGGCAATTTGCGGAAGATCCATTTTGGGGATGGTGTGAGGAGTTAGGCATAATACAGATTTTTGCATCCGTTGCTTATCCGCAAGCAAACGGACAGGTTGAGCGTATTACAAAAGTTTGGTAGAAGGAATCAAGATGCGCTTGGATAAGGCAGGAGGAGGTTGGGTGGACGAATTGTTGCATGTGTTATGGGCGCATAGGACCATGCCGAAAACAAGTAATGGTGAAACTCCGTTCAGTTTGACATATGGTACGGAAGCGGTTATCCCAACGGAAGTGGGACTGCCTACCCAAAGGATGTTTGAGGTGCGAGACAATGATAAAGAGTTAAGAGAAAATTTAGATTTGTTGGAGGAGAGAAGAGAAATGGCAGCTATTAGAGAAAGCCGATACAAATCTGAAATGGAAAAATATTATAATACTCATGCCAGAGTGTACCAACTTAAAGAAGGGGATTTGGTGTTGCGGAATAACAATGTTAGTAGGATTGAACCTAAGGGGAAGCTGGCCGTGCAATGGGAAGGTCCTTGTAAGGTTGCAGAAGTGTTGAGCAAAGGATCTTATTTACTAGAGGACGGAAATGGAAATCTAATGTTAAGACCTTGGAATGGAGTGCATCTGAAAAAGTATTACTTATAAAAGTCTTTGAAAAATGACTTAACAATTGCTATGGCCAATAATTTGTTGTTAAAGAAAAAAAGAGAGAGAGAGAGAGACATACGTATGCGATAAACTCAATCCAATAGATTGAAGAATGGTTGGCCACCATACATCTTGCAAAGATGCGACCTATGGTGTCATAAGAGGTAGTTACGCACTATCCAAATTTCCGGAAGTAATACTTAAAAAGAGGCTAAGGTTACTCTTAAGTTCCGGATGAGGTCTAGATGACCAAAAAGTAACTATGCGTTACTAATTTTTGAGTTTATAGTATGCGTATAGTTATGATTAAAAACCTAAGGTGATGACATGGACACATGTGATCATTTAGGTTGATAATATAACTTATACACATGCGAACTAGCAAATGTAGGATATAATTAACATAGTGACATAATAAAGTCATAACCATGCATTCAAAACAAGCAAGTCACATGTCATGGCAAGTACATAAAAGTAACATTGTTAAAAAAGTTAAGACCTACACATACGGGCAATCAAAATTGGTCCACTCGCAGGTGGAGTCAAATGTAACGATGTTTGTTCAAAGGTGGTCAAAGGAAATCTTTACCTGGGATCTTCAGCAGTGGCAAATGGTAGTTGATGGAGGATCAACTGCTAAGGTCTCTTTGATCTGCTCAATGGATGCATCTTGTAGATTCTTGCAAGCTTCAGCAAAAGGAAATGTTAACTTCTGGAAATTTGCAATTACGTCCTGTAGTTTTTTGGGAGCTTGAGGGTCAAATCCTTGGCAGGATGCAGTAGTCACTTTGGGGTCAACAGATGCCGAGAACACTCCTGCACGAGCACCCTCATTATAGCCACAGGCATTCATGGCATTGAGGGCAGTGGTAATGGCTAATTTAAGATCTTGACCTTTCAGAACTTTATCCACAGCCGCAGGAATGCCTTCAGCAATTAACCAGCTCCTATCATTCTCCAAGGTTTTCTTGTGCTCCTCCAACAGTTACTTTTCAGCATCAAAAGTAGACTTGATAGTGTTGAGTTCTGACAAAAAAGAAAATGCGTGGAAGTAACTAAAGATGATTGGCGAAGTAAAAGTTGGATGCGATTGCGCATATGAAGGGATATAATACCAGAATCTCTTTGCTGAAGTTGGAGATGCATGGCTTCAAGCTTGTCATTATTTTCCTTTAAATCCTTCAGGTAGTCAGAAAACTAATCCTGCTTCTGTTTCTCAAGGTTTTCAATCAAGGTTCTGGAACTGCTCAAAGATTTTTCAACATCGGACAACCTGGATGAAATAGCAGCAATGGATTGAACTAGCTCATGGTTTTCTTTCTGGAGCATCTGAGTTTTCTCATGCAGATCTGACTTCGCAGCCATAGATAATTTTGCATTCACTGTTTGAAGTTGGAACTCATCTTTAATCAAACGGTTATATAGTTCAAGGACGATGGTGTTGTTTGTGCCATAGGAAGAAACAACTTTCGATGCAAACTCCAGAGCTGGCATATCTTCCGAACGCCTCACATCACTTGGTCCGATAATCTTCAGGAAGAAATCTTTTGCACATGTTGGGTCCGATAGGCTGTCTCTGTTGGTAATATTCCAAGCGGGAATAAACAATTTATCAAGTCCCAGAGGGGATTTGTTGCGAGATTCCATCAGCTTGACCTCATTACGGATCCACATTGCATCTGTAAAGCTGGTCGGAATGGAAGAGGACCCAAAGTTTGAAGAATCACTAGTGTAGAGCTGAGTGGATAAGGGTGATGCTGAGACAACTGGTGACGGAATCATGCTTTGTGTAAAAGCCGGAGGAAGTTGACATCACCCTTATCCACTCAGTTAAATCAATGGTTTGGCAGGGTGATTGAATAAAGTCAGCAAAAGAGGTACTCACTAAGTGTGCCAAACTAGGGGGTGACATAACAGGCATGCTTTCGTTTTCAGATGGGGGTAAAGGAGTTCTTTGAGGGATCTCACCTCCAAGGTGTTCAGAAAGAGTTTCAACAGTGCTGGAGAGTTTTGCTTTTGATCGTGTAATTGGCCATTCGGATAGAATCGAGATACATGCCAAATTTTTTATCAGGAAATGGATAAATAGGTTTCCCTTTCGTTGCAAGAATGGGGTTTAAGTTTTGTGGGATTCGAAATTCTTTCACAAAATCATCTAATTCATCTTCGGTAATTAGGGGGTAGGAGATTGGAAGATTGTGTTTAGAGAAAACCTTCTTAGTTTCAGCCATAGGAAAAAGAGTATAGAAACAAATGGTAAAATAAGAAAGAAAGAAAGGAATGCTAACCTTGGGTAAAAGTGGCGATGAAGGTAGTGCATGTGTAATGGCGAAGAGAGTGGAAATTTTCGGTAAATTTTTTTGGGGAAGAAGGAAAGGGTTATATATAAGCAGGTAAAAAGGCGGTTTTGATAGTGGTTTTGATAAAGCGGTATTGCAGAAGCGGTTTTTACGGAGGGTAAATATGGAAGGAGAATTTTGAAAAGGTACTTTTTCATTACTCTTGATTGTGACAGGTAACCGAATGGGAGAAAGTTTCAACACGTGGCATTAAGAGGTGATGGAAAGCTATGATGACGGTTGTATGTGTTAGATTGTATAGATGCAAATATCGGATATGTAAACGACTGTCTGTATTCAGAAGTAAGTCTATTAACTTCATTTATTCACTTAATAGACTTGGGAGACTTGATGAAGTAAACGATGATTCGGATGTGTCCCACACATCCGATCGCTTACTTCCAAGTCCTTCGGATATGATGTTTGCTGGAGGCATTTGCGCAGGGTACAGATAGATGCGATCTTGTAGATGCCAAGCTGGTAGATCGTGTGCGGGGCCTATAAATACCTGAAGAATAAGACAGTTTAAGGGTTCTGATTCATTTGTAACCTTGTACTTACACAAGCGTCTGTATTCTCTCTCTACAATAATCAATAAAACTTCACTTCCTCCATTATCATCTTTTATCTTTCCTTTACTCTTATACCTGATTTGGCGGCAAATTACCATTGGTGATTACTTGCTTTTTCAGTCTGCATCATGATTCTTGTTTTCTTGAAATCTTTTATTTCATGTTATTTGGTTTAACAATCTTAACCCATTCTTGTTAATAAAACCATAAAAAAAGATGACTAACTAATTGGGTGTTAAATAATTATATGATCATATGCTTAGTTGTCCTAACACATTAAGTGTTAGTTGATTTTTATATTTCATGTTAAAAATATAATGGTCCTAACACTTGAAAAGTGTTAGTAGATTTAAAATGCCTAAATAAATGTTACTAGTTAAATAAATCATGGGATAAATACTTTAATTAGTTGGTCCTAACACCTTAAGTGTTAGTGGCTTTATTGTGCTAATTGGTCCTAACACTATATGTGTTAGTGGGTTAATCGTGGTTTATATATTGATGCTAGTTTGACATGTTACATGTCAAGATTTATGTTAACCAGACAAATAAATCTCCTAACAAAATTTGATGGGTAAAATGGTTACATATGTATTTTATGACATGAATTGGCTCACATCTAGTAACAAATGGAGAAATTATGAAATTTACTTTTTTGGTAAAATGTAACACATTAATATGTTAACAAAAGCCTTACAAGACAAGGAGAATGTTACATGAATTTTTACTAGAAATGGTAAGAATAAAAGTTATGTCAAATGATTAATTTGACATAAATGCTTGGATTTATTACAAGGTTTTAGCCATATGAAGGCATGATTTAAAAAGGAGAATTTTCTATAAAAAGGCATTAGTAAAATGAATATGTTTTATAAAAGATTTTTATAAAAATAATCAAAAGCCAAGCAACTGACTTTAAATATTTTTATAAACTATTATTTGTCACTTTGATGAATCAAAGTAATCATAATGGAAATACGTTGCGTAATAATAAAACCGGGACCCATACGACGATATACGCGAGAACATAAATGTTTGGAATTATAAACCAAATTTCTTATCATGATTTCTTAAGACAACCTAAAAGTTTAAAATAGATAAACTTTAAAAATCCAAGTGCCGTCATGTAATATTTGAAACATCGTTTTAAAAGAAAGGAATATTTCATACGATGAAATATTAAATGATTTCGAAATTATTAAATGTTGTGACTTAAAACGTTTCTTTAAAACAATTCATGTCTTTAAGATAAAATAAACCTTAAATAATTATTATTTACTCAATAATTATTTACAAAGTTTAAACTATGTTTTATTTGCAATTCACCATTAAATTTTAATTAAAAATTTTTAATTAAAAATAATTATAACTTGCATGATTAATCAATCGAACACATAAAATGATAAACGTTATTATTTTAACACAATGTTCAAGACTTGAGTTATCTATTAAATGATTATTCTTTTATTTATTGAACATAAATATAAATCATCGCATGGGTATTTATTAGAACTAATAAATACTAACTAACGGGTTTCCAAACGAATACAAACGGGATTAAAACGTCAAGAATTAACCGGTCACTTGGGTGACTTATGTTACTCAATTGATTTTAGACCTTATGCAAATGACTTATATTTAAATTAGGACGTTACTTGCTACTCCACGGTTTATTCATCCTACCTGCTGATTCAGTGAGTTTCACAACCCCTTTTCTTTTAACTGATTCTTTTGGGGGAGAAATCATGAAATCTGATAAATGCTCTTTACTTAATATTATGGTTTATCTGTTAGTCGTATGACTACTTGTTCTCTTACTGATTGGCCAACTATGGTACATTATCGTTATAAACGTTTGTACAACTGTATCCCACCATTAATTGATTTAGATTAGTTCTGTACGAAACGATAGCTATTGAATAGATCTATTTGGGTTGACAACCCTGCCCTAACTGGTAGCTCCAGTTCTGACTCTGGATTTTCTGGGGGTACACGTTAGTTATTTAGCTCTGTTCAGTATCTCTCGGGTGAGATACTATGGCTAGGTAAACCGTTAGTATTTGAAATCAAGGTTCAGGTGAATTCATACAACCACAACGGTAAACCAATGTAAATTTAAGTATACTGAAACGGTTTTACCAACTTTAAACGTAGAGTCATAAACCTGTGAACCTCACCAACTTTATGTTGACCTTTTAAACTCATGATTTCTTAGGTAATTGATGCAAACTTTGGAAGACATGCAAATGGGGCTTCATCATGATATTGGACCTGCTTTTGGAGTCATAGTCCCAAACTATCCCGAATAAACTGTTTTATGCTTTTTATATTAAACTAAGACTATATGCTTTTCAAATGTAAGACATTGTCATTTCCACTACTCTTTCCGCTGCAAATGAAATGATGTAATGTTTTTATGAATTTTGAAATTATTAGAAGTCGTTCTATGTATCTGCGACTATGATTCCATCTCGTTCACACCCAAACCCGTTGACCGAGGTGTGACAGATTGGTATCAGAGCCGTGTTTATAGCGAACTAGGTTAAACAAATAAAACAAAAGTGAACCTGGATTATAACCCACTCCGAAGCTACCATTTGCATGCAAGACCACTACTCCAAAATGTTAACTTTTACATGCGTTAGTCTTCCACTTAAAATTATATGCTATGATGTTATTACTAACGCTGTTCCTGTTGGAATATTATCGCAGAGATGACTTCCAGGGAAGTTGTTTGCATTGCTGATTCCGACGAGGAACATACCATAGAGGATTAAACCCCCTCCTTTGAGGACCCCACACCAGAGGACTACACGCCCTCACCCGAAGACTATGTACCACCAAGCCCCGAGCTAGAGGCGGCTACTGTTGGTACTGTTCACCACGCCCTCACCCGAAGACTATGTACCACTAAGCCCCGAGCTTGAGGCTACTTAGGCCCATGACCTCCGACGACTCCCTGCACCACCTTGCCCCCACCGCCACTGCTGGTGGTGCAGCCCCCGCTGGTGCTTCAAGCACCATAGACCCCTTCGCAGACCGCGAGCGGTCTGTGTATACCTACATCGCCACTCTAGGAGGCGGTAGGCGGGGATACACCCCCGGAAGAGCGTCTGGCCCCTCCCGGGTCCGTGAGACCAGAGACACACCTGATGAGCCCGTGCCCAAGCGGTGCTACGTATACGAGCTACCCCATTTGGCTTGGATACTGGACCAGGTTCAGACTTGGTGGATCCTATAGGATTTCCCTAGCTGCTATGCACGGGGTGAGTCGTCTCTTCCCGACCCCTCCCGCCGGGTTCTGTTGGGTATCTCACCATTTACTGGGGAGCCCATACCCGAAACTGTACCACCTTTGGTGGCCCGTCTGAGGAGTATCGAGACTGAACTTGGAGAGCTTGATACGGAGGTTTCCCGACTCCCGATTACTGATGAGGTTAGGGCCCTTAAGGACCGGATAGCCGGATTGGCGGGACACATGGGTGCTACTGATGACGCCATGAGAACCCTTCATTCTCATATGACCGGGGTTAGCATGGCCACCACCGATCTGCTTCTCCTTCCTGATCATGCCCCCAGGTCCCTCGCCACACTAAAGTTCATACCGGGATGTCTCTTCTCCTTCCTTTGTGCCATGTCCCAGGTCACGACCTCCCTGATCATGCCCCCAGGTCCCCCACCACCTCCACCCTTCTAGGTAGCTTAGACCTAGACTTTTGGACCGCCATATTATGGATGAAACATGTTATTATATTTTGGTTATGCTGTATAACCGGGACTGCGAGCCCAGGATGAAGACTTGTTATCTTTTGTATGTTTTATATGTAATATGGTGGAAACAATGACTGAAACATGTTATGATTAATGTTATCGCTTTTAGTATTATATGAATTTGCTATTATCATGTTATGGTTGTGTTATTACTATCATTATTATCATTCTAACACGTTGTATTTACACATACCCTATCTACTCCTTTCTATCTTATGTTTCTTGGTTGCGTTTGCGCATATCATGTTCTGGCAATTGATGTTTGTCGTGGCAGTTATTCTCGAGCATGTAATAACCCCATTTACATATTATCTAAAATTTTCCTTTATATCGACATTGATAAATTAAAGCAAAATCATGTCACCAAGACGCAAAACCCCCAGGAACACTTCGCCTCCTCCTGCTATGACCACTGCTGAAATCGAGGAGATGATTGCTCATCGCGTCACTGAAACTATAGCCGCTGCTGAAGCCTAACACCAGAATGACGACGGGGCACGCGGTAAGAACGAATTAACCAACGTTAGAGAACCTTAGACTACAATTTCAAAAATTGTATTCAACGTTTCAACCTAACAAATGCAGCCCCCCCCCCCCCCCCCCCGTGAATGTTTATATAAAGACTTTATCAATTGCAAACCCTCGAATTTTAAGGGTTCTGAAGGCGCTGTTGGTTTAATTTGCTGGTTTGAGAAAATGGAGTCCGTCTTCCGAATAAGCAACTGCCCTGAGCAGTATATGGTTAAATATTCCACGTGCGCACTTACTAACCACGCACTAACCTGGTGGAACTCCCATGCTGATGCTATGGGAACTGATTTGGCCTATGCCATGACATGGGACGAACTCAAACAACTCCTGCGCGATGAGTATTGCCCCAGAGAAGAACTCCAAAAACTTGAAGCCGAGTTCTGGAACCTATCCAAGAATGGATCCGATGTTGCTGGCTATACTCAGAGGTTTCGTGAACTATCTCACCTCTGTCCGACTATGGTCACACCGGCATACAAGAAGATTGAATGGTACATCTGGGGACTTGCACCGCATATCCAGGGGAATGTCCTTTCCTCGAACCCTCATACTTTTCTGGATGTTGTGCGTCTGGCACACAACCTGGTTTACCAAGCTAATCGTCAAGGTGTGAACCTTGGCAAGAAACAGTCTGAGAGCAAATCCCCTGATGCTAGTACCACTCTCTCTGCAAGAAAGAAGGCTGACAATAAGCGGAAGCGACGATTC
The DNA here is from genome assembly GCA_039602395.1 of Deinandra increscens subsp. villosa. NCBI lineage: Eukaryota > Viridiplantae > Streptophyta > Magnoliopsida > Asterales > Asteraceae > Deinandra > Deinandra increscens. Next base: position 61,258,163 of record JBCNJP010000023.1, read on the forward strand.
TGGAAAAATCATGAAGAGAAGACCACTGCTAAGGAAGCTGGACTAGTGAAGGTCTATGCTGCTACAACCCCTACTCACGCTGTCCGAAAAAACGGTTATACCGGTGGAGCACCCCTGTGTAACAAGTGCAACCTCCACCACACCCTCGATTGTGGAAATTTCTACTACGACATCTACAAGACTAAAGGACATGTAGCACGCGATTGTCCGAAGCGCACCTACTACGGTTGCGGAGCCACCGGACACTACAAGAAGGACTGCCCGAAGGCGAAGAACCAAGATCCAAACCAGGCCAGAGGAAGAGCCTTTGTGATCAATGCCGGAGACGCTCGTCGTGACCCCAACACGGTGACGGGTACGTTTCTACTAAATAATCATTATGCTTCCGTTTTATTCGATACTGGTGCCGATAGGAGCTTTGTGTCTACCGAATTTGGCCAATTACTTGAAATTACCCCTGTTGCCTTAGACACTAAGTTCACAGTAGAATTAGCAAACGGAGAATTAGTAGAAACTGATATAATGTATCAAAATTGCTCGCTAGAACTCTCCGATCATTCTTTCAACATCGATTTAATGCCTATTGCATTAGGAAGTTTTGATATCGTAATTGGAATGGATTGGTTATCAAAGAACCATGCAGAGATCGTGTGTCATGAGAAGATAGTAAGAGTGTCACTTGTAAATGGCACCACTCTAAACATGGAAGGCGAAAAGAGTGGAACCAAGCAAAATCTCATATCTAGTATGAAGGCACAGAAATTCCTCCGTAAAGGATGCCACGCTATCCTAGCACACGTAACTGAGAAGAAACCAAAGGAAAGACGTGTGAAAGATGTCCCTATTGTCCGCGAATACCCGAAAGTCTTTCCCGAAGACTAGCCAGGTTTACCCCCAACGTGACAAGTAGAGTTTCGCATTGACTTGGCACCCGGTGCTGCCCCCTTTGCCAGGTCTCCGTACCATCTGGAACCATCCGAGATGCAAGAGTTCTCTAGTCAATTACAAGAATTACTAGATAAAGGCTTCATCCGTCCAATCCACTCTCCATGGGGAGCACCCATATTATTTGTTAAGAAGAAAGATGGAACTTTCTGGATGTGTATCGACTACAAAGAATTGAACAAGTTAATCGTGAAGAACCGCTACCTGCTCCCAAGGATCGACGATCTATTTGATCAACTACAAGGATCAAGCTTCTACTCCAAGATCGATCTGAGATCAGGATACCATCAACTCAGAGTTAGAGACGAAGATGTTTCGAAGACAGCGTTCAGAACACGCTATGGTCATTACGAGTTCCTCGTGATGCCATTTGGTTTGACTAACGGACCAGTAGTATTCATGGACTTAATGAACCGCGTATGCAAACCATATCTAGATGAATTTGTTATCCTGTTCATTGACGACATCCTCATCTACTCTCGTGGCATGGAAGAACATGAGCAACACCTGAGACTTATTCTGGAATTGTTAAAGAAGGAGGACCTTTACGCGAAATTCTCCAAATACGACTTTTGGATTCGCAAAGTACACTTTTTGGGTCATGTGATCAATGATCAAGGTATTCACGTGGATCCCACAAAAATTGAAGTAATCAAAGATTGGAGTATGCCTACAACTCCAACTGAGATTCGTCAATTCTTAGGCCTTGCTGGCTATTCACTACTAAAAAATGGCCTTTCTTGACGCTTTTTGCGCGTCAAGAAAGGGCCCAGATGACGCGCAAAAAAGCGTCAAGGAAGGCAGGGTCAAGAATCCTCTTGACGCGCAAATTGCGCGTCATCTCATTCTTGACGCGCGAACGATGACGCCCATTTTATGACGCGTTTTGCGCGTCATAAAATGGGCGTCAAGGAAAGCCCCGTCATAAATCTTCTTATGACACGCATTTTTGCGCGTCATGGATTTAAAAAAACTAAAACAAAAAAATTATAGAATCACTAGTTTTTACATTAAATGACAATTTACCTGATAATATAAAATAAAAATACACTTATAGCAAAATAATGCATTTCATTTATATAGCAAAACAATTCATTGTATACAACTATTCAATTTTTTTTACAAACTATATTCTAAATAACTAAGAAGTTTGGGAGTTCCTTTACTATGTTATTATACATCTGGTTCCTTTACTATGCTGATTTGTTGCTCTTCTTCATTAATTTCGGGTTCAAAATAACCTGCATTTTCAAGAATCCAATTCAAAAGTTTAACATTCACAAGTAGCAAACTGTTAATACTAACTCTGCTACCACCACCACTGTTTCTGAGCTCTGCATATGCTGTTGCAATGTACCCGATGTCTAAACAAGAAAACTTATCATTACTTCCATCAACAACAATAAATACAAGGTAAACCATATATCATAGACAATAAGATTTATTTTAAGAAACTAACTCAAGATTGTTGCTGGTTGTTGCAACAGACAGTTTGAACATAGAATCAAGTGCTTGTGTTAGGTGCTTATGGTGAAAAAATAATTTCTTTTCCTGGTTGTTGCAGCTATAATCTTGGTTGCAACCATCTATTATTTCTCTCAGCCTGTAGGAAACTCAACATGGATATGTGGTAAATAAAATAAACTGCATTCTTTAACTAGAATGTTACAGATATTGTGGCCTAGCACCAACAATCTTAGCTGGGAAAATAGAATGTTACGCTATTTTGGCCCGACTTTTTCTCATGCATGCTTGACTACTTTTTCAGCCCTCTTTAATTTTATTTTTATATTTTTCTAAACTGTGTTGAAGAAATTGTTTGTTTCAGGCATCCCAGCATGCAATCTTTTTCTTTGCCCGAGTTCCACAAATTAGGGAAAATTTTAAAGTATGTTGCTACTTGCCTGAACCATCATTTAATTTTTTTCCCTGCTTGTTGATACAAGCAGATTTATGTGCCGAGCTGAATACCATCAACCAGGTGAACTGTTACAAATCAAACCAAATACTTGTTATCAGATGATGACGAAGAATTAACTTGGCGTTAACACCATCAGAAACAATACAGTTCTCAGACTTCCACTGTAGATAGTCGGTGCGACTGAACTTTGTGAATCCCCTGCAATGATTATATAAAGATTATAAGCATCTCATATAACAAACAAGTAATGTTAACAATACAGGTAAATACTACATGACACAAAAATATGATTTAAACTCATACCACTTCCTGTGACAATAATCTTTTGATGGCAGGGGAACTTAAATATAGCACGACGAAGAGCCTCCTGAGCATGCTGACTATTACCATTTTGGCCCGATGAAACCAAAGGATTTGTTCTACAAACAGGACATAACTAACCAATCGATTAGGTTCAAAGAAATCCATGATATGTCTATGAACCTAGTAAGAGTCTGATGTGCGACTAGCTAACTATGCAAGTAGTATTTAATAAAATAATATACATCTTGTCGCCACCGTTAGGGCAAAACCACCTGATTTGTGGCTAATTTGTCCACTGCCCTGAAACACTTTCATTTTCCGCCATTAGGGAAAAACCACCTGATTTGTGGCTGATCTGTTACTACACCTTGTCGCCGCCATCAGGGCAAAACCACCTGATTTGTGGCTGATTTGTCCAGCTTCTTGCATTTATTGAATATGCTGAATGGAAAGAAGTGTAATTTGAAATTGTAAATGAGTGTTTGTAGCTAGAAACATGTAATGATACAGTAAGAAGTAAGAGTACAAAAATAGTACTTATAATAACCTGTCTATTAGCCTCTGAAGATCTGATGTTGCTTCACCAACAGTGGGCATTTCTCCAAGACTTCACAATACAAAATATTTGAAGTCTGCAATAAAGAAAAAGAAACAAAATTGCTAACTAATCCGATCAATTTATAGATAAAAAGTAATGAATAACCTAACTTTAGTGAGCCAGCATGTCTGATAGATTTTCCATTCCATGATACTTGATTGGCTGAGGTTTAGGTTGCTAACAATAATAGTCGTGAGATGTAAGCCTGACTTTAGATGGATCCTAAGATGAGGATAAAGTGTAGATTATAAAGGTGCATAAAACCATCCATAAAGAACTTATTCAATGAGCATAAAAAGGTTGTTGACTCGCCCGTGTTTTGCAGCGGAATACCATAGTCATATGGTGTCTCCTACTCATGTCCATTATCTCAAACCATTGTATACCAAATAGAAAATTACTAACTGTTCTAATGCACCACCACATATGCAACAAAATTTTACTCAGCAACCTTTGATGTGCTGAATTTAGCACCCTTTTCTACACAGTTCAGTATGTATTCCTTTTCTACACATATTCACTTTGACCAAGGTAAGAAATGGACTTATAATTGTAACTAGAGTAAGAAAAAGGCAGCCCTCATTCTGATCAGATTTGTAACAAGCATCAAACACAAGTTATAACATATGAAAAACGGTTGATATGAAAACAGATTTGCTTACATGTTAAAATCTGGAACAGACACGATGTTAAAGATATCAAGATCATATTCACGACCAAAAACCTACAAACAAAAATACATAAAAAGGGACGAGTCAATATTTAACGAACGAGATGTTGAAAAGGTAATGGTTGAACTTTCATCCTGTTTACATACAAATGGGTTGATTTGGGGTTTGTTCTATCACTAACGGGACAAACGGGTCAAATGCATAAACCCTCCTAAATCCTTTATTTAAGAAACAAGTGTGTTCTATCTACTTCTGTACCAAATTCAATAAGAAAAATAAGAAAGAAGTTGCAGAAGTAAACAACTCCTAAAGAACTATGAAAGTGATGAAAGTAAAGAACACCTACATGACAATGACAATAATAAGATGTTTGATGACAAAATTATCAACAGTTCCAAAACTACAACATATGTGAACTATGAAAGTGATGAAAGTAAAGAACACCTAAATATTTTTACTAGCATTATGTAATGTGATTTCATTTAAAAGCGCACATGACTTTTCCATTTAACAACTACTATGATCATTAGAGACAAGAATGGATGTTCAATAACAATAAGACTCCTAACACAAAAAAAAAACATTTTTACAAAATGAATATAAAAGCCACATGGATCTATATACCGAGCAGAGTCAACATAATATTTTAAACTCACATACACCACAAAACAATCAAGACCCCCACATATATTCTTACCAACACGTTGACAGATCAAGAAGTAAACAAGTTTGATTAAGTGCAGTAAACAAGATTTCAGATACACAAAACAAAGAGATAGGAAAAGTTTACCAGAATGCACCTAAGTAAGGGTATTCCAAACCTAATTGATGCTTCGTTGGATGTGGAGAATAGGAAATTGGTTATAGATAAAACAAAGTTCCATAATTCAGCAAACTAATAAAAGGACTTAAAATTGGTTAGGGTTTGTAACATAAAGATATGCAAAGGATTCGATAACTGTATAGCATCAGATAACTATGAAATGAGAAATATTGTTAGGATTTGGTAACCTTACTCTTCAGGGCAGGCTGGATCAGCATTTAAAAATGAGCCAACAACTACATCAATTGGAGGCAGAATTGCATCTAACCCGCAGGCCATAACTGTTTTGGCAGTTTCTCTTTTGCCAGAGATTGCAATACCTCCGATCTCACGGTCAATCGCCTAAAGCAAAAGAGCGGTTTTAATAGCATCCTGTTTAAGGACAACGTAATTTCTCAACAAATGAAAAAAAATCAGAAAATCACAATCTCAAATGCTTCATAGAGACGAACAGACATACCTGTCCAACTACAGCGGCGAGCGGGAAGTACCGCTTGCAGTAAAAAGTGGCGGTGGCGTCGCCATTGTTGGATTATAGGGTTGCTGATGCGCGAATGCGGAAACGATGGTTGTCGTGTTTGATCTTGAGCAGAGAGGAGTGGTTGGTTGAAATAGAGCATATATTAGGGTTAGGGCTCAAAATCGTGACATTGCCATGTGAATAAGATGGAGCAGAGAGATGGAGCGTTGGGAGATTAGGCAGAGGTTAAAGATTTGGGAACGGTGCTAGGTTAGGATATGGAGATTTTGGAGAAAGGAAGGTGAATCAAAAGTGTTAGCGGGAATGAAATTTTTAGGGCAAAAATTTTAGGGGGGGAATGAAAAATAAATAAAAAATATAAAAATATAAAACGACAATTTATTTATGACGCGCTTTTCAAATATGTACTCCGTGTTTTTTTTGTTATTTATGACATAAATTTCTTGACGCACAAAAAGGCGCGTCATCTAGCCTTAAGATTTTACTATTCTTGACAGTTTTTTAATGACATCCGTTTTTGCGCGTCATTAAACAACGCGTGTCAACGTTCGCGCGTCAAGAAAGGCCCTGTTTCTAGTAGTGATTACCGCCGATTCATTAAGAACTTCTCAAAGATAGCCCAGCCACTTACCGCCCTGAACCAAAAGGATAAGAAGTTCATATGGGATGCTAAGACTGAAGCAGCTTTCTAGTTGTTGAAGCAAAAGCTATGTGATGCCCCAATCCTATCACTGCCTGGCGGAATCGAAGACTTCGTCGTATACAGCGATGATTCGCATCAAGGCTTAGGTTGCGTTCTAGTGCAACAAGAGAAAGTCATCACCTATGCTTCACGACAACTGAAGATTCACGAGAAGAATTATACAACCCATGATTTGGAGCTCGGAGCCATTGTCTTTGCACTCAAGATCTGGAGGCACTATCTCTATGGTACTCAATGCACCATATTCACTGATCACAAAAGCCTCCAGCACATTTTCAATTAGAAAGAATTGAATATGAGACAACGTCGTTGGGTGGAACAGCTAAATGATTAAGAATGCGAGATTCGTTATTACTCAGGCAAGGCTAACGTTTTAGCTGACGCCTTGAGCAGAAAGGAACGCGTCAAACCGCTTCGTGTTTGAGCATTAAGTATGACTATATGCTCGAATCTCACCTCACAAGTGCGTGACGGTCAGATTGATGCCCTCAAACCGGAAAACCTAGTGAAAGAAGGTCTACGTGGAATGGAGAAGCAACTGATTGGGAAACCTGATGGAACCAGGAATTTCATGGATAGACTATGGGTACCTGTCCATGGAGGTTTAAGGAAATTGGTGTTTGATGAAGCTCACAAGTCAAAATATTCCATTCACCCCGGATCAGATAAGATGTACCACGGTCTGAAGAAACACTTATGGTGGCCTAACATGAAAGCCGAAGTAGCCACCTATGTCGGAAAATGTTTAACATGTTCAAAGGTCAAAGCCGAGTACTAGAAGCCCTCTGGATTGTTAACTCAGCCTGTAATTCCAGAGTGGAAATGGGAAGAAATATCCATGGACTTTATCACAAAACTGCCTAAGTCCAGATCTGGATATGACGCTATCTAGGTGATAGTAGATCGATTGACAAAATCTGCGCACTTCTTACCAGTCAAAGAGAAGGATAACATAGATAGGCGAGCCAAACTTTACATAAAGGAAATCATCTCGCCACACGGTGTGCCTATATCTATCATATCCGATCGTGATAGCCGTTTCACCGCTAACTTCTGGATATCTCTACAGAAATCTTTGGGTACTCGACTCGATATGAGTACTGCCTACCATCCACAGACAGGTGGTCAAAGTGAGAGAACGATCCAAACACTCGAAGATATGCTGAGAGCATGTGTGATAGATTTCGGACCCAATTGGGACGAGCATCTCCCTCTTGCTGAATTCTCATATAACAACATTTATCACACCAGCATTCTAGTTGCACCATTTAAAGCACTTTATGGAAGGAAGTGTAGATTACCACTCTGTTGGACTAAGATTGGTGACAGTCAGTTGACTGGTCCTGAAATAATATTTGAAACGACTGAGAAAGTCTTTCAAGTCCGTAACCGTCTGAAAGCTACCAGACATAGACAAAAGAGCTACGCCGACAATCGTCGCAAACCCTGGTCCTTTGAAAAGGGTGATCGCTGCATGCTAAAAGTGTCACCTTGGTAAGGTGTCATTAGGTTCGGAAAACGAGGTAAGCTCAACCCTCGATACATTGGTCCCTTTAAGATTACTGAGACCATTGGGCCAGTAGCTTACCGACTACGCCTGCCTGCCGAGCTAAGCAGCGACATGATGTCTTTCACGTTAGTAACCTTAAGAAATGTCTATCCGATGAAACATTTGTCATCCCACTTGATGAAATTCAAGTTGATGAAACACTGCACTTTATTGAGGAACTTGTCGTGATACTTGACCGAGAAATCAAGAAGGTGAAGCATTACCGCATTCCCATAGTCAAGGTACGATGGAACTCTCGACGAGGACCAGAGTACACTTAGGAACGCGATGACCAAATGCCAGGTCAAACCTCCCTCCTTTGGAAACGTCGCATCTACCAGTAACCAGAACTGAATTTCGGGACGAAATTCTTCTAACTGGGGGAGAATGTGACACCTCGTCCAAAAACTAGGTCAAACCTCCCTCCTTTGACTTTTGGTTTAATATACATACGTGTTATTTATGTGATTAAACTGCTAAATTCCTGAAATAAACTGATAACTGATTTTAATCTCGCGTTTGTACTGGAAACATATACCCGTGAAATATGAAAGTTTTCATATTTTAAATATGGAACTTCAATAAAAAAAACGTAAATATAAAAATCAGACTTTTATATTTTATCAAAAACCAAAATAACCTGTTTCACCTTAAACTTTTCTTTAAACTTCCATTGTCGAGACTTAGCCAAATGGAAACCCGAGGCCCGTTCAGGCCCAGTCAGGCCCAATAAAGCCTGATGAACCCAAAACACCGAAATCGAACCCGTGAATCGACCCGACGATCAAACCCGTTCAACCCAGACACCGGCCCGAACTTGTGAACTGACTCGCGGCCCAACTGGCCCAGACCGGGTCCGGCCTGCCCACCATCGGCATAGCGCCAAACCGGCCCAGCCGGTGTTCGGCCCAAACCTTCCCGCACTCTTTTCCCGATTTTTATCTGGGCTTCGGCCTAATCCCCAAACCATTTCTTTTAAATTGTTTAAGCCCATAATTTTTATAAAGTTAGCCCACTTAAATTTTATAAACTTTTTGGTCCAACAATTTATTAAAAAACCACCACCTTTGTAGTTTTATTTCACTAGGAATTAAATTATAAAAGTTTGGATTTTTTTACCAATCTCTAACCACATTATATTTTATAAAACCTTCACTAATTTTATAAATCATGGAGCAACCTTTATAAATAAATTGCCTACTTATTTCTAGTTAGTGATTAAACTTGGTTCATAAACATGACACCTCTCCTAATCTAGCCTAGTCTAAGAAATCTCCTCACACTTAGTTGGCAATGTACTATGACTAGATAGATTAAAACATTAACTAGTGGTTAATAACCAAACACTAGTGTATAAGAGAAGCTCCCCACCAAGCAAACCACTCCACACCATCCACTCTCCCCTATCCTCTCCCTTGGCCGATTTCACTACCACCGCCCAGCCACCACTGCCGGCGACAAGCCACCACCGCAGACCACCACCTTCCGCCGTCAGACACCCCCTGCCACTGCCGAAGACCGCACCAAACCACTACCACACTCACGATTTTTCTACTCCTTCTTCCTTGTGAGTTTTCTAACTCATTCTCTTCATTTTCCTTACTTAATTACACACCCAAGTTACCACAAAGTCTTGACAACAAAACCTTAAGTTACTTGCATTTTGTTAAAACAACTAACAAACCTCTCTTCTCTATCTCATTACTTCAAGAATCAAAGCATTCTCTTGGTGTCTTAGGACATAAAGAAGCCAAGGAATGTGGTGAAAGACACCTATGAAATCTAAGAAAAATAATATGGTGTGCACCATGATTCTTGTGTTCTTGAAATCTTTGATTTCATGTTATTTGGTTTAACAATCTTAACCCATTCATGTTAATAAAACCATAAAAAAAGATGACTAACTAACTGGGTGTTAAATAATTATATGATCATATGCTTAGTTGTCCTAACATATTAAGTGTTAGTTGATTTTTACATTACATGTTAAAAATATAATGGTCCTAACACTTGAAAAGTGTTAGTAGATTTAGAATGCCTAAATAAATGTTACTAGTTAAATAAATCATGGGATAAATACTTTAATTAGTTGGTCCTAACACCTTAAGTGTTAGTGGATTTATTGTGCTAATTGGTCCGAACACTAAATGTGTTAGTGGGTTAATCGTGGTTTATATATTGATGCTAGTTTGACATGTTACGTGTCAAGATTTTTGTTAACTAAAAAAATAAATCTCCTAACAAGATTTGATGGGTAACATGGTTACATATGTATTTTATAACATCAATTGGCTCACATCTAGTAACAAATGGATAAATTATGGAATTTACTTTTTTGGTAAAATGTAACACATTAATAAGTTAACAAAATCCTTACAAGACAAAAAGAATGTTACATGAATTTTTACTAGAAACTAGTGTGCAGGCCCGTGCGATGCACGGCCGGGGGGAACTTTGGCCGACCTTAACATGCTCAGTATTTTATAAACGTGAAATGGTTTTGATCACACCAGTGCTTGGGAAAAAACGTAACAGTGTAAGTAAAGAAGGTTTCTAACTATTTTTTGACATTAGCAATAGTCATATATTCAGTGTATTTGCTAAAGATAATATACATCATCAATTCGCCAAAATTCATGAAAGTTCAATAGAAGACAATTACATTTTATATGACCAATCCACATAACGTGATCAAGTATGGATGTCAAAAGATGATATTAAGGAAAAAAAACACCAACCGACAACTACATGTTTGGTGGGAACATCCATTCCACACGGCGCTGCATTTCACGTTCATTTTCTTCAGCGTCCCTGCGTAGTGCTTCCAGCTTCCGTAGCGTTGTTTCCTTCGCTTCAATCTCATCACGTAGTAGGAATGCAGCAGAATATCGGATGGGGGAACGTAATATCTCCGTCGGGTAACAAAATGATTTTTTTTTTCAATCTCATTAGAAACATTTCCCTTGATAATTTTTAAATTATAAATCAAGACGTTAGATATTGATTGATTAAGATCGTTGATTTGAACATTGAATAGAAACCCATTAAATAATTAAGATTGAATTCTGACTTAATTCGTTAACAAACAACGTTTTTTATTTAATTTATAAACCGTCAATTATATATAAAAACACAATGAAAATAAAATATTTTTAAGTTAGGCATAAAAGTTACATATACTGCAAATAATTAACACAACATTCTTTACAGAATTTATAAATATAAAAAACAAATCAAGATCATTATCCCCATGTTTTACTATTTTTTCCTAATCTTCAATCACAACATATGGCATCCAAAAGTTACAAAGGTCTGAAATAACTAATTAACATAAATAAATTATAATAATTTTATAATAATTCAATCATTCAAAAAGAAGAAAAAATAATCATATAACAAAATCAATTAAAACTAAACTATCAGATGAGGCCATTATAAATGGCAACTGCTAATTTATGTTCCATAAAATTATGTTCCATTAACACTGCAAAGAAAAAAAAACTCATAAAATTATTAAACAAAGAGCCAAGAAAACAATCATGTTACCTTTAGAAAACAGTACACACAAAACCAAATAAAAGTCACCAACGCTATAGGCGTATATCCAAAAAGATAAAAAAGGCAACACAATAAAACATAAATAAACAACCTGGAACAAACAGGGCAAAACAAAAGTGAACTCGAATATATGGGATATAGGATATTCGCGAACACACCTACACAGAAGAGAACCTTCAAAAACCCGCAACAATGCGATGTCAGACAACGTCGGATGTATGTAGTCTAAGCCAAATGATAACAAAACTCGATTCCAAAAAAATTGTTTTCACACCGGTTCAAAAGGGAGGCCTCTCTTGATAGAACATTTGCTTACCTAAGGTGACTTGACTTGATCCGGTTCATACTAACTTATTTTCACATAAGAATTCGCATTACTATCAAAGGAGAATTTAACATTGTCTAATAAATCATCCCTAAAAGTAAAATTAACAAAGTATAACTTTTGTACCATTCTCAAAAGGAAACCACAGTCATACCTCAACTTTTATCATGTATAAAACAAAGTTATACCTTCTCATGTTAATTTTCATCCTCGGATGAGGAGGAAATGTCCATGTATTTCAGCAACCATCTTCTAGATTTCTCCCGACTATATATATGTCAAACATAAATTATATTACAAAACGATGATGACATTAGGATTTAAAAAAAATTATTAAATAACGATCTAAAAACAGGATAAGAAAATAGATTTAGAATATTTGCTCATATATATGCTTAGCTATTCATATTAACAGTAGCAATATTTGACTTTTTGACCGGTAATGGTCTCTCCATGTTTAAAACTTTAAAGTTTGACTTCCATACCTTGGCCCCTGCATATTATTACTCCTTGTATTTAGACTTAATTAGACTTAAATGATTGAACCATATCCACACAACCAAAATAGTTTAGATCAGATCCAAATTATAAAAATTTGTAACCACATCATTCCCATTACCCATATAGTTGAGCTTATTGTCATAAACAAAATGGGAAAGCACTCACATGTTTAAAGTTCTAAACAACCAAGGAAAACACTCACTTGTTTAATGTTCTAAATAACGAAACCGTTTGGCTCTACTAACCATTTTTTTATAGTATTTTGTTGGAATATATTGCCATGTATGTGTATCTGTACTTATGAGCTAGATGTGTCTAACTGTCTATGTTTTTTTTTTCTTAATGGCTTTATATTTTCTCACTTCCTACAAATCTTAAAATATATAAATAAATACATACCTACATTTCCGTAACCTATATATATATATATATATATATATATATATATATATATATATATATATATTTTGTGGGTCCTAGCAATAGCTTACTGTTTTATTTTGGATTAAGATAATATGATCCTGTCTTTTTTTTCATAATTATGAAGTGTCTTGTTTTAAATATAAACACCATGATCAGAAGTAAACCTAACATTAAAGGCTCTTCAACCCCAACGCAAACACTCAGACTATTATATGAAGCAAAGACTTTTAGAAATATAAAAATAAAAGGCTGATCAACAACTTTCTTAACCATATAACGAACGTAGTTCAATATACCTGCAATGGTAAAGAATGTGTTTTCTTTAAGTATCAAATGTCAGCTTGAACCACTATACCAACAATGAAGAAAATAAATTGACTTTTTGGTTTGGTAAGAAACTAATAAGAAGTGATGCAACAGATTAGATAGTTGTAGTTCGGTTTAAATAACTAAATAATTAATTATAAATAAATAAAAAAATTAAAAAATTAAAAATAAAAATGTAAAAAATTAAAAAATGAAAAAACTTAATGAATAATAAATAATTATAAAATTATAAAACCCCGTGCGATGCAGGTGCGGAGGTAATTGTACGATTTACGGACAGGGCCAAGAAGCAACATATTTTGGCAAAAAAAAAATAGGTGGGCTCCTAACACAACCAAATGTAACAGGCCCAACAATCTTTGACAACAAAAAAGCTAGACGGGTTTCTTACGTGCACACGGGTCGACCAGAAATCCTAGGAGAAACGTTGAACATCACCCAATCACCCACCCAAGCTTCCCATCTCCACCAAACAACTACTCCTCTCACCACGTCATCTGTTCAAACATCTACATCAGCAGCGGCAGATCGGAAATCTATGGTGCACATTAGCCATTTCACCAATACTCATCGCTACTATGTGAACAACAATCGACGGTTTCATCATCCTCCAATAATATATCTAGTGTATAGTCGCCGTCATGTCACCCGGTTCCAATCCTGGATAGGTAATTACATTCATACTTTAACATCTACAGTAATTAACAGCGGATTTCAAAATATGTATACAATCATTTTCAAGAACCCCAATTCTATCAGGAATAAGCCTCCATAGATAATAAGCAAAATTAGGGTTCGTGATACAATAAAATAGAAACACGAAACACAAAACAGGTAACTTGTTCTCAAATTTCTCGGTTAAAATTAGAGGTAAAATGGTGCTCGTGTTTCCTGCAGCCAAGTATCACAAACATGAACAATTGCTAGATTTGAGATATCCTAACGTATATATTTAGAAATCTAGGGTTCTTACAATGGGGATACGCATATCGTTAATCCACGTTTAGAAATATAGGGTTCTTACAATCGGGACCCGCTAATCCATAAACCTGACACGTCAACACCGGGCACCCGTTCGTCCATGATAGGCAGGTCCAACCATTATAGTGTCCGGTATTAGGCTATGACCCACCACCGGGTCGGGTAGAGATCCGCGCTACATTCCAAAGCGTTGAAGCACTATCTAGACATTAAGATAACGACATTAAAGGAAATCGGGTCGGTTAAGGGTCCACATGAAACCAAAAAAAAAATTAATACTAAGGCACATCAAATACAACAGCCAAACCCATGTCAAACAGATATCCCACTCAGGGTTATAACAACTTCCGGGTCGGATAGCAGTCCGCGTGCGAATATACATTCTAGGCCATGCAGTATCACGTATTAACCAGTAACAATCTTCGATATATATAAACAATCATGTGAACGTTCAGTTTTTTTTAATTTGCTATTCCCATCCGATTGTGTGTGTTTAATAATAAAGCTTTGTGACACATAATTCATTTTATTTCCTTGGATATTCCCATGTAAGCATTTGTGTTGTGGCGTATGTAAATTTATGAATAAGCATGGGACTCTTCGTTTGATAAGGAGGTCAGCCCAATTACCATTGAACCACCAAATGTTTGATCTGGCCCGTTGTGTAAATGCATGTAAAGAGTTAGTATATATAGTAAACCGTTAATTAGGATGTTCATATGGTTTACATACTTACCCGTAGGAACAGCGACTGTGAAGAAGAAAGTTGTATCCCCATTCGTGTAGACGAATGCATAGTATGCAACACGACGAAGCCTCAAATAAACCAACACGAAAGCCATCAAGCCTGTGAATGGGAAACACGGAATCAGTGCTGCTAAAATATGAATACGCAATAACAACAATGCTAAAATAACCGGTTAACCAGCAGCGAACGACGTTACATTTTATTCACGCCGGATAACGCCACCAAGGTCTATACACTCATAGCTCACCCGACATGTTACATTTTATTCACGTGTCGGTGAATGCAAAAACCACCGGCCTTACATTTTCTTCACGCCGGTGGAGAGTGAGTGTGAGGTGAATGAAAAAACCACCAGCCTTACATTTTCTTCTCGCCGGTGGAGAGTGGGTGCAAAACGAAATACGGATACTAACCTGTCACAGAATTTAGACGCTTCGTACAAACAGGTAGGGATGCGGGCAGGGCGGGGTACGAAACCACACCGGCTTCACTTTATATAGTGTACAAAGAAACTGGAAAATTAATAACGTTCGACTTTACAAAGTCCAAACGAATACCTCCATAATGAAGATGTTAATAAAGCCTGTTAGTTCAATTAGAATGTGGTTTGGAGAAACCAAAAGAACCACCGTCCATAAATTACATTCATTATGGAGGTGTTATTGCGAGATCGATCCAAATGCTACTGAGAAATCGATCGGCCTGAATTTATTACACAGTAAATTGTGTATTTAAACAGCAATTACCACGGAATTAACTAAAGTATTATTGAGTAAGACCCGATTTAATGACACGTGCTTAACCAGCTTATACTCACTGCATAGTACCCTGTACTCGGTGATGATGATGATATATTCATAAACACGGTGTATTAATTATCATTAATAATCATGCTTCACCAGCTTATACCTACTGCATTGTCCTTGTACTCACATTTCACATTGCATTGTTTATGTAAATTTTTAATAAAAAAAACATTTATGATTTTGCATTTATGAAGGTGCAAAATAGTGCCTTTGCTCAACTTTTATATATATATAGATGGTAAGAATAAAAGTTATGTCAAATGATTAATTTGACATAAATGCTTGGATTTATTACATGGTTTTAGCCATATGAAGGCATGATTAAAAAAGGAGAATTTTCTATAAAAATGCATTAGTAAAATGAATATGTTTTATAAAAGATGTTTATAAAAATAATCAAAAGCCAAGCAACTGACTTTAAGTATTTTTATAAGCTATTATTTTTCACTTTGATGAATCAAAGTAATCATAATGGAAATACATTGCGTAGTAATAAAACCGGGACCCATACGACGATATACGCAAGAAAGTAAATGTTTGGAATTATAAACCAAATTTCTTATCATGATTTTTTAAGACAACCTAAAAGTTTAAAATAGATAAACTTTTATAAATTCAAGTGCCGTCATGTAATATTTGAAACAACATTTTAAAAGAAAGGAATTTCATACGAATGAAATATTAAATGATTTCGAAATTATTAAATGTTGTGACTTATGTTAGGACTTGCGCATTAAATCTTGTTAGTATATAGGAATCTCGTCTACTGTTTAATATACGACTAAATATACCTATTTATACACAAATATTCCCCATAAAAGGAACAGAAAAACAAAGAAAATACGAAGAAATGATGAAGTTCTGGATTTTCGGCCTGGCACGGCCCGTGCCCAGTCCCGGACTTTGCCTATAAATACAGCAATTCTCCTCCCTCATTTGTCAAGCTTCGGCTCAAGCTTCACCCATATGTTCATCTTATATACCATCTTTTGATTCTTGTTTTCGGTTTTGTAGCTATTTGGCAATATTGTAAGAACTTTATCTTAAATAGAGTTTAATTTTGCATTTGTCTATGAATCTATCATTATCTTTTAAGCAAATTCTTAAAGCCATGTTTATGCTCGGCTATATTCTTACACTTACTTGGGGATAAAACGAGGCTTTAGCGGATTGGTAAAGATGTGTTTATACACTTACCTTAAGGTAAGTGTACTTGAATTTATGAAAATTCTTTCTATTCAAAGTGTATTTTCTAACTCTTTTGGATAAATGTACCTTGCGTATTATACACCATTTGAGGAGTCGAAAGCTCATCAGTCAAACTTGTGACACCCGATTGGGGGACGATGCATGATCCTTACGGTGACTCGCACCCCATGCAATGTAATACGCTCGTGAGTTTTATGTATATGTAAACATGTTGGATATTAGACGTCCTGACCCGACCCTTAGCGTAACCGACCCGGTTTCGACCCGTAAGGGTTACACCGGTGTCAACGAACTAAAAGATTAATTACCGGTTAATTAATTATCAAATGGATTTAAATAAATAATGGTTATTTATTTAAATGTAACGAAACTATTATTTTCATAAAATGTTTACGGGGATTGTCGGTGAATGATTATTGGGTCGTTAACGGTTAACGGACTAATTAAATCATTGGGCTTAAGGGTTTTGTGATCGCAATGGGCCTTGCTTGGAAAGAAAGTCAAGGAAAATCAATAAAAGGGAGGGAGGAGGGATTAGAAAGTGACCTAATCGCGAACCTCTCTCTCCTCCCCTTTGAGCCGTCGCGATCCACCTCCCCTCTCTCTCTCTCTCGTTTCCGGCGCACCACCACCACCTCCCTCCGTCGCTTTTTCTGACGCATACGATGGTGAAACGTAACCCACGTTTGATCGCCGCCGCATTGAAGCTCGTGACCACCGCCGTTGCCGCCCGAGCCGCTGAGAGATCTGTCGCTGTCGTCGCCGCCGACATATTTGGCGAGGACCACCGCGAGACCGTTATTTGAACCGTCTCGTGCCGCCACCATCGAACCGGGTGAAAACCCTAAGTGGCCGACGCCATTGTTTGCCGCCGCCGTCACGCCACTACGTTCGTCGCTTCCACGCGTGTCGGACGAAATCGGTATTGCATCAGTTTCGTCACCATGCACGACGGAACCGTTCGACTGGAATGCTATGATACATAGCATGGTTTCGTTACCGCCACCATCGCCCGTTCATGAGATGAACGCGCCTGTGGTGCCCGAGATGCCATCTTCAAAGTCGATTGAAGACTTGACTCACAGATTCGAGTCGGGCGTTACCGTTTGCCCTAGCGCTAGTTCGTCAAACCCCGGTGTCTCGAACGGTTGTTCGGACTCCGCCAAGGTATATCTAAACTGTTAGATATTTAAATTAATTTTTTTAATTTATTTTTCAGTATTTACGCGTACACGCTGATCAGATCCTGTCTACGGCTTTTACGTTATTCGCGTTGTAAAACTTATTTTTCCGCTGCGCAATTAAACCGATTAATTGACCCGTTAATTTATTCGGAAAAAACTAAAACGGGCAACCCGGATATCCACTGTAAAACGCAACAGTGGTATCAGAGCAATGATCACCGCACGTAAATCTGAACCGGTCTTTTTGTAATCGGTGGTTCGCAATTTCGATTCATTTCCAAATTGTGAACGGAGTTACTTGATTAATTCTATTTAATTAATTGTGTGTTACGGCCGACCCCTTTAATTTAATTGTTTGTTTGGCGTGTTTTTGTTTTCTCTGATTGGCCCAATTATTGGCCCAATTGTATCTTTAGTTGGTTTTGGTGGACCCGCTGTTTTCGGGTTTCAAAATTGTAATAGAGCGAGGTTTACTAAGTTGTTAGTATAATTTAAATTTGGTAAAAACCAAGACCGAAGATCGGACACTCGCCAAAAGGAGTCTGAAGGCTAGTGGGAGTTGAACCGGATCCACGAACGCACCGAGTTGCCTTCCTTGTGGTTGTTCACCTTTATATTGTCATGTCCCATTGGTCTTGCTAAATGGCTCTAGCAAGACCATGCCATTATGCTGTTAACACACAATTGACCATTCACGACACTTAGATATTTTAAATAGGTGATTTAAAATAATTGTCCCGAGTGAAGATAGGCTTTATCGTTTGTGTCTAACGACCACTTAAATATTAAAATTGGTTTTAATATCCCTATCTGGTAAATAAAAATTGATAGTTCATGCCGTCCAAAATCAAGTCTAACTTGGAACGTACTGACCGGAGCATCAGTGTTGGAGTGTTTCAACACCGCACTTGGTGCCGAGGGTACCTTCCAGGGTGGGGGCATTGGAGTATTTCAACACCATGCCAGCCACATTGACCATTTGGGATTTCTATCGCTTTCTTTATGTATGTTTGTAGTGTTGGAGTATTTCAACACCGCACTATAAATGTATATAGACAAAGTGGGTATGGATGAAAACGTATCGCATAATATAATTTATTATATTATGCGGCCTCATAAACGAGAGTCACGACTGAGACTTCGCGATTAACAACCGTTGTCAGTTTGGTTACACGAGTTTGCTCCTGAGGCTCATTTGGCGGTCTCAAGTAAAATCGTCTAATCGAATTCTCAATTTTCTTATTAAATAAATCTTACCAATTTATATAAGAAAATGGTTTACACCAAAAATACTAATTTAAAAATTACTTTGCATTATTTCAGAAGGCTATTGAAAACACAGTTCCTCTAAGTTCAATGGTATCACTGGACCCATTCGCTGAGACGAACTTCTTGTCATGGCAAACCCTCCTGAGGAACATCTTGAAGCTTTTTGGAAAGCTGTATGTTCTTGACCGACCCATCCCGAGCACACCATCTTGTTGGGATTTTGGCAGTGGTATTCGGGTCGCCCGGTGACATATTTTAAAAATTACGTGACCGATAGATTAATAGTTTATAAAAGAGTTTACCGAATTAATTTATAATTAATTCTGTAACGCAGCGGAATAAGATTATATATATAAATATATCTATATAATATATATATGAAAAGATTGGATGCCACATGGCATCACCACAACAATCCATTTTGTGGTTTTCCCGCTCAAAATTTTTCCAATAAATGAAATTTGACTTTCATAATATAGTTATGATTATTCAAAAATAGAAAGAGTCTAATTACAAACTGCATAATTATGTCTTTAATTATATTCTAAAAAAGTCAAACACATTTAAAGATTGAATTATATATCGTAAATGACGGATTTGGATTTTAAAAAAAAATCAATTTTAAATCAATGAGCCTTAAATATTGTAATTTCAAACAACTAAATTAACTCTTATGAATTTTTAATAGAGATATTATCGTTATAATTATAATTGCATTCTTAATTTTATTATTTTTTACAAACAATTATTTCTTAAATAAATATAACAATATAATTAACATCAATAATTTTTTTTTATTGTTTAGCTACACAAATTCCCAAATATATGTATCATAAGGGTGTCCTTGAGTGATGCTTATGACTACTCTTAGATTATTCATGCACGATTATAATCAAATGGCTTTGTTTTTGTGTTTGTTTTTATAATTGAAGAAAGGTATGATAGAAACTTTAATTTTCTCTTAAGTTTTAGAGATTATACTAATGTTTATATTATTTTTATATTTTGCTAGGAAGTGAAAGTGGCTCATTGTAGAAGAACCATTGAAACTTTTAACTGGATATTTCTAATAAGAAAAATCTTAGATGATATAAAGAATCATCAGTACATTTTAGTTTTGATTTTTTTAAATACCGCCGTACGATGCACGGGTTTCAATTATCGAATTACATTTATTATAATATTTAAATTGTTGGATTAATTTTTTAAAAAACCACCCGTGCGTCGCACGGGTATCAAAAACTAGTATATACATATATAACAAATTATATATATTAAAAACTATTTAATCAATTAACACAAATACCAGTACGCAACAGGATCCGATTACCGAACACGCAAACACAGAAATATAAATAAATAATCTAAACTAATAGCGAGTTTAGATATACCTTGGCGGTGTTGAACAAACGTTCGAGACACCGAGTTTCAACGAACGAGCGCTAGGTTGAAACGGAACGAACCACTTTCGGTCTCAAACGGTTGTCGCGTATCGTGATGATTCTCGTAGTCCGGTGTCGCGTACCCCTATGGGACGGCGTTTATGACAAGTGGTCATTACGCATCGCGAGAGTACGTCTTGACAGACGTCCCGTCTCGTGAGACTACGAGATCAATCAGATTTAGATCTGATTACAACCGGAGACAGCGCACGACGAAAAGCGTCGGACTCACGTCGACGGGCGACGGTGTCGCGACGGCGTGCGATCCGCGGTGGTGGCGGCGGGTGACGGCAGTAACGACGGCGAACGGTGGCAGCGGCGGCGTCGGCGGCGGCGAGTTCCACGGTGGTGATCGGCGGGTTTTGCGGCGGCGATTGGCGACGAACCGAGCAGCGGATCTGGGCGTACGAGGCGGCGATCTCTAGACCGTGAGGCGGTCTACGGGCGTTGACTGACGGAGCAGCCGAACTAGCATCCACCACCAAGTTATGGTGGTGCGAAGATGGTCACCGGAGCACGGCGGTGACGAGATCGGTGAAAAACGGCATCGCCGTTTTTTCTTTTCCGTGGGGTTTGTACGAGAGAAGAAAGAAAGAAAATTTTTCTTCTTTCTTTTTCTTTGGCCGTCGACTAGTAATTAGGTCATTCGGGTTAATCCCCTAATCATCTAATATTTATTAGATGACCATTAATCCGCGACGGGCCCATCTCGAATATAAAGCCCACCTCGTACGCGAGCTCATGAGCTAAACGTTAGAAAATATTTCAATAACAAATAGCTCGACCGTGAATTTAAATAAAACTACTTTTATTTAAATATCGTTCACCCTTTTATTATTAAGCCGGTTAATAATAATATTATTGATTATAAATTATTTATAACTATTATAAATAATATATATAATCAAACGTTTCCGTTTCTTTTACCGGTTAACTCTTAAGTGGGTTTAGAGTTCGTTGTACCCGGTGTAACTCTTACGGGTCGTAACCGGGTCGGGTTCAAGATTTGTCGGGTCAGGACACATAATATCCAACAGTCTCCCACTTGGACTGATCGCGACAAGATCTAAGAAACAGACAGAGGTGCTCTAGCTACACATGACTGTCCCAACCAGTTATGACACTTCAAGTCAACAACCAAGGCATATCTGTTGTCAAGCAACTGATATTAGACTTGTGGTAATTTGAAGTCATTGTATCCCTTCCGTATATGACATCAATTGAACGATGGACATGGATTCAATTCATTCTCATCTAATGTTCAATCATTATGTTTCTCGATATAGATTCGAAGTGGTCCAAAACAAACACACAGTAGGTTTGGGTAAGGCCTTACACTTTACACTTGGAATCAACGAGGGCGCCACGATGTCTAGCTGTTGCATGATTAGTGCAAGAGTACAGAATCCCATGTCGACTACATACAGCTCCCACTGAACTTCAGATCCATTCCCAAAAGTAGCCGTTATGACTGGCAGTTACGCGACAGCGTTAAGCTACAATCAAAGAACAGTCTTTGGTAAAGGGGAGGTCGCTCATGTATCTCAGGTCTAAGGATACTAATGAGTATACCATTAATCAAATCCATCTTATGATTGAATCCATGAAGATGGTTTGATGCGAGTTACGTCCAACGTCATTCCACAATGAGGTCTGTGAGTTTGGATTGTCAACCATTGAGTCCAAAGTCAGAATAGTCTTACTTCAGATTCGTTCCCACGAGTCTGAACGACTATGGACAGTTTAGAATAATACATCTATTCCTCAGCATCATTATGAAATAATGCATGTGAGTTTGGATTGTCAATCTCTTGAGTCCAAACTCATAAGTAGTCTCACTTCAGATTCGTGTCCACGATTCTGATTGACTGTGAGGAATAATATGCATTTATTCATGGATTTAAACGTATTAAAATCGAACACAGTTATAGAATCTAGCTTTACATCTAATCCTTTAGAGGAAGCCGGATGATAATGTATAACTGTTAGAGTTCGTACATCCAAATACTAGTTCAAAACATACATGTAGTGTATATTGGTCGAACGTCATTAGTATGAGGTTAATGAGTTTTAAAATTCATTGTTTTACCGACCAGGTTTTGAAATGTGCTATCATTTTGGTTATTCAATATTTCATAGTTCCAGTATTTCTCTGAATAGTGGAATTTTCTCAAAGTGTGCTGGTTTTGTGATCATAGTGATCCTTGTCATTCACCATAGTTACTGTGTGATCACAATGTCTTGTTTGGTTAAAACTTTAAACAAGTCAAGAATCCTTCTGAACCTTTCAGATAAGCAGCAGTTTAATGTCACTTGAGTTGGCTAATTAATTTAGATTTAGTTGTGGAATCTGCCACAATGTAAAATCTTTATTATGAGCAAGAGATGTCTTGGTCATTCATGAAAACTTGTAGTAGTGTATTTCTACACGGTGAATGTTAATACCAATGCAACTTAGTGTATTATGTTCAACAATTCACGATATCAATGTAACTTGCGTACATTGATTTATCCCTTTTGGTGTCTATAGTGTAACCCTGTACAGTGACAACCTCAGTGTAACTCTGTACAGTGATCTCTCCCTTTTTGATGTCATTAGAGTAACTCTGTACAATGACATCTTTGTTTAATCACATATTCAATGTGTGATTATATTGCCCCAGAAGTTGCTTATACCTGTGGATCTCTATCCATTAAGAAACTTCTTTTAAATTCTTTGTACCATAAAATCCACATTATGTATAATCACATAAGGATTTTATTCTATCTTTCAGTATATCATCGTCATACGGGTGAGGATTGATATAGTGCTCCCACTAGCCTTTATGTAAACACATAAATTATGGCATTAAGCCATTCTCATATTCAAGATCTGATATTGCAATTTTGAATTTGCAAGTGTGTTTAAATATGTATTTCCGGTTTAATGCAACAAACTTTTGTTGGTCAGGAAATATGCGAACAATGGATTTGTGACTCTTGAACCACTTCAAGATCAACGTCCTTTACTTCTAGTTCCAGTTAAATAACTTGGGAACTTAACCTTCCATTTCAGAAGCCAGAACACAACTTTCTATCTTCTGTGTGGAATTAGAATTCCATATGGATGGTGGAAGTAGTATCCATTGTTATATGTAGTATCTAACGAGAATAAATTCTCATTGTCAAAAGACATTCGATACTAGATCTATCAGGCGAGTGGTGATGAAGAGAGTGATACTCAACAGGGGTGTGTATGGCAAATACTTCCTTTATACCATCTTTCAAACGTTGACAAGCATCGTTTGATTCCTATCATGTGCTCAGGTCAAGGCTGTGCACGTAGGACCAGATTAGTGAAAAATCTTTCACATATCTTAAGATGATTTTAGGATTCGTCAAGCTTAGGTATTCTTTATTACGATCAGACTTAGAATTGTGATTGTATTTGTAAAGCTGGTTCTTTGACTTCATTTTGAAATGTTCTTGTACAACTCAAGAATTTTCATTGATGCTTATAACCATAAGCATATTCACTATGATTATCGTCATAGTTATGAAGTAACTTTTATGATTCTCGTTATATGGTTCTTTTAGGTTTGCCAACACAAGAGTGTCTAAGCCTAGAAAGAACATTTAACAGTTCACTCGAATGAGTGAAGGATTTGGTTGTGAGTTTGTGAAAGCACGACACGTATCAGGAAACTTAATCCCATGGTGGATCATAGGGTCCAGTTGGGCCGTATCCTTTTATGCATGTCTTGCTTACACGAATAAGTCACAAACAAGAATCATTAGAACCAGGTATGTTTCATAAAGAAACTTCAACTTATGTTATTAGTCTGATATAAAACCAGTGAAAAGCAAAGTATTAATCCCAGACGAGCTAGGTCAAAACAACCACTTATTTTGAATACTACCAAGGAGTGAAAGACATGATTGAAAGCAAATGGCCTAAAAGGGTAATTCGAATCATGTGTCCCTCGATTTAAGCTTTTCTTATTTTCACGTTCCAACAAGGCATGCATGCATGCATTGGGGAATACTCGTGAAAATCTAATAACATTAGTTTGAATACCAACAGAGAAGTCTAACGTTCTCCGTTTTCTTTGAGCTTAACGGGGTAGTGTATAGTACCCGATTTGTCGTTCATGGAGCACTGGTGCTTGTCATGATGATGCAGCAATGATCGTACAAATCTTTTGCCATGGGCGTTGATGCCAAATGATCACAGCCTTTTATTGCCCTTAGAGTCGATACTCTTTTCTTGGTACGAGGCATTTTAACACGGTAGCAATCACCTATGACACACGAAGTGTCAATTGAGCATAATGCTATCAACTGGTTGAACTTTTCACTAAAGCACACAGTATTACTGGTTCTATAGTAGTGAAAAGGTATAAGCCCAGATACTCGTGGGGTAACCAAGTTGAATCAGGTGATACTGGTACCCTTTCATCTTAATGACATGGCCCTATGGAGAAGAGCCTTGCATGGAGCTCTTCTCCATCGAGAAACGAAACATGCAGTTAAGCTTGTTTGTTGTGTCATTGATACTCAAGTCTTGCAATTTTGCTGACTATCAGGAAACATGCGAGCCTGCATAATACTATCTACCTTAGAGGTGTTAGTATTATGTTATTTAATCCAGGCGCGTTGTATTCCTATAAGGAACACAACTACGGTGATTGGGCTCTTCAAGACATAGAGTTTATGAAAAAAAAAATGTCAGAACATCTTCTGAGTTTGATTCAACAAGATGAAAGTTGGTGTTATTTGATTTGTGCTACTGGAGGACTTATTTAAAAGGGAGAAGGGATTTGTTTTCATTAGCCGTTATGAAATGATAAGCAAAGCACAATACATTAGTATTTTCGATGTAAAGTATTTTCTTATTATAAATTGGTAAGATTTATTTTATAAGAAAATTGAGAATTCGATTAGACAAGTTTACTTGAGACCGCCAAATGAGCCTCAGGAGAGAATTTGTGTAACCAAACTGACAACGGGTGTCAATTGCGAAATCACAGTCACAACTCTCGATATGAGGCCGCTATATACATACTTGTATATTTTGCGATACGTTTAGCCTCATCCGTGCCCACTTTAGCAATACACACCCGTAGCGCGGTGTTGAAATACTCCAACACTACGAACATATACATCTAAAGCGATAGTAATCCTAAATGGTCGATGCGACGGACACGGTGTTGAAATACTCCAATGTCCTCGCCTCAGAAGGTACCCTCGGCACCAAGTGCGGTGTTGAAATACTCCAACACTGATGCTCCGGTAAATACGTTCCAAGTTCGACTTGAGATGGGATGGCACGAACTATCAGTTTTTTTAATTACCAGATAGGGATATTAAAATCAATCTTAATATTGGTGATCGTTGGACACAAACGATAAACCCTATCATCACTCGGGACTCGTATTTTAAATAACCTATTATTTAAAAATATAACTAGGTTGTCGCGAGTTATGTAACCAGTCAAAAGTTAATAAATGACTTATTAAGTTTGATTGAGTTTTATAATGTTTGAAAATTTTCAAAGAAAAACTCATTAAGGCGGTTACATTAAAATTTAGGTCAAGTTGTAAAGGCTTTTAGAACTTGTAACCTATTGATTGTATTCTCAGTTTTAAAACCATTTTAAAAGGATTTCAGTGTTTTAGTTGGTGTGTAATACCACTATTAAACCAAGCAACCAAAACAAGCAAAACGAATATGTATTCGGCCATTAGGGTTTTGGTCTTGCTAGAGCCTTTTAGCGAGACCAAATGGGTCACGGGACAAAAGTACAAAACAACCACAAGGCAGACATCTTCATGTAGCGTGCAGGTTCTGTAGGCTCCCACTGACCTTAAGACGCCTCTTGACATCGATTGGATCTTTGGGTCTTCTTGATGACAACTTTTGCCAAAGTAGAAGATTTCGTAAAAAGAAAAAACTTAATTACAATTTTGAACCCAAAAATGTGGGCCAACCCAAAATCTAAACTATTATAATAATGGGCCAAAACAAGGGCCAAACCATAACAGTAAAATAATCAAGCAATAGTCAAACAAGGGTCGGGCCGAATACATATAAAACACAATCAAAACAAATTGCAATTTTAATTGGTCAAAATAAACTTGACCAAAATGCAATTTAATTATGCAACACAAATAAAACTGATTCGCAACTTTCGGGCGTTTAACCCCAGTTTGCGAATCCACCGGTTTAAAATCGACCGGTTCCGATTTGCGCGTGGTAATCAAGGCTCTGATACCACTGTTGGGATTTTGGCAGTGGTATTCGGGTCGCCCGGTGACATATTTTAAAAATTACGTGACCGATAGATTAATAGTTTATAAAAGAGTTTACCGAATTAATTTATAATTAATTCTGTAACGCAGCGGAATAAGATTATATATATATAAATATATATATACATATATAACAAATTATATATATTAAAAACTATTTAATCAATTAACACAAATACCAGTACGCAACAGGATCCGATTACCGAACACGCAAACACAGAAATATAAATAAATAATCTAAACTAATAGCGAGTTTAGATATACCTTGGCGGTGTTGAACAAACGTTCGAGACACCGAGTTTCAACGAACGAGCGCTAGGTTGAAACGGAACGAACCACTTTCGGTCTCAAACGGTTGTCGCGTATCGTGATGATTCTCGTAGTCCGGTGTCGCGTACCCCTACGGGACGGCGTTTATGACAA
The DNA here is from genome assembly GCA_039602395.1 of Deinandra increscens subsp. villosa. Taxonomy (NCBI): domain Eukaryota; kingdom Viridiplantae; phylum Streptophyta; class Magnoliopsida; order Asterales; family Asteraceae; genus Deinandra; species Deinandra increscens. The sequence goes on from JBCNJP010000023.1 coordinate 61,285,643, forward strand.
GTGGTCATTACGCATCGCGAGAGTACGTCTTGACAGACGTCCCGTCTCGTGAGACTACGAGATCAATCAGATTTAGATCTGATTACAACCGGAGACAGCGCACGACGAAAAGCGTCGGACTCACGTCGACGGGCGACGGTGTCGCGACGGCGTGCGATCCGCGGTGGTGGCGGCGGGTGACGGCAGTAACGACGGCGAACGGTGGCAGCGGCGGCGGCGGCGGCGGCGAGTTCCACGGTGGTGATCGGCGGGTTTTGCGGCGGCGATTGGCGACGAACCGAGCAGCGGATCTGGGCGTACGAGGCGGCGATCTCTAGACCGTGAGGCGGTCTACGGGCGTTGACTGACGGAGCAGCCGAACTAGCATCCACCACCAAGTTATGGTGGTGCGAAGATGGTCACCGGAGCACGGCGGTGACGAGATCGGTGAAAAACGGCATCGCCGTTTTTTCTTTTCCGTGGGGTTTGTACGAGAGAAGAAAGAAAGAAAATTTTTCTTCTTTCTTTTTCTTTGGCCGTCGACTAGTAATTAGGTCATTCGGGTTAATCCCCTAATCATCTAATATTTATTAGATGACCATTAATCCGCGACGGGCCCATCTCGAATATAAAGCCCACCTCGTACGCGAGCTCATGAGCTAAACGTTAGAAAATATTTCAATAACAAATAGCTCGACCGTGAATTTAAATAAAACTACTTTTATTTAAATATCGTTCACCCTTTTATTATTAAGCCGGTTAATAATAATATTATTGATTATAAATTATTTATAACTATTATAAATAATATATATAATCAAACGTTTCCGTTTCTTTTACCGGTTAACTCTTAAGTGGGTTTAGAGTTCGTTGTACCCGGTGTAACTCTTACGGGTCGTAATCGGGTCGGGTTCAAGATTTGTCGGGTCAGGACACATAATATCCAACAGTCTCCCACTTGGACTGATCGCGACAAGATCTAAGAAACAGACAGAGGTGCTCTAGCTACACATGACTGTCCCAACCAGTTATGACACTTCAAGTCAACAACCAAGGCATATCTGTTGTCAAGCAACTGATATTAGACTTGTGGTAATTTGAAGTCAATGTATCCCTTCCGTATATGACATCAATTGAACGATGGACATGGATTCAATTCATTCTCATCTAATGTTCAATCATTATGTTTCTCGATATAGATTCGAAGTGGTCCAAAACAAACACACAGTAGGTTTGGGTAAGGCCTTACACTTTACACTTGGAATCAACGAGGGCGCCACGATGTCTAGCTGTTGCATGATTAGTGCAAGAGTACAGAATCCCATGTCGACTACATACAGCTCCCACTGAACTTCAGATCCATTCCCAAAAGTAGCCGTTATGACTGGCAGTTACGCGACAGCGTTAAGCTACAATCAAAGAACAGTCTTTGGTAAAGGGGAGGTCGCTCATGTATCTCAGGTCTAAGGATACTAATGAGTATACCATTAATCAAATCCATCTTATGATTGAATCCATGAAGATGGTTTGATGCGAGTTACGTCCAACGTCATTCCACAATGAGGTCTGTGAGTCTGGATTGTCAACCATTGAGTCCAAAGTCAGAATAGTCTTACTTCAGATTCGTTCCCACGAGTCTGAACGACTCGTGGTGCGAAGATGGTCACCGGAGCACGGCGGTGACGAGATCGGTGAAAAACGGCATCGCCGTTTTTTCTTTTCCGTGGGGTTTGTACGAGAGAAGAAAGAAAGAAAATTTTTCTTCTTTCTTTTTCTTTGGCCGTCGACTAGTAATTAGGTCATTCGGGTAATCCCCTAATCATCTAATATTTATTAGATGACCATTAATCCGCGACGGGCCCATCTCGAATATAAAGCCCACCTCGTACGCGAGCTCACGAGCTAAACGTTAGAAAATATTTCAATAACAAATAGCTCGACCGTGAATTTAAATAAAACTACTTTTATTTAAATATCGTTCACCCTTTTATTATTAAGCCGGTTAATAATAATATTATTGATTATAAATTATTTATAACTATTATAAATAATATATATAATCAAACGTTTCTGTTTCTTTTACCGGTTAACTCTTAAGCGGGTTTAGAGTTCGTTGCACCCGGTGTAACTCTTACGGGTCGTAACCGGGTCGGGTTCAAGATTTGTCGGGTCAGGACACATAATATCCAACACGTCTTACTTGCTAAACGACCGCTCGCGGATGGAAATCCAGAATCACAGTGATGACTCTAGGGAAGTCATTGAGCTTATGTTATCTAGCATGACACCGGATTTTCGGTATAACTTTACCGACATGGGAGCGTATGAGATCATGAGAAAACTCAAAGATATGTTTGAGTTGAGCCAGAGGGGTGAACGATGTAGGGCACTTCAACATTTTGTGAACTGCCACATGTCGCCTAATTCCTCTGCTTATGATCATGTCATGATGATGAAGGGGTATCGTGACAGACTGATCGACCTCGCCTACTCCATTCCTGAGGGGATGGCTCTTGATGTAGTCCTCAGATCTTTACCCGAGCATTGTCGCTTGCATGCGGTAAATTGATCGGCTCAGACTTTAAATGAGGTTCTGACATTGTTTCCAAATGTCAAGATCAGGAGCACAACGACTGTGCTTAGAGTTGCTAATACAAGTATCACCAAGACCAAGAACAAGGTCAAAGAGACCAAGGGCAAGAAATCATTTGCGCCTCCTCCTCAGGAGCGTCAATGCTTTGAATGTAATCAGATGGGCCACTGGAAACGTAACTGCCCCGTCTACCTTGCTAAGATCAAGATGACTAGAAACCCCGGTAAGGGTTGCTCATCAGGTATGTCAATAAATGTTATTGAGCTTTTCACTGTTTCCTCCAATGCATGGGTATTTGATACCGGATATGGTTTTCACATTGTAAATGTTTTGCAGGAACCTGAGAAATGTAAGAAGATAGAACAAGGCGGTATAGAGCTCATCGTTGGTGATGGCAAAAGAGTCCCGGTCTTGGCTACCGACATATATTCTCTTACATGTCCTACCAGTCTTGTAGTTTACTCTAGATAACTGTTTATATGCTCCTGGATTGTCCAGAAACATTATTTATGTGTCTTCCCTGTTTGAACAAGGTTTTAAGTACAAGTTTAATGGAAATTCCATTTTTACCTACTTTAACGATATCTTTTATTTCGAGGCTAAACCTCGACATGGTATATATGAGATAATTGTTCAAACGCAAGATCAACTCTATCATGTTTCTAAACGAAACTAGGTTGATAACGATTCTTCGTTGGGGCATCATCGACTAGGTCACATAAGCAAAGCTCGCATTAAGAAGCTTCAATCTGCAGGGATTCTCGAATCCACTGATGCAGATACCTTCGGAGAATGCGAATCATGCTTATCTGGTAAACTGACCAAGTCACCCTTCACACATGTTGGTGAACGGGCTAATGATCTGTTAGGACTTATACACACTGATGTATGTGGGCCCTTTCGGACCGAAACGAGAAATCGTGAACGCTATTTCGTATCTTTCATAGATGACTATAGCAGACTTGTTTATGTATATCTGATGAAACATAAGCACGAAACTTTTGACAAGTTCAAAGAGTTTCAACACGAAGTAGAAAATCAACTAAATCGAACTATTAAGATACTTCGATCAGATAGAGGTGGTGAGTATCTTAGCAACGAGTTCCTCGATCATCTCAAGGCTTGTGGAATTATTTCACAACCCACTGCTCCCGGTACGCCACAGTTGAATGGTGTTAGTGAAAGGAGAAATCGAACCTTGTTAAACATGGTTCGATCGATGATGTGCAGGACTAACTTGTCCCACTCCTTTTGGGGTTTTGATCTCTTGACCGTCGCTCGCCTAATAAATCTGCCACCGACTAAGAAAGTGGATAAGACCCCATATGAGATATGGCACAATTCTTCTCCTAACCTTTCTTACCTCAGGGTATGGGGATGCGAAGCATATGTCACTAGCGAATCTGACAACAAGCTCGATCCTCGAGGTGAAAAGGTGATTTTCATCGGATACTATCGTAATACCGGCTATTACTTTTACCATCCTGATGGAAACAATGTTTCTATCAAAAGGAAGGGTAAGTTCCTTGAGAAAGAGTTTCTCAACAGGGGAACCAATAGTGATCTAGTGGATCTCGAAGAAGTTCGAGAAACACAAAACCCTGAGACAGTCGCTGGGTCTGACCGACAAGTGGTTGTCGCCCCATCAGACCAAAACACAAGCGTTCGCAGGAGCGAAAGGACACACAAGGCACCTGATAGATACCTCTGGCATCTAGAAGGTCCCGATGTCCTATTAGTAGCTGACTCAGATGACGAACCTACTGATTACAAAACTGCTGTGTCAGATCCTGAATCTGAGAAATGGCTTAAAGCCATGAATGCGCCGAGATGCAATCCTTGCGTGAGAATCAAATATGGGACTTGATTGAGCTACCCCCCCCCCCCGGTTCTCGGGCAGTAAGGAGCAAGTGGATCTTTAAAAGAAAAACTGACATGAATGGAAATGTGCAAACCTATAAGGCACGGCTTGTTGCGAAAGGTTTCACTCAAACCCAAGGGATTGACTATGACGAAACCTTTTCGCCCATGGCCATGATCAAATCGATCAGGATATTGCTTGCCATAGCCGCATACCGTGACTATGAGATATGGCAAATGGATGTTAAAACCGCATTCTTGAACGGACAACTCACTGAGGATATCTACATGGTTCAGCCTGATGGTTTTGTCGATCTTAAATATCCAAGTAGGGTTTGCAAACTGAATAAGTCCATTTATGGACTTAAACAAGCATCTCGAAGGTGGAACATTCGCTTTGACCAGAAAGTCAAGGAGTTTGGCTTTGCTCAAAACGAAGATGAACCGTGTGTTTACAGAAAGGCAAGTGGGAGCGCTGTATCATTTCTCATATTGTATTTGGATGATATACTGATCATAGGAAACAAAATCCCTATGCTTAACGAGGTTAAGATATGGCTATCATCTTGTTTCGCTATGAAGGATCTTGGGGAAGCCGCTTACATTCTGGGAATTAAGATTCACAGGGATCGATCGAAGCGGCTCCTGGCTCTCAGTCAAAGTACATACATTGACAAGATTATAGCACGGTTCAACATGAGCAACTCCAAGAAAGAAGTCGTCCCTATGAAAAAGGGTTCTATCTTGAACAAATCTCAATCTCCTCAAACGGAGAAGGAGACCGACCAAATGGCTTCGATCCCATTTGCTTCTGCTATAGGCTCAATTATGTATGCCATGCTCTGCACTCGACCAGACGTCTCGTTTGCGTTGAGCCTGACAAGTCGATACCAGCAGAGTCCCGGTCTAGCTCACTGGACTACTGTAAAGAACATCCTGAAATACCTGAGAAACACAAGTGAGATGTTTTTGGTGTATGGAGGAATTGATAAACTCGCTGTAAAGTGTTACACCGACGCTAGTTTTCAGACTGACCGAGATGACTCTCACTCGCATTCCGGATACGTATTCACCCTCAATGGAGGAGTTGTTTCGTGGTGTAGCACTAAACAGTCAATGGTAGCTGATTCTACTACTGAATCTGAATACATAGCCGCCTCAGAAGCTGCCAAGGAAGCAGTATGGATGAAGAAGTTCATCACAGATCTCGATGTGGTTCCAAGTGTCAAGCAACCCATCGAGATGATGTGCGATAACACAGGCGCTATTGCTCAAGCCAAAGGCCAATGTCTCATAAGAAGGCCAAGCACATTCTGAGGAAATTTCACTACATAAGAGAAGTAGTTCAAAGAAATGAAATAAAGATATGCACAGTAGACACAGATCAAAACTTAGCTGATCCCTTTACAAAGCCCATGACTCAAGAGACTCATGATCGTCACAGAGAAGCAATAGGGCTTAGATTAGCTAAAGATATGTTTTGATTTAGTATTTGGGTGTACGAACATATAACAGTTATCTATACTATTCATATTCCATCGGTAAATGCTATTATGGAATTTCATAACTGTGTTCGATGTTAATACGTTTAATCATCCTTGAACAATTATTGATATTGTTCAAAAAGTCCGTAGTCGATTAGAGACGTGAGAACGACTCTAAATTAAGACTATTCTGATTTTGAACCTTAAAAGGGTTTAACGTTCAAAGTCACAGACCTCATTAGAGAATGACGTTGGACGTAACTCGCGTCAAGCAATTCAATCATGGAAGTTTTGATTGCTTGATTATTGGTATGCTCTAATGTTTCCTTAGACCTGAGACGTATACTGTAACTCTCGTTTACTACAGACTGTTCTTTGATTGTAGTTTCTCGATGTCGCGTAACTGCCATCAATAGGGCTACTTTTGGGAATGGATCTAAGGTTTAGTGGGAGTTGTATGCCTCAAGATGGGATTTCGTACTATTGCTTTGGCAATAGATAGACATAAAGGCGCCCTCATTGATTCCAAGTGTGAAGTGTGAGGCCTCACCCAAACTTACTGTGTGTTTGATTGGTACACTTCGAATCGGATAACGAGAATGTAATCGATGAATCTAATACATGAGAGTCCATGTCTCATTATTCATCCATGTCTAGAACGGAATGGAACATATGACAAAGATTACCATAAGTCCTCTATCTGCTTGCTTTACGATCAGATATACTTTGATTGTCGACTTAAAGTGTCGAAACTGGTTGGTGTAGCCATGCATAGCTAGAGTGTCTCTGACTACAACGCTAATGTGTCGTGATCAGTCCAAGTGGTAGATTGTTGGATATTAGATGTCCTAACCCGACCCTTAGCGTAACCGACCCGGTTTCGACCCGTAAGGGTTACACCGGTGTCAACGAACTAAAAGATTAATTACCGGTTAATTAATTATCAAACGGATTTAAATAAATAATGGTTATTTATTTAAATATAACGAAACTATTATTTTCGTAAAATGTTTACGGGGATTGTCGGCGAATGATTATTGGGTCGTTAACTGTTCACGGACTAATTAAATCATTGGGCTTAAGGGTTTTGTGATCGCAATGGGCCTTGCTTGGAAAGGAAGTCAAGGAAAATCTATAAAAGGGAGGGAGGAGGGATTAGAAAGTGACCTAATCGCGAACCTCTCTCTCCTCCCCTTTGAGGCGTCGCGATCCCCCTCCCCTTCTCTCTCTCTCGTTTCCGGCGCACCACCACCACCTCCCTCCGTCGCTTTTTCCGACGCATACGATGGTGAAACGTGACCCACGTTTGATTGCCGCCGCATTGAAGCTCGAGACCACCGCCGCCGCCGCCCGAGCTGCCGCCTCCGCCAAGAGATCCGTCGCCGCCGTCCCCGCCGCCGCGGCCTGTGGCGCTGTCGCCGTCGTCGCCGCCGCCGCGGCCCGTGGCGCCGTTGCCGCCGACATATTCGGCGAGGACCAGTGCGAGGTGATTCTCGCTTTACCCGCGCCACCGAGACCGTTATTTGAACTGTCTCGTGCCGCCACCGTCGAACCGGATGAAAACCCTAAGTGGTCGGCGCTATTGTATGCCGCCGCCGTCACGCCACTACGTTCGTCGCTTCCACGCGTGTCGGACGAAATCGATATTGCATCGGTTTCGTCGCCATGCACGACGGAACCGTTCGAGTAGAATGCTATGATACATAGCATGGTTTCGTTACTGCCACCACCGCCCGTTCATGAGATGAACGCGCCTGTGGTGCCCGAGATGCCGTCTTCAAAGTCGGTTGAAGACTTGACTCGCAGATTCGAGTCGGGCGTTACCGTTTGCCCTAGCGCCAGTTCGTCGAACCCCAGTGTCTCGAACGGTTGTTCGGACTCCGCCAAGGTATATCTAAACTGTTACATATTTAAATTAAATTGTTTAATTTATTTTTCAGTATTTACGCGTACACGGTGATCAGATCCTGTCTACGGTTTTTACGTTATTCGCGTTGTAAAACTTATTTTTCCGCTGCGTAATTAATTCGATTAATTGACCCGTTAATTTATTCGGTAAAAACTAAAACGGGCAACCCGGATACCCACTGTAAAACGCAACAAAACAAACACGGATTTCACGCTAACTACGGGCTGAAGGTACTGATTGGGATAAGTGTTAGTAATATTTTGTCACTTCATGGAAGTCAGTGAGATACATGTTTGTAAACTTGGTTATGGTTACGACTTTCCATGTTTGCGCGAAAACTGGTGCGGGGAGGAAACGGACCATAATTCCTTTTATAGATGATTTTCATAATAGTTTAATCCAATGCGTGGGTTGTTCCCTTGCTGGTTCATGATTATGTATTCGAGTGTAACGGAGCCGACGACCCATCAGGCTCTAGAACTATCACATGTACACTTACTTTATTTGTTACTCTCAGGACACTCCTCTCACGATCCTTACGAGGAGACGAGAGGAACGAGAGATAGGATTTAAGGATGAAAGGCGGTCCTCCTTATCTGAGCAGTAATAATCTTATGAGAAGGGTATAAACAAACAAGATTATTAACTTTGTCATCGACCCCAAGTAATATTATCTTTGATTGAATATGCTACAACCCCAATATTATATAAACTGTATATTTGCCAGGTTATTCTCTGAAGGTTTTTACTCAAAAACACTCCCCTTCCCTTGTATCCTTTGAGGACCTCGGACTCTTACCCATATTATACTGCTCCATGATGGGTGCACTTGTCTGTGATTGTGGTGAAATAGTATTGTTTTAAGATCTTGACTTTTATATACACCACACGCACACCAAGCGTTTTGGCGTCGTTTCTGAGGATTCAAACACGAGGATTTTTAAGAGAAAGTCCAAGTGACACCCTAGCCATTATCTATAACTATTATTTTTCTTTTATCCTTTTTTATTTTCTTTAAAAATACATACAAATTATTTTATACTTTTCTCTTCTTTTTCTTTTTTTTTCTTTTTTGTTATAGATTGTACATCAACCTAGGAAGTATATTGATCACACAACTTATGTTGATTTTCATTTTTTTTTCTTCTAATATTGAACCTGTGTACTTCTCAGTTTCTACTGCTTTAATTTCAGGACGTGCATGTGCTCTACGCCACTTGGTGAAATTCAGCCCCTACTTCCTGAACCAAAACGTTTTCTCTGAAAAAGACTTCGAAACAGATCTAGAATTGTAGCATACACCATCCAAAACCCACCTACCACTTCAACCATCCCAAATCCACCCATGGCTATAAAAGGAACAATCATTTCTCAGGCCAAATGCTTTGCATTTAGGCATTGCCATTACTCCTCCCGCCAACGAGGTAGACACATTCGAAGTTCGACCCCAGTTGGTGTAGATGGTTCAAAACTCTGCAATATTCAGTGGCCTCGATGGCGAAAACCCCATATTCATATTACAAATTTCCTCAAAATTTAGAGCACTTTCAAACCCACCGAAGCCACTACCAACACGGTGAGACTCTGCATGTTCCGAACTGGTGGTTCAGATCAGACGAACCACGGGTTTGTCAGAGTTCGGTTAGTCGTGTATAAATAGGAGTTTTGTCTTGTTATTCAGTAGCAATTGTGAGAGAGTCCGGAGCTAAGTGTGTGTTTTCAATGTGTTCTCTGAGTGATTGATCTAATGGTTTTCTAGATTGTAATTGTTCGTTTGATCAGTAAAACAATATTTTAATTACTCTTTCATATCCGAAATAGCTAGATTGAGTAGACAGTCCGATGCTCACAAAGTTTCAAGTGGTATTAGAACTTTCTGGTTCACTCTACTGATCTGTGGTTGCTATTTTTGGATTTTTTGAGTAAAAAAGTGTTGTTTTTTCACAAATTTGGAGTGTGTTTTCGGTTTTGTTGATCATTTCAATCGAGAATTTCATGAAAAATTTGCTCCTAAGTCATTCCTTATCACTTTTTCTGGTCTACTGCTGAAAATCTCGTTCAAATCTGTCCAAAATCGTGAGTTTTGAGTGAAATATGATTTTATTCATTTAGGTTCGGCTGAGGAACTGTCATTTCAGGTTAACCGTCATCCGAACTTCCTGTTCGTCTAGATTCTTTTTTAGTTCGGTTGTCCGAAGTGTTGGTTTGGTTAAGTTCGGTTGTGTTTGGCTTAGTTCGGATAAACGAAGTCTCGGTTCGGACGAGTTAGCCTCCATTTCCATTCATACGAAGTCTAGGTTCGCTTCATACGAAGTCATGGTTTGGATGGTTTCAGTTTGTTTCTGTTTAGATAAGGTTTGGTTCGGACAAGTTCGGATATTATTTTAGTTTGGTTCAATATTTCATTTCGGACAGGTCCGTGTAAGGGTTTTTCAGTTCGGATAAGCTCTAGTTCGGGAAAGCTTCAAATAAAAGTTTTCTGTTTGGATTCAGTTTGGCTACCATATTTCAAAACTTTCAAAAATGTTTTATTTTCAAGCATTTGACGTCATGCAAAATGCGATGCAAACCTTGATTAATTTTGACAACGAAATTGGAACAATTCAGAAAGTTCCAAAGTTATTAAAGTTGGAAGATTATCAAAATTGGAAGCAACAGTTTTCTGCTTATATTAGCACGAATGATATCGATTTATGGATTTCAATTTGAAATCTTTACATGCACCCAACTAATCAAGGAGATTTTAAAGAAATTCACAATATTGATGCTTCTGAAAGGAAAAGCTATGAGCTTGAGCAAAAAGTGTTTGGTTATCTTACTATGGCTTTACCTACCGAATTGTTACATCAATTCAGCACTTGTAAGAAAAGTAAACAATTATGGGATGCGTTATCGACAAGATGTGAAGGCAATGATCAATACAAGAAGAGTCGAAGAAAGGTGTTGAACAAAGAGTTTGATAATTTTCAACATTATGAAAATGAAAACATCACGACTCTTGTATCAATCAAAATGCATATTCTGTCAAGTAAGTTGACGATTGTTCAAAATTGATATCTGATCTCATTTCATCTTCTTTTGCGATTATTATCAAAGATGTTAGTAATGCCCAGCTGACTAAAGAAGATATTGATGAACTTGATGATGAAAAGTTAAATGATATGGATATAGCTTGGAAATTAGCTATGTTAACTCAAAAGACCAAACGATTTTACAAGAAAACTGGAAGACAACATGCTATTTTAGAAAGAAAGCTTGGGTTTGATAAATTCGTGATAAAATTTTACAAATGTTCCAATCTTGGACATTTTGCAAGAGAGTGTCAGCAATCTCATGTTCACAAGTCCGATTCAAAAGCTACCAATAGTTCTCAACCGTGTTTAAGTAATTCAAATGAAACAGCTTTCACTGCTCAGAATGAGGATGGTAGCACTTATAATTGGGGAAAAGGGTTTCTTGATAAGTCAGCTTTGATTGTCACACGTGACCAAGATGACTATTATTCTGATTCAAGTTCTTATGAATCTACTGAGAATGAAAATTTTGAATTGAAGATTGAAAGTTTGTTGAAGGAGAATGCTAGTTTAGTAAAAGAAATAAGTTTGCTTACTAAAGCATTGAAATTAGTGAAATCAGATTTGAAGGTATCCAAGGAAGAATTCCAAGAGTCTGAGCAGCAATTTGTCAAATTATCTGAAACGAATGCTAAGTTAGTTCAAGAAATTGAAAAATGGAAAGCTGGAGCGAAAGACGTTAAAAAAGATTTCAATGATTTGTTAGAGAAATCAAAGATTAAGCTTGATACGCTTAACAAGACTTCTGATGAGTATGCTGCTAAAATTGAAGCATATCAGACTGATATGGAAAAGCTACTTGATGAGAAGAAGGAATTAGCAAGAGTGAATAAATTGCAAAATGCAAATCTTGAAATTCAGAAAAGAAACAAAGACAAATGGAAGAAAGAATTGTTTCCTGAGCTTGATAATCTTCGACTGCAGAAATTTGAAACTCACAAAGTTGCTAAAAGATTGATAGCTACAGAAAAGGAATTAACTGAAGCACAACAAAAGAATTCTGATTTGAAGATCCAAGTGATTGATGCAAATCGTCTTCTAAACAATGTTACCAATTCACATTCTTTTATAAGTTTTTTTAGCAAACGATGATAATTTTGAAAGAATGTTTAACAATACTGTGTCTCCCCCAGGAAGTCTCATAGAAGCTGTTAATGAGGTAAAAGAGACGGTAGAAGAATTTCATTATTCAATGTTTTTATCATCAAATTCAGAAGACGAGAAAGTGCTGAAGCAGATAAAAAACAAGAAGGCTGGTAATAAGAATGAGAAGAAATATGAAATTCCTACATTTTTAAAGTTTGTGTCTGGTTCGACGTCAACAGAAAATGATCAATCATCTTCCTCTTTTGAGAAGATTCGTTCTCAACCTGCTATTGATGAGACAATTTTCTACGAAAAAAAGAATGTGCAAGAAGTCAAAGCTGAATTTTCTCGTTTGGCAAAGAATGGGCATCAATCATCTAAAGAGAAAATTTCTGGTAAATGTATTGGTTTGGGGTTCAAGTCAAAGATAATTGAAGATTGTGAGGTTCAAGGTCCAAAAAAACAAAATCTGAAGAAAATGAAACTGAAGCAAGTTAGGAAGGAATTGTTCAAGGCTGAAAAAGTTTAACCTGAGAGATTTTATAAACTCAAAGGTTCGGAACAAATATTTTCTAACAAAAAATTTCCACTACACTGCGTGGATGCTCAGAAAATATCTACAGTTTTTATGAAGCAAAGCACCAAGAAGCAGCAACAAGCTAAATTTTCATTTGGAGGTTCTGGTTCTATTCCAAAAAGCCCAACTTCTAAATGGGTTCATGATCACAGATTTCAGGTATACGATTCTTTCTATGATCATTTTGGAGATATTCGTGTTTGTGAAGCTTTGAAGGTTCCAAAACTAAGGAACATAAACAATCGTTTGTGTTATAATTATCGCCAAAAAGGGAAAATGGCAAAAGATTGTCTGGTTCCTGTTGCTTCTACTTACACAAAACAGAAGGTTCCAGTTTTTTGTAAACCTGCCAAACCAAGGTTCATTGATGAATATGGCAGAGTTTTTGATGAATTTCAGCCTACATTCTTTCAAAAGCAAAATCGTTTAATTCTAAAATTTTCCAAAGTGCAAATTGTAGGTTTTTCCTGATAGTCACCTGCGATTGACTCATCGAAAACGGATTTACCAAAACAACAACATCAATGGAAACCTAAAGTGGTTTCAAAACATAACCAGGACACTGGTCGACCAGAGACGATCCGCTTCGGGTCATTTATAAACTGATGAGTTTGATCAGTGTGCAGGTAATTTTAGAAGAACTATTGGTGATTGCAAAGTTACTAATGGAGGAGTATTCTGCTTAACTTAAATTTCATGATTCATCTTATTTCTAACCTGAAAGTTTTCTGAAACTTTAAACTCAAAAGGTATCCGCGTCGATTGCTCAAATTTTTTTCTATATATTTCGTTTTTCGGTTAGGGGGAGATAATTGAAAAAAAAACCAATAATAGTGTCTTGTTTTTATAAAATGAAAAATCTAAAAATAAAGTTTTTCATTTGAAGGGGGAGAAATGCAAGTAAGGGAGAGAAATGGCATGTTATGGGAAAAATGCAAAATATGGAGAAGGTGAATACATGCAAAATATATAAAATTTTGAGAAATTGATCATTGTGAAATGATGGTACATTGGCTTACGTATCTAACTCGTGGATAGAGTAGATGAAAGAGCCATAAGATCATTATTTGATGTGATTGGTAGGCTCGGCAAATCAGAAAGTATACTGATGTGATATACATTAAATACTCATGCTTGACCAAGTGGACAACATCTTGACGCGTATCTCATGACAAAAAGAGAAAAATAAGTGTGGAAAAGAAAATGAGAAGTCACTGTGTATACATGTGTTCATTTTGCAATGATTTAAACTTTTTTGATTTTCTTTATTTTCTCAAACAATCAGACTTTCTCCGGGTGCTCACAAAGCCGACCTGATTGTTGTTCGTTTGAGGTTCTGCTTTATTTTCTTTGGTGTTTCGTATAATTCATCGGACTTTCTCTGCGTGTCCACAAGACCGACCAGATTGTTGTTGAATTATACAATTTGAACTTGTTTTATCTTTCTTATTATGTTAAATCCGAGGCCTTGTCTGTGTATCGAAAGATCGACCTTAAGGTAGACGATTTAACTTTCTTATTTCTTTTTGCATGGAACACAGTTGACGATATCATGCTTAAAATCACTATGGGATAATCACAAGTGTAAACACGAGAAAAAGGAAAATGTATGAATATGTCTGAAAGTGTGGGGTACACTGGTCAAAAGCAAATATAATCGATACCTTAACATATCCACATGTTATGAGTATGACTTTGCCTGAGCTTAAGGTGGACAAATTATACCAGCAATCAACATGACTTGTGTGCTTCAGTTAGTTGAAATTGAAGTGTACTTCAATGCGTTATGACCATTATCATCCAAGATAGTGATATTTCTCATACCAAAAATAGAGTTTGATTTAGTATTGCAATTTCATTTCATTTCATAAAATCCAAAAAGATTTTCGGTCTGGTTTAGCATAAGTTTGAAAATTCAAAAAGATCTTAGGCTTCTTTTGATATAAACTATCTGAAAGCCAAAAATATTGTGTTTCTTCTTTGTTTTCGATCTGATCGGCATGTCATACAAATCAAATTTTCCAAATCTTATCTTGGAGTCTCGAAAAGACATTTTGCGCCAAGATTAATAATGTTTGAATAGGTTGCTAAGTGAAAAAATTTGTCACAACTTCAAGTCTTCTGAAGCTGCTGATAAAGAGAGAAACACACTGTGCATTGTCAAGTATTCAAGATCAAGTTACCATCAAGTTGAGGGGAAGTTTGTTCGAAGAATATGTTCAATTCTAAATGGTGAACAAATACTGCACACGTCAAGGGGGGGTTTGTTAATACATAATATATGCGTTGTGTGAAGTATCTGAACAGGATGATGTTAAGATCTGAACAAGACAATGTCAAGAATGCTCCTACACGAACTAGATCCGAACTGGTGGTTCGGATCAGACGAACCACGGGGTCGCCAGAGTTCGGCTAGTTGTGTATAAATTGGAGTTTTGTCTTGTTATTTAGTAGCAGTTGTGAGAGAGTCTAGAGCTAAGTGTGTGTTTTCAAGGTGTTCTCTGGGTGATTGATCTAAGTGTTTTCTAGATTGTAATTGATCGTTTGATCAATAAAACAATCTTTTAATTACTTGTTCATATCCGAAATAGCTAGATTGAGTAGATGATCCGATGCTCACGAACTTTCATTTTTTCCCTAAAGAACTAGCTAAGACATGGCTGAACACCCTACCCAATGGTTCTATAACCATTTGGGAAGATCTTGTTCAGAAATTCCTTTACAAATACTTCCCACCTTCCAAAACAGCCAAACTCGTGAACAAAATCAACACATACACTCAAGAAAGGTGAGTCGTTGTATGACACATGGGAGCGTTTTAAGGAACTTTTGAGGAAATTCCTCATCATGGATTAGTTACCTGGAAACAAATCTCCATATTCTATAATGGTTTTCTCTCGTAAAGACGTCAGCTTCTTGACTCCAACTCTGGAGGCATCATTGAAAATTGGAGCCCTAATGAAGTCTTCGATAAGATTGGGGAGATCGCCCAAATAGGTTCTCAGTGGCATAGCTCACGTTATTCCAAGACGAAGCCGCATGGGTTATTCAATATTGATAACTCGATCGCAATACAAGCTCAAATTAAGGGATTCACCTCAAAGATCAAAAAACTCGAGACCAGCAGGTCAGTCGCCATTGTCTTAGCCTGTAGCGGATATGGAGGCCCCCATGAAGACTGGCAAGCATGACCAATAGTGAAGGAAATCGTGAGGAGGTGACTTTGTTAGCAACCAGCAACGAGGTGCCTATAGTAACCTATACAACCCTGAGTGGAGAAACCATCTAAAATTTGGATGGAGAAACAGAGACAGTAATCAGCCATCACCAAACAGCCGGCAACAATCCAAGAATCAGTTGTTCGGTTCTTCGCAAGGCGGAAGTTCATCCGAATTCACCCGCCTCGAAGAATCAATCAGACGAACGATTAATGAATCCAACAAAAGGATGGAAGAACAATTCAACTAGCATGAATCAGAGTTGCGCAACTAGCAGGCTTCTGCCAAGACTCTCGAGAAGCAACTAAATCATCTTGCCAAGACTGTAGGTGATAGACCACCTGGTTCTCTCCCCATTAACACTGAGACTAACCCTAAAGCCCATTGTAATGCTATCACCCTACAAAGCGGACGGGTCGGTCCATAGGAAGTTGCCTCAACTGAAGCACCCACCATTCCACCTCAAGAAACACCCACTCCTACTGTCCTAGTTGCAGCATAAGAAGTCCTGAAAAGCCCGAAGGCTCTGTATCCTAGCAGACTTGCCATGGTGAAGTCTAGAGAACAGTTCTGTAAGTTCATGAATCTCCTAAAGCAAATACACATCAACCTACCTTTCATTGAAGTCCTATCCCAAATTCCGAAGTACACAAAGTTCATGAAGGATTTTCTCTCCAACAAGAGAAAAATTATTAAACTGAACTTGGTTAGCTTGAATTAAGAATGCTTTGCCATCCTCTCGAGAAAGCTACCCAACAAGCAATTGGATCCCGGAAGTTTCACCATTCCATGTTCCATCGGAGGAATCACTGTCCACAATTCACTTGTAGACCTTGGAGCTACCATAAATCTTATACCAACCTCCATGCATAAGAGACTGAACCTTGGAACTTCCACACCTGCCCGGATGAGCATCCAACTTTCTAACCGCTCAATAAAAATCCCTTCAGGAATCTCTAAGAACATCCTACTTAAAGTAGGAGAGTTCGTTTTTCCTATCGCTTTTGTCATCCTTGACATGGAGGAAGATGCGGAGGTACCCCTCATCTTAGGAAGACCCTTCCTTGCAACCTCACAAGCAGTGATAGACATGAGCAGCGAAACGCTAAAGAACAAATTCGGCAATAAGGAAATGAACTTCGACGTCGGTAAAAGGCAAATGAAAACATAAAGGTGGTAGACTGCATCGAATCATGGAGGCTTACCATGAACATCTAAGATGAAATAATAACTGAATCGGCTGCTCCATGAAGATCACATCTAAAGGACGGTAACTTGTCTCACCTTTTCAATTATAGTTTCTGTCTTCGAAAAATATTATATTAGGAAAAGTAGTTTTTATTTCTAGTAGTTTTTATTAGTAGATATTCGGGATATCGTTGTTCGCTCGATGTAATTCCGTAACGTCGGACCTGCATGAGTCAACATACTCCTGCACGGAACACGGGCATATTTACCAAGTATCCGGTAGAATTTGATGTTTTCATTTCAGTATGTAGGATTGTCGACTACCACCGCAATAAAGAGGACGGAGAACTGTATATAGTGCAGAATCTGGAAGGACTTCTATCCAGCACGCAGTATGGCCAGACAGGATTAGATGAAGCTCTTTGTGACCATATCTAACCCTAAACTCGTTTAAGTTTCATAATGCTTTCTTTTTGCATCTTTTGCACATTGAGGGCAATGTGCTATTTAAGTGTGGGGACGGGATTGAAAAATTGGTCAGTTCGCTGAAAACTTAGATCTTTCACATGTCCAAGATAGCCTTCCATAAAACCATATGGTCTAGCAAACCCATCAAAAGAAAACTTTTTTTCAAATAAATAAGTCTTCAAATTGTCTTTTTTTGTGAAAAGAACAATGTTCTCCAAAAGGAAAAGATCATATTATAATATTTTTGGGTACAGCAAACCGAACACAAAGTTTATTTTTTATTCAACTAGTACTTAAAACCATTTTTCCCAAATTTTCGATAAGAATTTGAGCCATGTACATAACTAACATGTTCTTTTCTTGTCAAAAATAAGAGATACCAAGTAAATCAACAAGCCGGACTTGTTGTGAGTATACATCCCAAAATGGACAAAGTCGGGAACACATTTTCACAGGATTGTGGCACTTAGGATTAACCCATTTCTCTTCTCTACCTATGTTCCTTACCTACCCATAGTACCCCTAGATCGGCCTTTTAAGCCTAAACCTCATTTTCGTATCTAAAAACCCGCAAATATATCCGCAAAAACATAACCCCCAAAAGCTAAACAGCCTTTTTTTTGTTTTTAACCCCTTTTATTTTCGCAAAAATTATGATCTCCAACAAAAGCTTTTAAAAATAAGTGACATCCACTCTATCTGTGTACAAATTATAGTCAGCATAGTTGACTAATTTTACATTTCTCAAAAAATAAAATTTAGGCAAAAGCAGGAAAAGGCCCTTGAAAACCCAAGAGTCACAAAAGCTTTTAGAAAAAAGATCATAGTTTGCAACTCTTAGCCCTTTTAGCCAAACACTTCCAAACCCTTAGCCACAGACAACCATTTTGAAGCCCTCATGATGTCTATGTGGAATCCGGCGAGATCTATGGAGGTTTGATTTCACACCAAGCCTATGACCCTTGCTTGACCTTACTTTGGTATGAGTGACAACTCAAAAGTCGGTACATATACTAACCGTGAGAGTCGAGTGATCCCTTGTGAGGTGTTCTTAGTTGAATAAATCTAAACTTTCAAGTAATGTTGTCTATAGCTTTTAATATTTCAATAAATATAGAAAAACATGGCAAAAAGAGAATAAAGGCCGAAGTAGGTGGAGAACAAGTTTCTCGACACAAGATTGCAAAATAAGGACTTGTATGCATCATTTGGGTTTGCTAGCCTTAATCATTTGAGTTTTGCTTGAGGACAAGCAAAGATCTAAGTGTGGGGATGTTTGATATACGACTAAATATACATATTTAATACACAAATATTCCCCATAAAATACGCAAAAACTAATTAATTATTATTGAATAATGTTTCCTTTTTAATTTTTAGTAATGCCCAGGTCAAAAGTCATAAAAGGATAGAAAAACAAAGAATACACGAAGAAATAATTAAGTTTCGGATTTTTGGTCAGAGGCACGGCCCGTGCCTACCTACAGCGAAGCCCGAGGATTTGAAATTTTGCTTCTGAATCCACACGGCCCGTACCACCGACTCCACACGGCCTGTGCTCCTGACCCCTGTCACACACGGCCTGTAGGTCCGAATATCAACCAATCACGATATCTTAATCACAAACGAGTGCGGAATCCTCGTATGTGATTGATTCAAGAAGAATGTAGAAGAAAGAGACTCAATCGATAAGAAAGATTGAATCTTGAATGCAAAACACTACAAACTTGAAGCAAATGGTGACTGATCATAAACTCAAAGTGAAAGAGAAATCGTAAATTGTAATCTCCAAAAGCTTGTCATAATCATAAACATGAGGGTTTATATACTACCCTTACAAAAACCCTAGGGCCAATCATAAACACATAAAGCCCAATCATAAACAGAAGTAATTGGCCCACATGGCCTAACTATAAACTAACTAAGCCCAAAAGCCCAATAACTAACAAGCCCATAACTAATGTTCATGCCTCTAATATATAGCCCAACAATCTTCCCCTAGGCATGAACCATTAGACCACCTATGGCGGCTGCAGATCGAATATGAAAGTGTTCTGCACATTGTTTGACCACCATCCATTTGCCACAATCCGGTTAGCTGTACCATGGAAGATCCCCACCCTTATAGCGTTTTCCAGATCATTCTCAGCTCCGAGAATAGGTTGTGAGGTGAGGAGCTTGATATCTTTTTCTCCAAATCTCAGCAGATCGACTGGATCGTAGAAACGAAATTGCCTCATTCCCTTGCAGAGAACCACCACCTTGCGAGTCGTTGGATCATAACACCAACAGTCAAAGCTTTTGACTAAGGTACCGTCTTCGATCTCATCCAACATATTGATCACTCTTGTGCATTTGGTGGGTGGTCTCCTTGCTTCACCTATCGGCTCACCAGTTTCTGGGTCAGTTCCAGTCTCGACCCATCTTACTTGCTTCAGCTCAAAGTTTGCAAAGTTATTTTCTAATTGGCTCATCAGATTGTTTCGAATAAGATCTCCTTCGGTGCTGTTCCATCTGTTGATGTATGGAGCTCTAAGCAGACTTCTAATCTCAGGCTCAGTCCATGAATGAAATTGGGCACGTGTTCTATAGTACTCTACTGGACTGTAGCCATCACGGATCACAGCAAACAGCTTCTTCTCTGTGTTATAGTGCCAGCACAGAATAGTTTCACGACTCCCCCTTTTGTCTATAGAGCTTTCACCAACATCAAGGGTGTATTGAGTGGGGGCTGGTCCTTGAAAGAATTCCTTAAACTAGTTGTCGTGACCTTCTGGTGCTTTGGAGATGACCCTTCCACTTCGGGCATAGTTAGACATCTCGATAGTGTCATCTCCATCATCCACATTTACTGCTTCTGTACCTTGCACACCCTGAGATGAACTTTGACCAGGGGAACCTGAAGTATTTGACTCCACAACATTTTTCAAATCACTAAACTTCTTCTTCAGGTCCATCAAGGTCTCATACAGATACTTCATTCTATTCTTGTCAGCCACCTCCTTGTCTTTCAGTTTCTTGTTCTCAGCCTGGAGTGCATTTATCTCATTTTCTATGATTCTGTTTTGAGATATCAGAAAGTTAATATGAGGATCAGTGCTTATCCTCATTTCAATTGGGAGCTCAGTGGCTAGAAATGGACGGAAGCTAGGCATAGTCGGTGGCAGGCTTGTCACAGTTGAGACGCTCACTCTCACTGGATTGGGTACAACAAAAGTGTTGTCAACCTCCAGAAATTGCCTTTCTTCCCGAACAGGGCTACGTTCGGTCAGAAGAGGACTTTCAGTCTGAACTTGAGCAGGTTGATCTTCAACATTCTGCACTGGGTTTTTGTCCTCACCAGTTGGATTCTGTGAACTTTCACCAGATGGTTGAACCATCATCAGACTTGAGCTAGTCTTAGTATATTTAAATCTTATGCTTCTTGGATCAGACCTCCTCCTTGGAGATGGTTCACGTACAGGGATGGGTTCTTCAACAACATCCTCTACATTCAGATTTAGCTCGGGAGGGGTTGCATTACTGCTTGAAGACATTAACATGTCGTCCCTACTTCTCTTAAGACTGATGGTCCCAAATCCCCATAAATGTCATCATCATTAACATTCTCGTAAGCTGGGAAGATATCATCCATAATGTTTTCTTCATCAGAGGGTATCACCACATCTTCTTCTTGCACATTTACAGCCGGAGTTGCTGTTATATCTTGATCTTTAGCAACAGATGCATTTACAGTTGGCACATCGGCTTCAGGTTCAGATTCTTCAACTTCTTGTTCCCTTGCCACCTTGGGAAATGCACTGTAACATCCCGAGTTTTTAAAATAATTGGGTGCTTGATTTTAATTATGATTTATGTGGATTTTAGAGAAATAAGCGGGTTTAGATGGTTAGCCGGGTTATTCAATGGGGGATTCCTAGTTAAAAAGTTAACTTTATAAATAGATGTTAAAACTAATAGAAAGTTAGAGGACTAATTGTGTAAATAAGGGCTTTGGCCAAATTTTATAAAACTATGAAATTGGGAGGGCCATAGTTGAAAATAGGGAAATAAAACAAGTCTAGGATTACCCCAGATCTGTTAATCGCGACGCAGGAGAGGGAGGGAGGAGAGAAAAGCCTAGTCTTGCTAAAACTCTCAAATTGAAGCTTGTGGGTTGGAGGATTTAGTGTAGGAGGTGGAATTCAAGCATAGGAAGCCTTGTATTTTCTGATTTCTACCTTAGAGTTCATGATTTCTGTCAAGTAAGTGCTTCCATGAACATGGAGATTTTATGAGTTTCTTCTAAAGATCAAATTGAGGTTGAAATCTGTGTTATTATGTGCTTATGTGCCTAGATGAAGTTAAATTAATGCTTGCATGACTGAATTGTGTGTTATTTATAGAGGTTGAGGTGGAGGTCAAACCCACCTCATGGATTTCGACATCCATGGTGAATGGGTGATGTGGGTTGGTTAATTGAGCACCATGTATGCTAGTAAACTGTTATGAGTAATTGATTTAGTGTAAAAGCTGAAAATTTTGTAGTATGATGATTTGTGGGTGTAATGTAAGCATGAAAGCTTCTAAACTTGTAGAACACCAATTATGCATATAAGGTGTTTGATGAAATTCTTGAGTGAAGATTTATTATGTGTATGAGTTGAATATTGGTGAATCAAGTTGTGATATATTGTAGAATGCATATATGATGAAAATGGATAGGATGAAAGATTGTAGACTACTCATTAAGTAGGATTCAATATGAGCACCTAAAGTGTTTGAGAAAATGCTTGAACGAAATTGATAATGTGAATGTGCAGAAATTTATGAACTTGAATTGGTAACCAAATGTAGATTGTATGTTTTGGTGAATATGGAATTGAGGAATTCAATCAATGACTTGGTTATAGGTGAAGCTAGTGGAGGTGCAACTCAACATCGTGAAGGCAAGAACAAAGCTTAAAAGGTAACACGTAGCGGTTAGTTATGTATATGTACTTATATGTCATGAATTGTGGAGTGGTGTATGACCCTCTTTGGGTCGAGCGGTAGAGTTGTTACGATGTGAGTAATTATGAAGTTACAATTCTCCAATTGTCGCAACAAGAAAGACTAAGCGGCTTGGCACAACATATGTGTGTGTCAAGATATGTGTATGATGAGAAATTGCAGGTGGAGGCGTGTACTAGGGGCTGGAATGTGATAAATGCCTTAACGGGTCAATGGGTCGGTTTAGGTGCTAGTTGAATTTGATTTCGTAGTAAATTTGTGATTTTTACGGAAATGCATTATAACCATAGATGATAGGTTATAAGGAGTTTCTAATGTTAAAAATGATGTTATGATAGGTGAAATTGCAAAAAGGATGAAAATGCTGAAAATTTGGCTAAGTATGGGAAAACTGGCCTAGAGCCCTGGAAACCAGGCTCCAGGCGTATCGCCTGGAGGGACAGAAGCTCCAAGCGAAACGCTTGAAGCATGCTGTCCGGATTTTTATGTTATTTCCTGTTTTCAATTGATGCTTAAGCTTGATTGCGGTTATGTGCCATCAATACTAATGTGTTACTGGTGTTGTTGGCAGGTAATCAATCGTAGACGGGTCGGGATTGAATCGAAGACTTTTGGAACCGAACATCATGTATTTTGGGATTTAAGCTTATATGCTTGTAATGGTTAATGTTAGCAAGTAAACTAACAAGTAGTTAACCGCGTTAAACGCTTGATCTTTTGTAAATATGGCTTGTGTGCCGAATGATGGTCTAAGTATAAAACGAAATTTTCTAACTCTGATTTTACATGGCGTGTAATTTGATGAAATGGGATTGGGGCCTTACAAGTTGGTATCAGAGCCACGGTTTGAGGGATTCAAGTGTCATGGGGGCACTTGAACTCAAACCAAGTGCTCGTGATGGGGAAAGATGTTCGGTTCAAGGTTCGATCTTCTGACCTGGTAAGTGATTTAAATTATATGTTGTGATATTGAATGATGAAATGTGCGGTATGGATCATTTTAAATGGTTAAGCTGAAATTTTTAGTGATTGAAAAGCGGAAGTATGTGATGATGATGCTAACCTATTGTAAACTTTCAGTTTACTATGGCGGATGAAAACAACCCAGCTGGGGCTCTTACAGAGCCCATGATTGCAGAAGTGAAGAACCTGATCTCAGACGAAATTGAGACCTCGGTGGAAACAGCGGTACGAACCCATGTGGGTCAAATGGAAAATGCCTTGATGGAGGCATTGGAAAAGAAGCTGGAATCGATGAGGAATGATCTTATGGCGGAAGGAAGCGGGAAGAAGGATAAGGGAAGGTGTACTTACAAAGATTTCATGGCATGTAAGCCTCCCCTATACACTAGTGAGGCGGATCCGATAGCCTGTTATCGATGGCTAGCGGAAATTGAAGCGGTATTTGAGCGGAGTCACTGTGAGTCGGAGGATCAAGTGATGTTTGCAACCGGGCAACTCCGGTCGCATGCGAAAGACTGGTGGGATATGACACGTGAGGAAAAGGGAAGGGAGGCCATAAAGGCCATGAATTGGGAAGAGTTTAAAGCGGTGTTTGCAGTATATCATAGTCCTGAGTCTGAAGTAAACAAAATACAAGATGAGTTGATGCAGTTTCGCCAAAAGAAGGGACAACCGATCGGGGAGGTAATCAGTTACTTCCGGGATCGAGTGAAATTCTGTAAAGAGCTGCTGAGAACAGAGAAGCAAAAGATCTACCAATTTAACAACATGTTGAATGCTGATTTTAGGGAATTCATTAATGCTTCCCGATATGTGACTCTCGAGGAGCTGATCAATGCTTGTCGAGAGAGAGAATTGGAGCTGAAAAAGCAGGTGGAAAGAGGTGAGAAGAGGGGAGTAGAAAGCAGTTCTACCCCAAATAAGAAACCAAGGGTGAATGAATCACCCAAGAAAGCTGAAAACAAGAAGAGTGGGTCGTCTGATTGCCCACATTATGGGAGAGCGCATAAGGGGGAATGTTTCTTTTTAACAAAGCAGTGCTATGGTTGTGGGAAAACAGGGCATAGTATAGCACAATGTCCTAGCCCTGCACAATTATGTTTCGGATGCGGAAAGACGGGCCATAAAAAGAGTGAATGCCCAAACCCGAGTACGGGGGCGGGTCAAAGCGGAGTGAAGCCGGATATTCCTCGAGCGAGAGGAAGATCTTATCAGCTGACCGTGGAGGAGGGAAAGGTGGATCCGGGGGTAGTGACAGGTATCTTTCTTGTCAATGATATCCCTGCTTATGTATTGTTTGATACGGGGGCGAGTAGGTCATTTGTTTCTTATGATTTTACTCGTCACCCTTCTTTTGTTATTAACAAGTTGTCTGTGCCCTTAGAAGTAGAAATAGCAGATAACAAGAGTGTCTTGGTCTTTGATGTGTATCGTGATTGTAAAATCTCTATAGAAGATGAAGATTACTCTATTGATTTAATACCAATGATGATGGGAGAATTCAAGGTGATAGTGGGAATGGATTGGTTATCAAAATACCAAGCCAATGTGGTGTATAACCGAAAGGTGATTGAATTAATATCACCGAGCGGGAAGCAGGTTGTTGTTCAAGGAGAAAGAAAGAATGAGATCACGTTGTGTTCAGTAATGGAGGCAAGGAAATACATCCAACATGGGTGTAAATCCTATCTGGCATATGTGGTGGATACCGAACGTGAAAATAATAAAGCAGAAGCGGTACCCGTTGTGCAAGAGTTCTTAGACGTATTTCCTGAAGACCTTCCGGGTATACCACCGGATAGGGATGTGGAATTTTGGATCGATTTGGTACCTGGGGCAAAGCCGGTGGCACGAGCTCCGTATCGGCTAGCCCCTACTGAAATGCAAGAATTGATGAAGCAACTGCAGGAATTGCTTGATAAGGGATTCATTCGGCCAAGTGTATCCCCTTGGAGTGCACTGGTGTTATTTGTGAAGAAGAAAGACGGTAGTCTAAGGATGTGTATAGACTATCGTGAGCTGAATAAGCTGACTGTGAAGAACAAATATCCCTTGCCCCGAATCGATGATCTGTTTGACCAGTTACTAGGGGCGAGTTGGTTCTCCAAGATCGATTTAAGATCAGGGTACCATCAGCTGAAGGTGAGACAGGAGGATGTCCCAAAGACAGCTTTTCGAACGCGGTATGGGCATTTCGAGTTCCTAGTAATGTCCTTCGGATTGACTAATGCACCGGCGGCTTTCATGGACCTCATGAACCGCGTGTGTAAGCCGATGTTAGATCGATCCGTTATTATGTTTATTGATGACATTTTGGTATATTCGCGGAGCGAGGAAGAGCATGCCCAACACTTGCGTGAGGTGTTGGAAACTTTAAGGCGGGAAAAACTCTATGCGAAGTTCTCAAAGTGTGCCTTTTGGTTACGGGAGGTACAATTTTTGGGACATGTGGTGAATGCTGAAGGGGTATTAGTAGACCCTGCCAAGGTCGAAGCAGTAACGGGATGGAGAACACCTAAGAACCCGACTGAAATCCAGAGTTTCTTAGGATTGGCGGGCTACTATAGGAGATTTATTCAAGACTTCTCCAAAATAGCCTTGCCATTGACTCGACTTACAAGGAAGGATGTGAAATTTGAGTGGGGAGAAAAACAAGAAGAGTCTTTCCGGACCTTAAAGGAAAAGTTAACTCATGCTCCCGTGTTAGCTTTAACCGATGGGACAGAGGATTTGGTGATATATTCGGATGCGTCATACCTCGGCTTGGGGTGTGTACTTATGCAGCGGGGTAGGGTGATAGCCTATGCTTCGAGGCAATTGAAGAGCAATGAGGTTAATTATCCAACTCATGATCTTGAGCTGGCAGCGGTGGTGTTCGCCTTGAAAATTTGGCGGCATTATTTATATGGCATTCCGTGCACCATCTATACTGATCACAAAAGCTTGAAATATTTGTTTGATCAGAAGGAGTTAAATATGAGGCAGCGAAGGTGGTTGGAGCTGATTAAAGATTATGATTGTGAGATTCATTACCATCCGGGCAAGGCCAATGTGGTGGCGGATGCCTTAAGCAGAAAAGGAGATTACGACGCACCTATTAAGGTGAAATCGATGAAGCTGGTTATAACCTCAAGCATTCTTGATGCAATCAAGGAAGCACAAGAGGAAGCGGTGAAAGAAGAGAACTGGAAGAAATAGCGGATAAAGGGGGTGGTGAAAGACTTAGTCCACGAGGACAATGGTCTTAAATATCGTTTTGGGCGGATATGGATTCCTAACACGTGCGGGGTAAAAGCGTTGCTCCTAGACGAGGCTCATAAATCTCGGTATTCAATCCATCCGGGAGCCACAAAAATGTATCATGATCTAAAACATGAGTATTGGTGGCCGGGCATGAAGCGGGATATCGTAAAATATGTGGAGAAATGTTTGACTTGTCTTTAAGTCAAAGCTGAACATCAAAAGCCGTATGGTAAGCTGCAACCCCTCGAGATACCGGAGTGGAAATGGGAGCACATCACGATGGATTTGCTCACAAAGTTGCCAAAAACGAGGAGGAATATCGATGCTATTTGGGTGATAGTGGACCGACTTACTAAAAGTGCACACTTCTTGCCTATTAGTGAGTCGTATTCATCTAAGGGAATGGCGAATGTCTATGTGGAAGAGATTGTATCGCGACACGAAGTCTCGGTGTCAATCGTGTCGGATAGAGACACCCGCTTCACTTCTAAATTCTGGCGGGAATTTCAGGAGTGTATGGGTACTCGGTTACTGTTTAGCACCGCATACCATCCTCAAACCGATGGACAAAGCGAGAGAACAATCCAAACACTCGAGGATATGCTGCGAGCGTGTGCGTTGGATTTCGGAGGAAGTTGGGACACTCATTTACCTTTGGTGGAATTCTCATACAATAATAGCCATCATGCTAGTATTGGAATGTCCTCATATGAGGCACTTTATGGGCGAAAGTGTAGAACACCCTTGTGTTGGGGTGAAGTGGGTCAAGGGGAGTTGGCCCATAAAGAGGTGGTCAAGGCTACCAACGAGAAGATTCATATCATAAGAGCGCGTTTAAAGGCCGCCCAGGATCGACAGAAATCGTATGCAGATAAGAGGCGTAGGGATATTGAATTCAAGAAGGGGGATCATGTGTTGTTAAAAGTGACCCCGTGGAAGGGAGTAATTAGATTTCGTAAGAGGGGAAAATTGAGCCCACGATACATCGGGCCTTTTAAAGTCCTTGCTAAAGTGGGTCAAAATGCTTACCAATTAGAGTTACCGGAAGAACTGAGTGGAATCCATGATACTTTCCACGTGGCTAATCTGAGAAAGTGTCTAGCTGACGAGGCTGCCTATGTGCCCTTGGATGACATCGTGATTGATGACAAGCTGAATTATGTGGAGAGGCCGATTAAGATACTTGACCGCAAAACTAAGCGGTTGAGAAATAAAGAAATTGAGCAAGCAAAAGTGAAATGGGAGCATAGAAAGGGGTCGGAAACCACGTGGGAGTCCGAAGAAGAGATGCGGAGATACTACCCCTACCTATTCCGGTATGTACTTCTTGTTTCGGGGGACGAAACTCCCTTTAAGGGGAGTGGAGTTGTAACATCCCGAGTTTTTAAAATAATTGGGTGTTTGATTTTAATTATGATTTATGTGGATTTTAGAGAAATAAGCGGGTTTAGATGGTTAGCCGGGTTATTCAATGGGGGATTCCTAGTTAAAAAGTTAACTTTATTAATAGATGTTAAAACTAATAGAAAGTTAGAGGACTAATTGTGTAAATAAGGGCTTTTGCCAAATTTTATAAGACTATGAAATTGGGAGGGCCATAGTTGAAAATAGGGAAATAAAACAAGTCTGGGATTACCCCAGACCTGTTAATCGCGACGCAGGAGAGGGATGGAGGAGAGAAAAGCCTAGTTTTGCTAAAAATCTCAAATTGAAGCTTGTGGGTTGGAGGATTTAGTGTAGGAGGTGGAATTCAAGCATAGGAAGCCTTCTATTTTCTGATTTCTACCTTAGAGTTCATGATTTCTGTCAAGTAAGTGCTTCCATGAACATGGAGATTTTATGAGTTTCTTCTAAAGATCAAATTGAGGTTGAAATCTGTGTTATTATGTGCTTATGTGCCTAGATGAAGTTAAATTACTGCTTGCATGACTGAATTGTGTGTTATTTATAGAGGTTGAGGTGGAGGTCAAACCCCACCTCATGGATTTCGACATCCATGGTGAATGGGTGACGTGGGTTGGTTAGTTGAGCACCATGTATGCTAGTAAACTGTTATGAGTAATTGATTTAGTGTAAAAGCTGAAAATGTTGTAGTATGATGATTTGTGGGTGTAATGTAAGCATGAAAGCTTCTAAACTTGTAGAACACCAATTATGCATATAAGGTGTTTGATGAAATGCTTGAGTGAAGATTTATTATATGTATGAGTTGAATATTGGTGAATCAAGTTGTGATATATTGTAGAATGCATATATGATGAAAATGGATAGGATGAAAGATTGTAGACTACTCATTAGGTAGGATTCAATATGAGCACCTAAGGTGTTTGAGAAAATGCTTGAATGAAATTCATAATGTGAATGTGCAGAAATTTATGAACTTGAATTGGTAACCAAATGTAGATTGTATGTTTTGGTGAATATGGAATTGAGGAATTCAATCAATGACTTGGTTATAGGTGAAGCTAGTGGAGGTGCAACTCAACATCGTGAAGGCAAGAACAAAGCTTAAAAGGTAACACGTAGCGGTTAGTTATGTATATGTACTTATATGTCATGAATTGTGGAGTGTTCACTAGATGACAATGGCTATTGACCTAGTATCTAGTGAACACCAAGTACCTAGAGAATTGTTGTTGCGGAATGAGGGACTTGGTAGGCAAATGACCAACTTGGGAAAGCAGTGGTGTATGACCCTCTTTGGGTCGAGCGGTAGAGTTGTTACGATGTGAGTAATTGTGAAGTTACAATTCTCCAATTGTCCCAACAAGAAAGACTAAGCGGCTTGGCACAACATATGTGTGTGTCAAGATATGTGTATGATGAGAAATTGCAGGTGGAGGCGTTTACTGGGGCTGGAATGTGATAAATGCCTTAACGGGTCAACGGGTCGGTTTGGGTGCTAGTTGAATTTGATTTCGTAGTAAATTTGTGATTTTTACGGAAATGCATTATAACCATAGATGATAGGTTATAAGGAGTTTCTAATGTTAAAAATGATGTTATGATAGGTGAAATTGCAAAAAGGATGAAAATGCTGAAAATTTGGCTAAGTATGGGAAAACTGGCCTGGAGCCCTGGAAACCAGGCTCCAAGCGTATCGCCTGGAGGGACAGAAGCTCCAAGCGATACGCTTGGAGCATGTTGTCCGGATTTTTATGTTGTTTCCTGTTTTCAATTGATGTTTAAGCTTGATTGCTGTTATGTGCCATCAATACTAATGTGTTACTAGTGTTGTTGGCAGGTAATCAATCGTAGACAGGTCGGGATCGAATCGAAGACTTTTGGAACCGAACATCATGTATTTTGGGATTTAAGCTTATATGCTTGTAATGGTTAATGTTAGCAAGTAAACTAACAAGTAGTTAACGGCGTTAAACGCTTGATCTTTTGTAAATATGGCTTGTGTGCCGAATGATGGTCTAAGTATAAAACGAAATTTTCTAACTCTGATTTTACATGGCGTGTAATTTGATGAAATGGGATTGGGGCCTTACATTCACCCCTCTTGACCCATTCAAGCCTTCCTTCAAAACTGTTTTTACCCTTTCTGTCTTGGGTCTGTAGTCCAAACACTCCACAATCCATCACCTTAATATCCAGTTTTTCCACCCTCTCTTCAATCATGGGATATTTCTTCATGACCACCATCTGTACGAATCTTGGTGTCATCAGGAACTGTTCTCGGGCGCTCAGGTCAGCATTGCCTATCCAATCCAACAACATCATCTTGGAGATATTGAATTTCCAGTCCAAGGCCAATGCGACAAATGCTGTTCCATGCAGTTTGTTGAGCTGATCAAAGCTAGTTCTCTTTCCCAGAATGATTTTTGCAAGTAGTGAGCCAGACACCTCCAGCAGTGCGGCAACAACTTCTTGAAGATGGGTGGGAACTTTCCTTCATATCCCAGAGATTGAGCACCCGCTAGAACAACTTCCTTCGGATACTCAATCGGATCAGCAGCACTATCAATGATGTTCAGCCCTTTTCTGATGTCATCCTCCTGAATCACTATCTCCCTGTTCTGAATTGTTGCACTGATCTTTGTTTTATCTGCATCAGCTCTAGCAGATCCCCAGAACTCCCTTACAAGCTGCTCATCAATCAGCACACTTGATCTCAGGGCATGATTTATCTTGCAGATATTCATCCCGGCCACCAGTGAATAAAATAATTCCATATGCTTCTCTGGTGGGTCTTCAAGATACGTCGGGATGCAGTGATCACTTTCAAACTTTATCTCTTCGTCAAGCATGTCGTCTGCCATCTGAGAGAGACAAGACACATGTATCAGACTTGTTCGTTAAAGTGCAATTAAGTTTGTTAACCCTTGTCGAAGTTCAATTGAAAATCAAATTTTACTTTTGAAGTTCACAAAATTCCAATTTAAACTTTTAGGGAAAATAATTGATTTAAGCACACAAAATTCACAAACACCATTAATTTTAACTTAATTTTAATGAGATTCCAAAAAAATATTAGGTGTTTATGATTTTAAATCACATTTAAGTGTGTTTACGATTCATCAAATGGGTTTACGATCCAATAACGGGTTCACGATCGGGTCAATTTTAGTTCAATCGTAAACAGAAAGGCCCAATCGTAAACGCTCCATTAAACCCTAATTCCGATCGTAATCGGGATCGTAAACAGACAATCGTAAACGATAGTCGTAAATGGAGATCGTAATCTCCAGTCGTAAACTACGATCGTAATCGACGATCGTAATCACCAAACGTCGTCTCCTTCATCCAGACGGTCGTAAACTCCGATTCCGCCATTAGAGAACCTGCAACTAACTCGGAAACTCGTTAATACACCACAATCATGTAAATAAACCATCAACAATTACCTTTCAACAATTGTAAGCACAAAACTGACTTCTAATCTCGCTAAAATGACTCGAAGACAGTAAAAACTGAGAAAAATCACGAGTTAGGGCTCAAAACACAAAACCCATGAATAGATTGACGGAACACTGTCGAATGGAAGGGGGTTTTGATGCTTTTGTGGTCGGAAATGGATGACGATGGCGGTGGTGTGGTCTGATTTCTCAGAGGACGGCTGGAGGAGGGTGTGAAGGGTTTTCCGGCGAGGGTGAGGGGCGGTTAGGGTTTCCGTTGGGTGGTGGTCGTAAATGTTAGTGAAGAGAGGTATGAGGGATCGGAAACAGCAAATGGGTATTTATACCCTTTTTCACAAACTTTCATTTTTGCCCCTCAAGATTAGAAACATTTAAAAAAAAACCTTCCAAACTTTACAACCATGTTAATTCTCATAAAAAAAATGTTAACTTTGAGAAAAATTTGAGAATTTACGAAGCTTCCCCTCAGACTCAAACCCCGAGTATCTGATCTGATCAATAAAATTAAATTTTAAACATTTAAAGATGTCAGGACCAGATTTGAGCATCTTGTTCTCATACGATTCATCACACAAGTGCGAAAATCATGTGTGATGGTCGATTTGGGTTGGATTCGCCTCAACGATCACCCATGGGTGATCTCTAAAACTCAAAAACACACACTAATACCAAGAACACACACACAAGAGGCTCTCTCCAGTAGGCAAACCTTGATGCGTGCTCAATAGGGTTTTTCCAAGTAGTATTTATACTACTAGTGTGTTGAAACTCTTGAGCTCTGGACAATCAATTGAACGGAAAACAACAGAAACAGGGAGTTTTAATCTTTGTAAATCAAGATATATACAAGGAGGTTTTCAGAAGCTAGTCCTACACGAAGAAAAACGAGTTTTTAACCACAAAATTGACCAAATTCGAACTGAGCAATACCAGAGAGCTCGATACCACTTGAAAACGCTGGAGCGTACGGATAGGCTTAGTTCGACATCAACGTG
>JBCNJP010000023.1:61318636-61414483 GCA_039602395.1 Deinandra increscens subsp. villosa
GACCTAAAAAATACACAAAATTAAGATAAAACACACTTACCTTGAGATTGATGTTTTTCATGGATCAAACCAGACAAATCTTTAACTGAGGAACCCTTTTTAGCTTCCATTACTCGACGCTCTAGACGATTACTTAAGAATTTTTTTGAAATCACATAAACTCACATCCAGTTAAATTTTTTAAAGTGCTTAAATACGGTACATAATTACCGTCATGTTTAACACTCCCCACACTCAATCGTTCATAGCAAAACCTACCTAACCTCAGAGTTTATTGAGGATTCACAAACCCCCAACTTGAGGAACCATGCAACACCGTCATGACAAACACTTATTTTCTTAATTATCAGTTGGTGATCAGGTCGGCCGCATAAGCACGCAAAGAAGACCAAACAAAATAATTACTTTATAGATTTTTCTTTTTCTTTTCATTTTTTGTTAATATTTTTTTTGATCTTTTTCTTTTCATTCTTCCTTTCGAATGAGGTGTTGTCATAACAGCAGAACATGGCATGTGAGAGAGTGAATACTAGGTAAATACCACTCTCAACCCGTTTTTGCTGGGACTCAGTCTTTTAAACTATGTAAACCAGGATGGAAAACAAAACATATATAGAAGTTAAGTTACTGCACTTACTTGGATGATCATAGTTTTTAATTTAGCTTACCGAAACATCATCTTTGAGTCGTCTTTCACTTCAGCCTTACACGTGTCAGTGTCCGATTGTCTTGGAAATTTATATCACTTCCTACCAACTCAAGGTAAACAAAAGACATCATAAAAACCTCAAACAGATATATATTTTTTTTTAGATTTTCTGAAACAATGATATTTCTTCCCCTGTTGTTATGAGGCTTTTGAAAGATAAACACATATTTTTGAATTTTCTTAAAAAAATATATACAAGAAATTTTGATCAGATCATTCCTCGAAGGCAACCATCCTTAGGCCTTCGACACACATTTCAAAATTGGGACGAGGTAAGGGTTTTGTGAAAATATCAGACACATTCTGGTCTGAGCTCACCTTTTGAAGCTGAATTAACTCCCAATCATAACAGTCACGAATAAAATGTACCTTGATGTCTATGTGCTTTGTTTTTGAATGATGAACGGGGTTTTTCACAATCTCCAGAGCAGCAGCGTTATCACAAAAGATAGGAGTGTTAACGAATTCCATACCGTAATCAGTGAGCTGATTTTGTATCCATACTACCTGTGAGCATCCAGCGGATGCTGCCACATATTCAACTTCTGCGGTTGACTTCGAGACGGTATGCTGCTTTTTGCTCTGCCAAGAAATGAGTCGATCTCCCAGATACTGACATCCACCAGTTGTTGACTTCCGGTCAAGATCACTGCCTCCATAATCACTGTCAGTATATGCAAACAATTGGAAATCAGTGTTCTTTGGGTACCAAAGTCCAAGCCTAGGCCTGCCCTTTAGATACCTAAAAATACGTTTAACAGCAATTAAATGTGAAAGTTTAGGATTAGCCTGATAGCGGGCACACAGACACACTGCATGCATAATATCTGGCATGCTTGCTATCAAATACATAAGTGATCCAATCATCGATCGATACATGAATTCACTCACTGGCTCCCCATCTGCATCTGCTGTCAGTAGAGGTCTGGATGCCATGGGAGTTGAGATTGGCTTGGAGTCTTGCATCTTGAATTTTTCTAGAATCTCATTCACATATTTTGCTTGGTGAATAAGAATCCCAGATTCATCCTATTTCACTTGCAAGGCTAGGAAGAAGCTCATCTCTCCCTGGTCACTCATTTCAAATTTCTTTCTCATTATCTCTTCAAACTCCGTGCATAAATCTTCGTTTGTTGACCCGTAGATGATGTCATCTACATAAACCTGCACCATGATGATGTCATCCTTCAACCTCTTCCTAAACAGAGTCTGATCAACTACTTGTTTTGACTTGGACGTATTAAGTTCTAACACAGATGCCAGAACATCGTCCTTGGGTAAATTAAGACTAGAACAACTAGACACATGACATTCATTGACTTTCAAACATTCAGCATCCTCCCCTGACACATCTTCAATACCTACTTCATCTGCACATGAAACAAACCCATCAGCAGGTTCAACACTATTGTTTAATGATTCATGGGACGGACCTGATTTACATGTGGATGCCACTGTTTCATTCTGATTACCCAACCCATAGATCATGTGTTTCTCATTTTCAAATTCCTGATCAGTCATAGGTGTTACTCCTACTAGAACACTATCTAACGGAGGTCCTATCTCATGTGTTCATGCTTCCGATCTATCAACTTGATCCTCCTCAAGGATTATTCCTATTATGTCTCTGTTCTTATCTTGAGGAACATCATTCTTGTTTTTGTCTGAGAAGCTAATCCCTATTCCACCTTTGTCCTTACCTATTCTAACCTCAGTTATGCATGTGTTCAAAGACTTACTGGCCTCTAGCATTCTCTTGCTTCTCATATGGTTCACATCAAGTTTTACTTGCAACTCATTGTTTTTATGCTTAAGTTCATCTATCTGTTTACTAAGCTCAGCTATTTCTAACTTAGCGTTGTCATACAGAAGAGCTTTCTCAGTAGCAAGTTTTTGATATTTCACTATGTCTAGTTTCTGAGCTTTTACCTTTTCCTCATTCTTCTGCCATCTACCCTTAAAGGAACTCCTCTCGCATTTTATCTCAAACAATTCTAACTGATAATTTTTACAGATTTGTCTAAGTCCAGGAATTATACGAGCACAAGTGGGATCAGGACATACCTTGTCGTTATCAATCTCAGCAGCAAAGGCTTCCTTGTCTTCCACCGGAGTTTCTTCAGGTTTCTCATCAGTCACAACAAATGCATGCTCTTCCTCATCATCCCTTTCCATAGCAGCAATCATTGCATGTGACAGGCTGAACTCTTTTAACTGAGGAGTCCAGTCATATCCACCTCCTTCCTGTACAACCAAAGCACTTGACTCAGCTTTTCCTTTGCCATCACCAGTTTTCCTTTCTTCTGTTCTTTCTTTCCTCGGCTTTGTGCACTCTCTTGCGAAATGCCCGTACTCGTCACAGTTGTAGCACCTCAGCTTGCTCTTGTCAAACCCCATCCTGATCTTATCTTGGTCATTGCACACATTTCTCCAAGTCTTTGCCATGAACTTCTTCGCTCTGAAAACAGCCATTGCCATATGCCAAGAGACATCCAACATCTCTACATCTTCTGGATTTATCTGATTTAGCTCCCCCGATAGCATCTCAGTAGGCACTAAAGTTCCTGCCATGAGAGCATGATAGCTGTTCATAAAGCCCATTCCGAGGGCAAAGTTAGGATCATTTGTAGCATCAGGGTTGACACCTCCACTTGAACTTGCATGTGGTTGTGCCACAAAAGCAGTTGACTTTGCAACAGAGCTTGGTCCACTTCCAGCTGACTTTCCATCTTGTTTAGAATCCACTTCTTCTGAAAACAGGGCTTGGTTCAATTTTCCCGCCAAACTAAGAGAGCTTATATGGTTCAATTCTCTCTGCTTGTCATCAATAAGCTTTGACTTCAATTTGTTGATCATCTCATCAAGAGATAGCTCACTCAGCTTGTTGTTGTCCTTAATGATGGAGATGTTTGTATTCCAGGATTTGGGCAAACTATTCAGCAGTTTTAGATTCTTATCTTCCAGATCCGGTTCTACACCATAGCTTGACATTTCGGCCATCAGAGACACGAACCTTTGCGCCTGTGCTTCGAAGGATTCACCTTGAATGTGGTTGAACAGTTTGAATTTCTGCTTCAACATTTGCTTGCGGCTTGCTTTAATGTCCGGATTTCCCTCATATGCCACAATCAAAGCATTCCAGAGTTGCTTGGCAGTCTTGCAGTGCTTAAATCCTTGTGCAATATCTGGTGTAAGTGCCATAGTCATAATAGCAAATGCCCTCTCTACTTTGTTGCATCTTTCCCAATCATCATCATCATATTCGTCTTTCGTTTTAGCTTTACCTGCATTGGTTCCTTCTGGATGTGTAGGTGTGTGTGGCCCATGAATTACCGCTCTCCATAATCCTAAATCAACACTCTTCAAGTGGTTTTCAAACCTATATTTCCACTCCAGAAAATTATCCGCCGATGTGAGTCTAGGTGGACGAGTGATGGATCCAATCTCAAAATCCAACTTCTGATACATACTCGGTTCGAAATCCATTACGTAAGCTTAGGGAAACTTAAAACTAAAGTCCAAATGTCCAAAATGTGCGATTGCGATCATGAACACCTGATTACGATGGAGGCAAATCGTAAACTCTGATTCCGGCAAGAAAATTCGTAAACACCGATTACGATTTGAGATTCCGGTAAAGAAAAATCGTAAACACGACGATTACGACCCAGTACAGTCGTAAACACGATTCACCGGATCGTAAACACGATAAAAATGCGATCTTGAACTCATAAACCTGATTCCGATGCAGATCTTCAAAAGAAACAGTCGTAAACACTCAAATAAACCCAGAAACCGATCGGAAACACGATGAACAGCAGCAGCAGAACTCGTAAACACCAAAACAACCTTTAAATCTTCAAAAACACTAGCTTTTTCCAGACAATAGCTTGAATCAATATCGTGAGAGCCTCGAATCACAGATTCTTGGCTCTGATACCAATTGTAGGTCCGAATATCAACCAATCACGATATCTTAATCACAAACGAGTGCAGAATCCTCGTATGTGATTGATTCAAGAAGAATGTAGAAGAAAGAGACTCAATCGATAAGAAAGATCGAATCTTGAATGCAAAACACTACAAACTTGAAGCAAATGGTGACTGATCGTAAACTCAAAGTGAAAGAGAAATCGTAAATTGTAATCTCCAAAAGCTTGTCATAATCATAAACATGAGGGTTTATATACTACCCTTACAAAAACCCTAGGGCCAATCATAAACACATAAAGCCCAATCATAAACACAAGTAATTGGCCCACATGGCCTAACTATAAACTAACTAAGCCCAAAAGCACAATAACTAACAAGCCCATAACTAATGTTCATGCCTCTAATATATAGCCCAACACGGCCCGTGCCGCTGAAGCCACACGGCTCGTGTCTCTGGCCTATCGAGATAGTCTGCTGATCCACTACCTGGAAAGGCACGTGCCCTACCAGGCACGACCCGTACCCAGTCATGGACTTTGCCTATAAAGAAAGCCATTCTCCTCGCTCATTTGTGAAGCTTCGGCTCAAGCTTCACCCACGTTTTCATCTTTTATACTATCTTTTGAGTCTTGTTTTCAGTGTTGTAGCTATTCGTTAAGATTGTAAGAACTTTATCTTAAATAGAGTTTGATTTTGCATTTGTGATCTATGAATCTATCATCCTCTTTTAAGCAAGCTCTTAAAGACATGCTTATGCTCAGCTAAATTCTTATGCCTACTTGGGGATAAAACGAGTCTTTAGCGGGTTGGTAAAGATGTGTTCATACACTTACCTTAAGGTAAGTATACTTGAATTTATGACAACTCTTTCTATTGAAATTGTATTTTCTAACTCTTTTGAACAAATGTACCTTGCGTATAGACCATTTGAGCAGTCGAAAGCTCATCAGTTGGACTTGTGACACTCGACTAGGGGGGTGATGCATGATGCTAATGGTGACTCGCACCCAATGCTAAGTAATACGTTTGTGAGTTTTATATCTATGTAAAAAAAACATGGCTTTCACACTAACTACGGCCCGAAGGTAGTGGTTGAGTTAAGGGCTAGTAATATTTTTTCTTTTCATGGAAGTCGGTGAGATACATATTTATGAACTTGGTTGTGGTTACGACTTCCCATGTTTTTGCGAAAGCGGTGCGTGGAGGAAACGGGCCATAATCTCTTCTATAGATCATTTCATAATAATAAAATCCGTTGCGTGGTTGTTTGTAAAATCCGTTGCGTGGTTGTTTCTTTGCTAGTTCATGATAACATATTCGAGTGTAACGGAGCCGACGACCCATCGGGCTCTAGAACTATCGCATTTACACTTACTTTATTTGTTACTCTCAGGACGGTCCTCTCACAATCCTTATGAGGAGACGAGAGGAACGTGAGATAGGATTTAAGGCTGAAAGGCGGTCCTCCTCATCTGAGCAGTAATAATCTTAAGGGAAGTGTATAAACAAACAAGTTTATTAACTTTGCCATCGATAAGTCCCTCAAGTAATATTATCTTTTTTTTGAATATGCTATAACCCCCATTATATATATATATATATATATATATATATATTATATATATATATATATATATACAAGTGGGTCGACCCGCGCGTTGCCGCGGAGTCGAACCATTTTAAAAAGCCGATTAGCCAAGCCATAGGAGTTGACCAAATGAAGCAAGAATAGCAATAAAAAAGCAATTGCACAAATCAATGTAAAAAAACATAAGTATGTAAGCAAATGCAAATAGCAATAAAAAAGCAATTTCAACACCCCTGTTACATATTCATGTCCAATTTTTTTTACAACCAAATGGAAGCCATGTGGGGAACACAAATAATCACAAAACATAAACAGAAACATCCAGTTTCATCAAATCGGTGAATGGAAAAGCATATTTAATTGGCATTGTATCCATGCCAAAAATCATCAGAGAATGCACGGAGAACTTTGAAAGTGTAGTAACAAAACTATGAAACATAATACTCTCAATATGCATACACTTACCATATTAATTAGTTTAGTGATTTGTCTGTATCCTTGCTTCTTCAAGTCCTGGGAATATCCTTTGAAGTAGACCAAAAAATTTGCAACTGCAAAATACAAACAATTTATATTCAGAAGGCTATTATCCATGGTATACATATAATTACACATCTTATTTTAACTTAAATGCTCATTATAGTCTACATAAAAAGAAAAACAACAACTAAACCTGGAAAGCAAGAAAAACTAAGCAAATCAAATGAGAAACTTCAAATAAGAAATTACCTTTTAGTTGCCTATAAACCTGGAAAGCAAGAAAAACTAAGCAAATCAAATGAGAAACTTCAAATAAGAAATTACCTTTTAGTTGCCTAAAGGAGAACATAAAGATAAATGACCTTAACAACAACTCCTGGAAGTAAAACATTGCGATTAGAAATCGAACTTAAGCATATATTCCTTCAATTCGAAGAAACGGGTCAAAGATCTCATTCATGAGAGTAAAAATATTACCTATTGTATAAAACCGGATGGCCACAACCAACCTTCACTCCTTGAATACTTTTTTACCAGCAGGAACGACTTTTTTACCAGCAGAAAAGTATGAGTCAAAAAGTCAGTCGTAATGGGTCAGAGAAACTGGAATACATACTATATGCATACCAAATGTGCACCAAAATTATATAAAAGCCATAGCATTAGAGAGGGTAACTACTGATACATATATTTTTCTTTTTACAAAATGTAGACAAAGGTTAATCTCTTTAGACATGCCATCCTATATAGTAACTACCCATAAAAGTTTTTGCTGAATATAAACCTACATGACCTGGGCCAAACTATAATCAGAAAACCAAGCCTGTTTAATAGTCTTCTCCACCAATGTCATTTTCAAATTTCAGAAAGGAACCACCATCGAAGCTTACATGACCTGCGAAATGGAGAAATTTTAAAATCTTATAAAAACTTTAGAATACAAACAATTTATAGAAGTAAAATCAAGAATAAATTTAGGCAAGCTAATTTAGTATATAAACGGGCACAAACTTTGCTATGTAAGCTACAGTTTGACTTTAAAGTCAACTTCTTTACAAACTTTGTTTGAAGGATTATGTTATACTGCAAAAACTAAGAATAGTAAGAATTATTACTGCCATGCCAACGTAATTTAAATAGGGATACAAAGTATCCCTATTGATTCATTATGTATTGAGTTAGTACTTTAAGCATTTCGAATAAGGATTGAATTGCATTCTTCTGTTTCAAATTCGATAAGGTTTCGTGAAGAACATATAAGAAATAATAAGTTACCACCCTTTATGAATAGAGCTTATCCTTCTGTCAGTTAGTAGATAACTAATAAGAACATTGATCTCTTAGTTTATTCGCTTTTCATTTGCGCGGAACCCTGACTTGAATAGGTACCAGTGGGGCTATTGCCTTAATTTGAGAAATCCCTGATTGATTTGTCATCTCATTGCTGCATCATTCATGAAATGTCAACATACCAAATATATATACAATTGCTAATAGCTAATATGAAATACATTAATGATATAAGTACTAAACACTTGATTCATAAATATATTAAGAAAAACTGAAGATAATCCTAAAACATACAACTATTATAGTGTAAACATATAACTATTATAGTGTAAAGAGCACAAAGAGAAGCAATCTAAGAAAGCAAGCAAGAATAAGTAGGCACAAATAATACTAACACCTAATATCCAACATGACATACAATAATAATAAATACACTAAACAGTTAAGTCATAAACAAATTAAGGATTACGGTAAACAAAAAAATAAAAACACTTACAAACACATATATTGAAGAAGAACCTGTGAGTAACAAAAAAAAAAATTTTGAGCATCAAATTAGTATTCCTTGAAATTGGATACAGAGTTTTATTTAAAACAATATTCTTTTATGAACATGTAGTTTATTATTATCATAAAAGAACTTATGAAAAAAGTTTTTAATAAACTGAAAAAATTAACGAAATTCAAAGTTTTTGATCTTTACTATAAAGGTGCAACAAATGTCTTCAACAAAGAGTTAGTGATTGGAGTAAGTGCTTGTTCCCTTCCACGACTTTTCCTGAATACATGTAACACAAATTCGAAATTAATTTTGGAGTAAGTAATTGTTCATATATCACACCATGTGTATTCATTACATAAAAGAATGATCAAAATAAGCATGAAGATATATACCTTAAAGTTACAGGTGAATTCTAATCCTGTGTCAAAAAAAAAAAATCCTAGACAGAAAGCAGAGTGAACTACTAATTTACATTTCAAATTTTCAATCATCATCATGAATCTAACATATGAAAACTCACACAGTTCTTATATGTGCAAATTTTGAGTGTACCTTAAGTTTAGGAAGATTAGGCAAAGAAAAGGAAACGGTCAGCAATTAACTCCAAGAAACACAAATTGATTTCTAGGGCTTAGGGAAAAAAAGAGCGAAACTGACCTAGATCCATTACTGTAAGGGCGTATAATAGAGCAAATGGCCTCCATAACAGTAACAAACCAAAGAAAATCCCCAATCACTCATAACCGGCGACGTCTCTCTTCGTCTTCTTCAAAAACACGAAGAGGTGGATGTCGGTCACAACGTATCAACCGAGGGTTAAAGAAGGCTAGCGGAGAAGAACCTTACACACGAAGAGGGAGAACCGATGAAGCAAGGAGAAGACTTGCAATGAGATCGTATAATAGATGAGGTTGAGGAAAAGGGAGCAGATAAGAGATAAGAGATGTATGGATTGTTGATTGAGAGCAGGTACTGAAAGCAGGTAGGGGAAGTAGGGGAAAATGTGTCCTGCACGTTTCTTTTCAACTGCTCTTATCCATATAGCATACCCGGTAAGATCCGAGATTGGCCTTGACCCGTGACCACTGTTGATGAACAGTGCTCATGCAATATGTGTTTGTACAATCAGCTTGGGGAACTTGTACAATATGTTGTTATTTGTATATATAGAGTAATATAATACTTTATAATAGAGATTGGAGAGAGAATGTTGAAACTTGAATTTTTAAGAAATCTACAAGTATATCAAGCACAATGTACAAGTATTTTGAGCTTTAGTAATCTATAAACCGAGACCCAATCTTTGTGATCATAAACCGGCTGTTGAAAAATCGGTTATCCTATCTTCAACTCGTGATCTTCTATTTTTGGTAGACCTGATGTTTTTCTCCGAGAATCAGAAAGAAAACAGGCGATCCTCTATTTGTCGTTGCCCTATTTCCGGTAAGAATGCATAGTTCTTTCTTTCTTTTCTTCCAAGAGAGTCCTAATTCATGCCAATCCACCATGATATATGCCATATTAAGCTTTTAAGGATGTTTTAATATATCATTCAATTAAACCGTAAGGTAACAAACATGACCTAAGTCAACACGCAGGGAAGACGGGCAACAAGCTGCGCCGCCAACCCTTTTTGAATAGCAAAACCCAGCCGTATAAAAACAACATTCTTCATTCTAGAAGTTGCACTATTCCCGCGCATGACTTTTTGTATCCGGTTCAACATGGCCACTGCTTCTGACTCAAGATGGCCAAATGTATCAAAGGCGAAAGGAACAAACACATGTT
The DNA here is from genome assembly GCA_039602395.1 of Deinandra increscens subsp. villosa. Lineage (NCBI taxonomy): Eukaryota > Viridiplantae > Streptophyta > Magnoliopsida > Asterales > Asteraceae > Deinandra > Deinandra increscens. The sequence continues at coordinate 61,328,927 of JBCNJP010000023.1, forward strand.
GGTTTTCAATGCAAGCTTTCTCATGTTTGTTAACCTTTCCAGTCGCTGCCCTGGACGCCGCCTGACCCGCTGAGAAGGAGCTGGCCCTCAGACCCACAAGAGGGGAAACCCCTGTTAAATCGACACAAGCGTGTTTCCCGTTCTGCCACCCAAAGACGAGTATGTCGGCCGGCCGAAGAGTTGAACGCCCATCCAGGGGGTCAGACAGGAAGTTAACAGGAGCTTCCTTCCTTGCCGAGCTCCCAGCCCGCCTGAAGATGTCAAACAAAACGTCCCGAACCACATCATGTCGATATTTAAAACCCGGGAGCTCTTTGCAATGGACGGCGTGCTCCCCGAACGAATCCAAACATGCCTTGTTGCAGACGAGACATTTCTCATCCACGGGGAACATGGGAACCATGAGGCGATACTTGAGAATGGCCCGGTATTCGACAGGCGACATGTGCTGCCCCAGCCCGTCAATAGGGAGAGCGTGGAGGAAGTCTTGCGCATGTGGTTGTCGAAGGCATTCCCAAACGGCCTTTTGCCTGACTGTCATCTCAAAAGTTACTTCCATCTCAAGCGTGGTTTTACCAAAGAGGGCATTCGCCAAAATGTGTTGGGCTTTTGGTGGGGCGGTGTCCTTATTGGTGAAACCGCTCAGATCAAAGCCCGGTAAAATGTAAAATTCAAATCCTCTTCATATCTACCATCTCTTCATCTTTAGTTGATTAAAGTCTACCCTCCCTTAATCCCGTCTTTACAGATGTTACGGTTAGGGTTCAAAGTGAAGAAGACAACAGTCGATGAAACTGGATCTCATACATCAATTTCATCGAACTCACAGATCTCAGAGGTACGCATCTTTATCTGATGGTTTTTTGTCCATATAGTTTGGTATTTTTCAAACTAAAAATCGCCTCAATTCCGTCTTGGTGGTTTATGTAAGCGGCTGGTGTAAATCTTGGTGATCTAAATCGGTGGAATCCCGCAAAGTGCTCATTATGATTACCGACTTGGCGAGCTTCTTCATTCTTCTCATGTCTCTCTATTGTCATAGAAGTCTCCGATTGTTATGCAAAAGGTATGATTACCGATTCAGCAGTTTATATTATTAAGGGCATTAATGATGAATTTACATGTTTGTATAAACTTGCTTAAAATCATTCTAATTTCTGAATTAATTTCATTTTGGGTCAAAAGAAACCCTAAATCAAAAAAATCGAAGTTCTTACTGGTATGCAGGTATGTACGCTGACTTTTATTCTTCTCTTGTAGTTACATAGGGTTTTGGTGTGATTTTGTAGAATTAAGTGAGTACAACTGTTATAATTTCATGTTCTGCAGGTATCTTGTAACACCATTTATATTTCTATTCTGTTGTCAGTTATGTATCTTCCATTTTTGTTTCAGTTCTTTAGGTATAACATCACAGATCTTGTTCAAGAAGCACTAACTCAGTGGTTAAAGCCTAGGGAGGTACTCTTCATACAGTGAAATTTTGAGGAAAAATAGCTTACAAATGAGCCTCCACACAAACCTCCAAGTAAAAGTTTTAACATTTTCCTTAGTGTTTAATTTTTCAAAAGATGTATGTCTGTTACAATAGCTTGCTTATTTCTATGTTTTCTTATTATTGAATTGGCATACATTTTAGTATATTAGAGGTGTTTTTTGTTTCTGTTGAACAAGAGGGTTCTTAGGTATTTTCGTAAAGATAGTCATAATTGGTGGAGAAAAACGGATGGGGGAGCTACAAGTCCAGTGTTGATTTATTTGAGATGAGGATCTTTCTCATGGGCACTAATCTTATACTCCTTAAATTAGTTGATGCATTTACTAATCTAATCTTTCTCATGTGTATGCTTATCATTTATGTCAGTATTTGTTGCTTTAAACTACACTAATGTTTATGCTCTTTATTGCACACATCACCCTCTATATGTATTGGCAAGGCTGTATTTGAATGCGTATCTTTGTGTATAGGGTAGAGTTATTGAAAATGGTCCAAATTTGGTCTCTATATAACATGTGTGCTTATCATTTATGTAAGCATTTTTTATAACTACACTCAGTTTTATGTTCTTTATTGCGGAGATCACTCTACAGTCTACATTTGTTCTAATTGTTATTTTTTTCAAGTGCTTTAAATTTCAAAGCTCATGGTGCTTTACAAGTTCAGTGTTGAATAAATAAATACTAACTGTTTGTTTTACAAGTCTACTAATAAATTTTGATATGCCATCAATTGTTTGTTTTACATGTCTACTAATTCATTTTGCTATACTACCAATTTTTTTGCTTTACAACTCAACTAATTTATTTGATATACTACCAGTTTATATTCGGTTTACATTATTACGTATGTTCATATTGGAACTTTTAGATGCATACAAAATGTTATTCATGTTTATCAGGTTGCTTGAGTTTTTCAGACTATAGGCCCATGACTACTGATTTTTCTACTTTCAATGCACGATAACTTCGATCCATTGCCTAAGCTTTCAAAACTATTTTAACAACATACCCATAGATTTTCTATTTTGAAACTATTCTTCAAATGTATAAATCAAAAGCAACTGATTGTGAACATTATATTATTATACTATTAAGAAAATCAGAAAAAATTATTGTTTTTTTTTCTTTTTTTCTTAATTTGAAGTACTTGACTTGGTGTATCTATGTCTATTATGTACTGTGCTAGTGGAGTAATATATTGATGCAATGTGAGATGGGCTATGCTGACCATCAGTAGTAAGAGTGTTAGAAACACTAGTACAAATATGGCATACGGTCACACTTTTCACGTTTCGACCCTGTGACACTTTCGATTAAAAGTGTGACCGTAGTTCGTTTTTAATTTTCTAGACATGTTTTGGTGACATTTAAGATCAGTTTGTGTGACCATTGCAAGCGTGATCAGTTCATATGGTCACACTTTTACATTACATGTGTGACAACTACTAGTCACATTTCAAACAATGTGACCAAATGTAACCAATTGCGACTTTTATTCTAATAATGTTTACGAGTGACTATAGATACATATATGGTCACACGAAGAAATTGTTTATGTAATTAAATGTGGCTAAATGTAATATATACTGACACGTTACTTTTGAGTGTGACAGTAAGTTAAACATTTTTTTGTGACAATTAGTTATTAGTGTGACTATAAGTTACAATTTATGGTCACATTTCAAATTTGGATGTGTGACTGAAGATATATACTCGTCACAATAATTTGACATACATGTGACTATAAGTATCATATGGTCATATTTCATTTTCTTAGGTGTGACAAAAAATTCCAGTCTAAATATTTTATGGTCACAGTTTTATTTGTGTATATGTGACTATAAGTATAATTTTGTCATGTTATAATGAATAAAATATGTTACCATAAGTGTAATTTGGTTACATCTTTCATTTTATGAGAATTTTAACTGTGACTAAAGATAAATTCTAGTCATGCTAAATAAAAAATATATGTGACTATAAGTTTTTTTGGTCATATTTCATGATATTAGAAAAATTGATGTGTGACTATAGATGAGTTCTAGTCATGGTAAATGAAAAACAAGATTTGTGACTATAAGTATTATTTGGTCATATTTCATTTTATTACAATTTGATGAGTTATTAAAGATTAATTTTGGTCATGATAAATGAATAAAATATGTTACCATAAGTGTAATTTGGTCACATCTTTCATTTTTGAGAATTTTAATTGTGACTAAAGATAAATTCTAGTCATGCTAAATAAAAAATATATGTGACTATAAGTTTTTTTTGGTCATTTTTCATGATATTATAAAATTTGATGTGTGACTATGGATGATTTCTAGTCATGTTAATGAAAAACAAGATTTGTGACTATAAGTATTATTTGGTCATATTTATTTTATGACAATTTAGTGAGTTATTAAAGATTAATTTTGGTCATGATAAATGAATAAAATATGTTACCATAAGTGTAATTTGGTCACATCTTTCATTTTATGAGAATTATAATTGTGACTAAAGATAAATTCTAGTCATGCTAAATAAAAAATATATGTGACTATAAGTTTCTTTTGGTCATATTTCATGATATTAGACATGTAAAAAAATATTTATATGGTGTTGGCATTTGCGAAGGACCGAACTCACAACCTTTCAAAGAAAATCAAAAGACCAACCCGCTGGGCTAGCCCCTGAGAACGAAATGTATTACAATAACCAAATCTTTAACCTGTACTCTCAATATACAATAATAACTTATAAGTATGAATATGGTTCGAACTCCAAATCCCTACAATTTTTTTTATGTTTTCTGTTAACTAAATTTTAAGCCATTTTATGGATAACCATCCCAACTTGCTTAATAAAAAGTTAAATACAAAAGCATCTAATAATTTTGGTACTTCATAACATACACTAAACAGGTAAAATCAGAAAACATTAATTCATTAATAATTTTTGGTACTTCATAACATTCATTAGTTCATTACAAAAAAAAAACACAAATTAAAACCATCAACACCTAGACTATTTTCAGAAAGCATCAGCCCTCATAGCAAATTATTTCTTCTTTGGACGGTTCTTGATGATGGTTGGACCGATTTCCTTCAGCCTTGATTGCAGAAGTTTGTTTTCTTGTTTGATCATAGTAAGACGGTCGACAATCGAGGGGCTACTGCAGTACAGGCTCTCACTCAAACGAACATGTTTTAGGAGGTCCTCCATCTCCTCCGTGATTTTCTGTTGGTTGTAGGTGATGGCGTCCATATCAGCGGCAATCAACCAATCGTCCACGTACTTGGCTTGTTGATACTCTTTGCAAGCATCGGCTGCATGTTCTGTGGTTTCGTATTTGGGGAGGGATGTGAAAGTCTGATGGCCGGCCATGGTAATTGAAATTGTGATTTTTTTTGGGAACTAAAAAAAGGAATAAGAAAAGTAGGGTTATTCTCTTTCTCATCCTCTATTTATAGGATGAAAATCTCAAATAGACATTGGAATTCAATTGGCGGGAAACTAAACCATGTAAACGTGGGAAACTGAATCGAGATATATAAATAATTAATTTTAATTAAGTTAATTAATAAGTAAATGTAAATAGTTGATTTGATCGGTTTTTGTGGGAAGACGTGTGGAGAGTTGAGAGGACGTGATAAGCCGACTCTAGGTAATGATAGCTATAAAAAATTATATGAAATTTCTCGATCGATGATGATAAGTACACCGTAGATCTTCACCATATCTTTTAATTTTTTTCACATCAATTGCAAACACCCAAAAACTTTATCACAATATGTCGTATGCTTCTTCATCTGTCAATCAGGCGATGTATCGGCAAGAAGATATGTGCGCTGCTGCCATAATGGCATCGAATTTGTATCCTCCACCAGTCCCACGGATGCCTCATTATCAGATAATGGAAAAAGTTGAAGCCCTCATTAGGGACCAACTTCGCCGGACAGATGAGATTATCACGGTGTTGAGAAACAACATCCGACGTCTGGAAGCAGCTTCTCAGAGCAGAGCAGTGGTTAAGGCTAGGGTTGACCACTTCGAGACTGGTGGATTTCGTTTTGTAGAACCGTGCTTCAAGTATTTGGAGAAGGAGGGTGACTATGATCTAGCAATCAATGTGAAGATGGATCAGATGTTATCCATCGTCGAGGGGCTGAACAAAGAAAGGGTGAAGCTGTTGAAGGAGGTTGCTGGTGATGAAGGTGCGTGATAGAGAAGGGTTGAAGCTTGTTTTGTGTTTTTTGTAAAGTTTTTTTCTGTGTTCATCATGATGGGTTTTTTGTGAAGTTTTTGGTGGCTGCATGTTGCAGGTTTGATTGTTGATGATGACTAATGGTATTTTTTTTGTTGATCAATAGTTAATGGACAATGTAACACATGGAATTGTAATTAATGAATGGTAATGTTTAGTGTTTAATCCCTTTATCGTAATTACTAGTTTGTTATTAGATTATGTTGTGTCTAATTAAGTTGTTAAATACTAAAAGGTAGTTATTTTTCATTGTGTTTTGAGGGTTGAGGATGGGGTAGTAAATTGGGGTATTGGTTTAGTTATCAGTTGGAGCATTGCTGCATTGAGAAGGTTTATTAATATGACTTTTAGGTTATATGAATTTTCTGGTAACATTTTTCTATTTTATGCAATTGTTTGACTTTTTCTGGTTAACAGTTCGATGATTTTCTAATTGGCTATAGAGTTTCATATAATTTGAATGCCAATCAATAAAAATTAATGTACATATTGCAATGAAAATAAAAATTCAACATTATGAATTTTCTGGTAACATTTTTCTATTTTATGCAACAGTTTGACTTTTTCTAGTCAACAGTTCGATGATTTTCTAATTGGCTATAGAGTTTCATATAATTTGAATGCCAATCAATATAAATTAATGTACAGATTGCAATGAAAATAAAAATTCAACATGACAAATATTAAAATTCATGAACATTTTGCAATGGAAATGTAAACCGATTAGGTGAGGCAATCCGTGACTTCTTGTTGAAGTTGAGCGTCTTGAAATGACGTCGTGATTAAGTGCTCTCATGTGTCTGAAGCAAACAAATATTAGCGTAAGATGATGAATTAATTTGGAAAATAGAATACTAGATTGTAAAAAATTTAATGTGGATTTGTTTATGTTTGAAATAGGAAAATTGTAATGATGAAATAATAATAAGCATACATACCTTTCGTATAACTATACCCCGACAGTCGTCCTAAAAATAGTTGTTCCTGGATTGCTTACGCAACTCTATTGGGTCTAAAGATGGCAGTATATTATCATTGTCAGGATTAACCACGGTACTAAACTCCTCATCTTCATAAGCATCTCTGTAGTTTTTCGCAGGATTTTTGAAGACAATTGACCACCTCTTCTCAAGTTGGTCTGCAACGTAAAATACTTGTTGGGCTTGTGAAGCCAATATGAAAGGATCATCCTTGTGGCCTAATCTACCAAGATCAACCAATGTGTAGCCAAGACTATCTTTCTTTACCCCATTCTTATTGTCAACCCAGTCACACTTGAAAAGAGGAATTCTTCGAAAATGATAGTCGAGTACCCATATTTCTTGTAAAACGCCGTAATAATAAGTTTGGTCATAGGATACAACCTCTTTAGAAATGTGCATGTCGGTCGCCACTACACTAACCCCACTATTTTGATGAACTTTACCTTCACGGGATTTTGTACGAAATGTAAATCCATTGATGTCATACCTTTCGTATTTCACAACGTTCCTATTTGGTCCATGTGAAATCCACCTTACAGTTTCTGATATACTATCTTCGGAGACAGCTAACTCGCTCTCAACCTAAAATTATTTACTAAGTTTAGTTTCGAAAAAAAAACACCAATATAATAATACGAGGAACATTATTTCAATTCATAATATGAAAACTGTTCACCTCGTCTCGTAGCCACTGACTAAATGTTTTACTATGCTGTCAGGACCGATTTCACATCAAGAATCCCAATCTTGAGCAAGAACAAAGGTGAGATAAAGGAGACGGGATGATGAGAAGAATCAAAGATAATACATGACAAGAAATGATAAAACCAAACGATTCATTGATTATTACTGAATGATTACAACAAATCGAATGATTACAAACTCGTCATAGGAAATCCATGGTGACTCTCTCTCTCTCTAGAATGATAGCTCACATCTCTCTAGAACATCCTTATTCATCTATTATTCATCTAATGGAGCTAACCCTTCCTATTTATAGAGAGCCCATGTGCTCACTAGCCCACTAACTAGCTAACACACATACAAATGAGCTAATACAAATAAACAAATGACATAATTATTATTAATTAAATCAAAGATGATTTAATCAATATGAAGCTTGACTCGCTCGAACCGATCTTCCGTTGACTTTTACGTTGACCGTTGACCCGAACGGTTGACTTTTCCAGAAAACGTCTTCGGTCCAAACTTGCAAGCCTCGAGCATCACAACCCGCGTCTCTGAATCAAATCACAATGGATTCTTCAACCGAATTATTCGAGAATAGATTTGATGGCGTCAGTCATACTTATTAAAAGTTCCAACAATTCCCCCTTGACTGACGCTGTCAAATCTGTCATACTGGTGAAGAATCGCTCTGTCGTGCATCTTCAAAGAATAACTGATAAACCGGAATCTTTCTGTTGTAAAGGTTCCCCCTTTGAATAAGCTTCTTCTGTTCTTGTTGCTCCAGTTGAGATCCAAGTGCTGCAGTTCACTCGGTTCACACGGTCGGGTACAATACTAAGAATGCTGAACGTTGGAGAGAAAATCGCAACAAATCGAATCAGATAAACCAATCAAACACTGAAAATGCTCCAACTTCTGATAATCGACCCGATAATCCAGTTCTATTATTGTTCCCCCTTTTCTCTAGATCCCTCTGAAAACATCCGATGCGGAAGCGGAAAATCAGATGCAAAGAGTGGAACCGTTCCGCTCAGTTCCGAAGAGAAAACGGCACTGAAATCCTGAAATCGGACAATCTTGCGAAAAACCGGAAGCCGTGTGCTGACAGATGTGAATGATCCATAAATACTGAACTTGTTCCGCGTGACTGGGTTGGATGCGAAAAATAATGTCAAATCGGTGAAAAACTGAGATCCCGAGCGTAAACGAGAAATTTATTCATAACCGGAGTCTTCATAATTTTGGCGAAGAAAATCGAGCTCGGAAAAATATTCCGTGAAGAATTCTGAGTCAAACGGTGCAATTTGGAATGAATCTGAGAAGACCGTAAATTTTATTCAAGTAACGGCCTTCCGTTAAAGATTTAACGGAATATTCCAATATTTAGCTGAGATTCCAGTTAATTCGGTTAGATGACATCAGCGCTGCATCAGCTAAGCAACTTGAAGTGAGACATAACGAAAAAGTCACAAACTTAACCGAGAAGCGAAACCAATCCGTCAGTGGTCGTTAGCTAACGTGGCCTTGACGTCAACAAAAACTAGAAACTCGGTCAATAAATGAAATAAATCCATGACCAATAAAAAATTTCAACAATTCCGTTCGGGCATTATCTCGTAAGTCTTCTTTAAAAACCGATGAGAAAATACCCGCGTTTAACGAAACTATTAAAAATTTCGTTATTATAATTAAATCCCAAAATAATTCCATGATCCATGTGTTTGAAATCTGACCAATCAAAATTGAGCAAGAGAAAACCACGATCCATGTTATTTGAAGCTGGCCAATCAGATAAAAGGCTGAGAAAGCACAAAAATGATCCAGCGGTCCATTTATATCAGATCCAGCGGTTGAGAGCTGGCAATCCGCGTGATATGCAAACTGGCCAATGAGAACGCGACACACAGAGGAGGCTTCAACGGCTGTCTTTTGTGGAGGTGGGTCACATGCGACTTGTGACCAATAGCTGGCCGACAACAAAAATTGAGCCAACGGCTCTTTCTTTATTCCCTGGTCCCACACGCTTTCATTCAGCCAATAGGCATGAGACAACAAAAAGTAGACAGCGAATAATGACAAAGAGGAGAGAGACACAGCAGTTGACTTTGCATGACCAACATTCCCTCACAGCCACTTACGCCTCGCCACGTCAACTCGTCTTCAAGAAAGCGTACCAGCACCACCGTAAACCCTAATCAGCCGGAATAAGACACCGGAAAAACGATATACCGCCGGAAAAACGTGTTCGAGCCATATCTTGCTTAATTTTTGACGAAATCCCTCGTTTTTTATGTCGTTGAACTCGTAATCGCATACCCTACAATCCAGAACGAACAAAAACTTCTGAATCTTATTTGAACGAAGACCCAGTTGTAGAGTTTAGATGAGATCGCCAAGATACGAGGTCGCCAAGCTTATGAAATCGCCAAGAAGTAACCTGAAATCGCCAAGACAAGCTTCAAAGACACTCGAGATCGCCAAGGCAATCTCCAAGGTCACCTGAGATCGCCAAGTACATCTTCAAGCTCTCTCGAGGTCGCCAAGAACATCTTCATCAGCAGTGAGATCGCCAAGGCAATCTTCATAAAAAATGAAGAACACCAAGAACACCGTGAAACACACACTACTGTGTGTTTCTCCAGATCTGCCCAAACCGTTGCGTTTCAGACAAAGCCGATGCTCCTAATGGATCCGGAATGCGTTTTCCTTCAAGATTCATACTTTATTTCATCCAAAAACACTGATTAAAACACCAAAAAACTCAGAATCAAACTCGAAAAATCTTCAAAACCCCAAAAACGGGAAAACTCTAACAGTTTTATTTTTTCAGCTCAGATCTCGTATTTCTTCACAGATTTGAACATATGGAGCATAGAATCATATCTAAATGAACCCAACAACAAGAATCTATCATCAGATTCATCCAGAAATCATCAATCAGCTCCAAAAAATAAGAAAAAGTAGAAAAAGTCTCCAAAGTGGGTATTCCAATCAGCACCTCATTCAAGCTCAAAATCACAGATTCGAGTGACCAGATTCACGGTGAGATGAATCTGATCGGTACCCGCTCTGATACCATTTGTCAGGACCGATTTCACATCGAGAATCCCGATCTTGAGCAAGAACAAAGGTGAGATCGAAGGAGGAGACGGGATGATGAGGAATCAAAGATAATACATGACAAGAAATGATAAAACCAAACGATTCATTGATTATTGCTGAAAGATTACAACGAACCGAATGATTACAAAAACCCGTCATTGGAAATCCATGGTCACATTGGGTTGAGCTCAAACCCAATGTGTGACTCTCTCTCTCTCTAGAAAATGATAGCTCACATCTCTCTAGATCATCCTTATTCATCTTATTCATCAATTATTCATCATCTAACAAATGAAGCTATCCCTTCCTATTTATAGAGAGCCCATGTGCTCACTAGCCCACTAACTAGCTAACACACATACAAATGAGCAAATACAAATAAACAAATGACATAATTATTATTAATTAAATCAAAGATAATTTAATTAATATGATGCTTGACCCGCTCGAACCGATCTTCCGTTGACTTTTACGTTGACCGTTGACCCGAACAGTTGACTTTTCAAGAAAACGTCTTCGGTCCAAACTTGCAAGCCTCGAGCATCACAACACGCGTCTCTGAATCAAATCACAATGGATTCTTCAACCGAATTATTCGAGAATAGATTTGATGGCGTCAGTCATACTTATTAAAAGTTCCAACAATTCCCCCTTGACTGACGCTTTCAAATCTGACATACAGGTGAAGAACCGCTCTGTCGTACATATTCGAAGAATAACTGATAAACCGGAATCTTTCTGTTGTAAAGGTTCCCCCTTTGAATAAGCTTCTTCTGTTCTTGTGGCTCCAGTTGAGATCCAAGTGCTGCAGTTCACTCGGTTCACACGGTCGGGTACAATACTAAGAAAGCTGAACATCGGAGTCAAAATTGCAACAAATCGAATCAGATAAACCAATCAATCACTGAAAATGCTCCAACTTCAGATAATCGACCCGATAATCCAAATCCATAGAAGTTCCCCCTTTGGTGGTAATACAAACATAAAAACTAAAAATAGACAACTATCTAAGTTGACCAAGCAGCTTCAGCAAGAATCTCCAGTACTTTCGTGCAAGGTTCCTGTAACGATCATCAAGGCAGACAATCTGTGCATCGTACAGAATCCATAGATCTTCTCGCGCAAACTTCTTCAAGTCAGAATAGTGCCACATTTCAATTACCCTTTCACTACCCCGAGAGAGATAGCAGATTCCACGACCACCCATGGCCCAGTATTTCAAGGTACTTAGGCTTTCCGTCTTCATCTTCCTAGCAGCAATACACTCCCAACACCACCATCTTAGAAACAAACCAAAGTAGTTTGCATCCACTATCTCATATGGCCTAAGCCTTCGAGGGATGGTGTCAAGGCGACTATAGAATAACCACTTTAGGTAGCTTCGATGCAGTAGTCTCAGTTCGATCGCTGCGAAGAGTCTTATTGTGCAGCCGTCTTCCCTTTCAATAACCAGCTCATGAGTATCACCACTGTAGTACCAACAAGTTATAGGATTGCTCTTCTGGTCTCCTTTTATTTTCTTTGTGACCAAATCTTTGCTGATACTTTTATACATAACTTTGTGAGGGACTTCAGCTCTTTGCCTTCTGAATGTCTTGTATTTCTTCTTTTCAATCTTGATGGGACGATTTGAGCTCACATTATAGATGGCCCTTATTTGATCCTCAGCGTCTCTGCCTACTGGATCATTTGAGTGATTTATCAGTGGACGCCATCTGAGCTGCTTCAACTCCCAAGAAAACAGATTTAGAAGATCCTTTATTTTGGCAAAGAATTGAACGAAACCATTTCTGCGCTTGACAATGAATGCCTTGAATTCATGATCGTATTTCCACCCAAGAATCTTCATTCCATCATCTGATTCAACGTTTGGAGGCATATCTTTAAGCTTCTTAGCAGTAAACTGCACTAAGGCTTTTCGATAGGGTTCCATCTCCTTCCATTCGTCGACCAAAGTAGGAGCTTCTTTCTTTCGGTGTTCCTCCACTCTTTTAGCTTCACGTTCATCCTGCTGACGCTTTACTTTCTTATTTTCTTCGATAATATGTTCTTTGACCATGGCTCGTAGACCGGGGATTTGCTTTCTGCTGTAGCTTTTACGAGCATATCCCCTTAAGTCTAGAAAGTCTTGTAATTCTCTCTTGTTCATTTTATTTACTTCAAGCGTAGCAGTAGCTGGACTGGGTGGAGGAGAAAACCGATCAAAAATCTCAGGAGGAGGGGGCATGTATTGTGCGTGCATCTCTCGAATCTTCTCCCTCAGATTATCATTGAACTGAACATATTCAAACTTCTTGTCTGTATCAGCAAAAGGATTTACACGAGGATCAGTGAGCTTCTCTGCCAGTTTGTAATTATACAGATGTTTATCCATGTCTTGCTCATCGGTATACAGTTCCACTAGCTGTGACTCTGTGAGATTCATCAGGTAGGATAAGGGAATCCCACGAGAGATTAACTCTCTGACATAATTTGCAATCACAGACTCGTCAGAAGGATCAACATTATCACCAGCTAGGTTAGGAATTATTCTGATTCTGGGTTCTCTCTCATCAGAGTCGGTAACTTCTGGCTCAGTGTATTCTGATCCAAGACCTATTTTTGATGGAGGACGGACGGATTCTTCCAATTGTTTGATGGCTTCTTGCCTTGCAATCTCATCCAGTGTCCTTTCAAGAAGTATTTCATCCTTAGCAGCTCTGATAGATTCTTCCTTCTTCCTTTGCTTCTCCATTTCCTGTTCATACACCTCTTCAGGAGTTAGCTTTCTTTTACCTTTGTCAGGCCTAACTGATGGACCAGCTTCATGAGATGAGACTGGGTTATTTGTACCCAGACCACCACTTGCACTTGTTATTGGAGGAGGTTGAATAGGCTCAGTGTCGGTGCCAGTGGCGGTTGCAGTAGACGCTGACAGTGAAGGTTGAACTGGAGCAGCTTCAGGATTTGCCTGATCTTCTAAGTGATGGACTGATGAAGGAATAGATGATCCGATAGCATCTTCAACGATTTGAGGTTCGCTTTCCACTGGCTCAGATCTAGGATGAGTTGGAGAAGTAAACTCAACTGGCTCATCTTTGATCTCATAAATTATCTCCTCATCATACTCATCATCAGCAGTGAATTCCAAGTTTATGAAGTTTGTTGCACTGGAGTCATAAATGAGGTTATTTAGACGTTCAGCCAAACTTATATCATTGAAGATCTCATCTGGAATCATGCTGAGGGGTTGAATTTTCAATACTTCTCCAGCTTCAATGGATTCCTCAGTAACAATTACACCACTTCTGCTACTTGGATCAGTAGCCAGGGTGTTTGCATAGAATTCACGAAAAGCAGTTCTTCCAAGATCTAGAAACTCACTTTCAACGTGTAAGTGTTTCAGCTGTTCAGAGATCTCCGACATACTAGCTTCATGCACAACAGTGCTTATTGGCTGTTGTACTGGAGGAGCCAACTGGAGTTGCAATGAATCTTCAGGAATGACGGGAGGTTCATCAGGTTCACCCATGGTTAAAGCAAGTACCTCTCCCGAAGATGATTGATTTGCTTCAAATGCAGTCCTTGAGAATTTTGGTAGTTTGATATTCTCAGGAAGCGGCACTAAGCTTATTACAGATTGATAAATTTCCTCTTCCTCTTCATCGTTCAGTTCATCATTCAGAAAAGCATCACCGAAGGAAATGTCCACATCAGGTTCGGAAGATTCGTTGTTATCTGATTGAAAATCAGCAAGATGAGTATCATCTATATCTTGTTCCGTGACAACGGCAAGAGTTATTGTATCAGAAGCTTTGCCAGGCAGGCTAGGACTTGGTTCTTTATTTTCTTGAGTGTCTTCTGTTGCGGGAGGTTGATCCAGCATCTGATCATCACCTTGGTTACCACTTCCATTACCTCCAGCTTCATCACCATTGGTACCGGTAGTTTGATTATCTTTGAGAGCTTCAGCCAATAGCTTTTTCAACCTTTCGATTTCTTCAGCTTGCTCTTTGATTTTCTCATTGGCTTTGAGGAGCTCTTGATCTTTTTCTTTTATTCTATCAAGTGCATCCTTAAGCTTGTCGTCAGAGGAAATGTTAGAGACATCAGGATTTTGCCTCAGGACCACTTCTTGAGCAGGAGCAGTTGAGATGAGCTGAGTCTCAATTTGAGAGACCGGTTCCAAGTTTGTGGTGTTGATGTCAGCAGGGGCATCAACTGCATGGACTGTAGCTTCAGCGGTGGTAACAGGAGTAGATTGAGTAGCAGCATCAGTTCCAGATCCAGGAATTGGCCCTCGTCTTATTTCAAGCTTTTTCCTTTCCGGAGCATACTTTGATCTGGACAATCTATTGTAGTGTGGTTTGATATGACCATCAAACATAAACGATGCTGAATCTGTTTCACGTGAATCAGATTTTGAGTTATTTGGTGAGAGGTCATCTTGTGTCGGCCTTGACTTTATTTTCTTCAGCTTCTTTTGACTTGAAGCTTCAGGTCGTTCACTAACTTTAGCTTTTTCTCTTGTTTTCAATTTCTTCTGTTTGGGACCCCTAGCATCAGAACTGGTGGAGTCGGAACCAGATTCTGAACCAGGTTGGAATCTCGACCCAGATTCAGGTTTGGATACAGAGTTATTTGATTTATTTTCACATGAGAGTGATATGAGCTTCAATAGTTCCTATCCTAACCATTTATTTAGTATAAAATACAAAGATTCATAAAACAATGACTAATATGCAAGTTATTTCATTAAATCAAGTATAGATATGTCCTAACTCAGAATTGCAGAAATTTAGCATGCAAAGTCATAGTCCATGAAATTTATTGAATTTTAGAACAACAGATAAGAAGATAGTCCTCCTGAATAGCCAGAAGTCAAGTATCCAACACTTTATTGGAGATCAGAAGACATACCTCAAGGAAGATCTAAATTTTGCTAAGATCTAATTTGAGAAATATCAGGAAATCAACAGGTTCAAAGCTTGATCCTGTTTGTGATCAATCAAACACTTATTAGGTACTTGACTAAGGTTATTCAAGTTGATTGTGAAAGTTTAATGAATTGCCCCTGTGTAGCTCAATAATTGCATCTCAAATATTGCCGAGAAATCAAGAAACATACCTCTTTGATGATCTAATATTGAGCTAAGATCAATGTGAGAGACAAGAAGATCTTGTGGTGTTTCTGGACAGAATCTGTTATTAAATCAGGCAAAATTTGTTAAGCAATGATTTGAAGCTACACACAGCCAAAATGGGGTCAAATTCGTTAAACAGGAGTGAAATACACCAGATTTGACTTAAGAAGTCAACTATGCAAGCATTTACCAAAAACCAAGTCAAGACAAGTCAAACAATGCAGATTTAACCTATATTTAGTTCAAACCTATGTTAGACAATTTGAAGTCCTGAACTTGACTTATTTTATCAGTTTACATTGCATATCCAGTGAATTTCAATTGAGAAGGAGAAATCCAAGAAAATGGTCATAAGTAGCCTTCATGTTGCATTATCAGGTCAATTTTATTCTTAAAGCAACATAAAAGCAACAAATGTTACCATTTCATGTCAAAGATTTCCATCCTCAAGTTATTTGAGTCAAATGACTCTTATTGGAATGAGTTTTAGTAAAGCTAGAGTCCAAATGGGTCAAACGGATAATTTTGAGAAAATTTCACCATTTGCACCAAAGATGAGTTTTAAATCAAAGATTATCTCATTTAGGGCTTAAAACATTCACTAAACTCATTATTTTTGGTTTCTTTTCAAAAATTTAAAATTTTGGCATGAATTGTTCCAAAAATCAACTTATTACCATAACGGGTCAAACTAAGACCATGTCTAGTTTTAGCATCAATTTTGAACAAATGACATATTATTCATCATATTCATCTTCTAATAAATGAAGCTATCCCTTCCTATATATAGAGAGCCCATGTGCCCACTAGCCCACTAACTAGCTAACACACATACAAATGAGCAAATACAAATAAACAAATGACATAATTATTATTAATTAAATCAAAGATGATTTAATTAATATGAAGCTTGACTTGCTCGAACCGATCTTCCGTTGACTTTTACGTTGACCGTTGACTCGAACAGTTGACTTTTCAAGAAAAACGTCTTCGGTCCAAACTTGCAAGCCTCGAGCATCACAACCCGCGTCTCTGAATCAAATCACAATGGATTCTTCAACCGAATTATTCGAGGACAGATTTGACAGCGTCAGTCAAGGGGGAATTGTTGGAACTTTTAATAAGTATGACTCACGCCATCAAATCTATTCTCGAATAATTCGGTTGAAGAATCCATTGTGATTTGATTCAGAGACGCGGGTTGTGATGCTCGAGGCTTGCAAGTTTGGACCGAAGACGTTTTTCTTGAAAAGTCAACTGTTCGAGTCAACGGTCAACGTAAAAGTCAACGGAAGATCGGTTCGAGCAAGTCAAGCTTCATATTAATTAAATCATCTTTGATTTAATTAATAATAATTATGTCATTTGTTTATTTGTATTTGCTCATTTGTATGTGTGTTAGCTAGTTAGTGGGCTAGTGGGCACATGGGCTCTCTATATATAGGAAGGGATAGCTTCATTTATTAGAAGATGAATATGATGAATAATGAAAGAACTGGATGCTCTGATACCATTTGTCAGGACCGATTTCACATCGAGAATCCCGATCTTGAGCAAGAACAAAGGTGAGATTGAAGGAGACGGGATGATGAGAAGAATCAAAGATAATACATGACAAGAAATGATAAAACCAAACGATTCATTGATTATTACTGAATGATTACAACAAATCGAATGATTACAAACTCGTCATAGGAAATCCATGGTGACTCTCTCTCTCTCTAGAATGATAGCTCACATCTCTCTAGAACATCCTTATTCATCTATTATTCATCTAATGGAGCTAACCCTTCCTATTTATAGAGAGCCCATGTGCTCACTAGCCCACTAACTAGCTAACACACATACAAATGAGCTAATACAAATAAACAAATGACATAATTATTATTAATTAAATCAAAGATGATTTAATCAATATGAAGCTTGACTCGCTCGAACCGATCTTCCGTTGACTTTTACGTTGACCGTTGACCCGAACGGTTGACTTTTCCAGAAAACGTCTTCGGTCCAAACTTGCAAGCCTCGAGCATCACAACCCGCGTCTCTGAATCAAATCACAATGGATTCTTCAACCGAATTATTCGAGAATAGATTTGATGGCGTCAGTCATACTTATTAAAAGTTCCAACATATGCTCCTTCTCTAGCCATCCTTTTCCTTTAGAAATGTGTTTTTCTTCCAGATACTTCATGTGCCGACTGTAAAATAAATATTATATTATATATACGTATATATATATATATATAAAGTAACAAAATACATGTAAATAAGACTTACGCGATATAAGGTTCAACTTCAGAAGTATTTTGCATCACAAAGAAATGAGCTTTCATGAAGATATCTGAAGATACTTCCGTTGGTTTACCCGCTGATAGTGGATTCCCGTCCCTATTACCTTCAATAATGTCATTATTATGCCTGTCAGGTGGTAAAACAATAGTGGTCAGTTTTTTTTGGAACTCGCTCAAAAACTCAATCGTCTCTTCTGCAACATTCTCTTCGGCAATGCATCCTTCTGGCTTGTTTTTGTTTCGCACGTGTCCCTTTATAACCTTCATACACCTTTCAAAAGGATACATCCACCTCAAGCATACCGGACCACATAACTTTACCTCCCTTGTAAGGTGCACGGTCAAATGAACCATAACATCGAAAAACGAGGGGGGAAAGTATTTCTCTAGAAGGCATAATGTAACACATAATTCTTCTTGCAATTTATCAAGCTCTTCCACTTTGATTTCCTTGGAACAAATAGATTTGAAAAAGAAGCAAAATCTGATACACAAAAGCAAAATGTATAACGTAAATAAAATCAATCAGAGACATAAAATCATAATGTAAGTTTAAATGATATATAAAAGATAAAATTCAAAACCTTATAATAGCATTTCTTGTGTGTTTCGGCATAATAGACCGTATTGCAACAGGCAAAAACTGTTGCATGAGCATGTGGTAGTCATGTGATTTTAGTCCAATAAGCTTCCTATCCTTTACACTAACCAAAGTAGAAAAATTAGAACAATACCCTTGTGGAACCCTTAACTTGTATAAAGTATCACATAATTTGTCTTTTTCCTCGGATGTTAATGTGTAGCAAGCTGCCGGAAGTATTGTTTTGTTGCCATCTTTCTTAGCTTGTAATTCTGGTCTTAAACCAAATGACTCCAAATCCAACCGAGCCTCCAATCCATCTTTCGTCTTTCCAGGGATGTGTAACAGTGTACCAATGATACTCTCAGCAACATTTTTTTCTATATGCATAAAATCTATACAGTGGTTGACAGAATTATACCGCCAATACTTTAGACGCCGATACCATATATTAAATTTCTTCCAGTACATGTCTTCTTTGTTGGTATCGTTTGATGTACCTACTTCTTTTGCTCTCCTTTTCCTTTTTATCTTTCCACCTCTTCCTTTTGATTTTTGTGTTTCAAGATCATTATTTATCTTATCACCCTTACCCCATTTATTAACAACATATTGTACCTCGTTATATATTTCTTCCCCATTCATAGGTTCCTTTGCAATTTCTAGCTCGTCTTGTCCATTGAATGCCATAATTTGACATCTGAACGGATGTTCATAGGGTAGATAACGTCTATGTCCAGCATAACTTTGTTTCTTTGAATTAGGTAGTCTAATACATTGTGTTTTTTTCCTACACACTACACAACCTTTGAATCCACTATATGGACAGCCACAAAGTGTACCAAGGGCAGGATAATCGTTTATCGTCCATAACACAACAGCACGTAGTGTAAACGTTTCTTTTAAATATGCATCGTATGTTTCGACTCCTATTTCAAATAAGATTTGTAGATCTTCAACCAACGGTTCTAAAAAACATCAATATCGTTACCCGGTGTTCCCGATATCAATAATACAAGCATGATGAACTTCCTTTTCATACACAACCAAGGAGGAAGGTTGTAAATAACCGATAAAATTGGCCATACACTGTGGTTTCGATTTCCTCGATTAACGTCTACCCCATCAGCGGAAATGCCTAGACGCAAACTTCTTGGATCATTAGCAATCTCTGGATATCTATCATCTATAACAGACCACGCGGTTGAGTCTGCCGGGTGACGTAAAACACCGTCCTGTATTCTACTTTCTGCGTGCCATCTCAAATTACATGCAGTTGTCGGTGACTGGAAAAGAAGTTTCAACCGTGGGATTATGGGAAAGTACCACAACACCTTTGCAGGAACATTCTCGTATATAACCTTTTTTATGTCGTCCACCTTTTATCTGGATTTTCCACAAGTGGGACATATTTGCAAATCTTTGTACTCGTTCCTGTATAGTATGCAGTTGTTGATACATGTGTGTATCTTCGTATACCCCGAACCCATTGCTTTGAACGTTTTCTTAGCCTCATATGTACTGTTCACCATCTCATTGTCTTCAGGCAGCATCTTCTTTACCAAAACTAATATTTCTGTAAAGCATTTATCCGAAATTCCGTACTTACTCTTCAAGTTGAAGAGGTGTACCAGCGCGGACAACTTTGTGAAGTCGGGACACCCTTTGTAAAGTGGCTTCTCAGCATCTTCAATCAGTTTTATGAACTTCTCATGTTCATGACTCATGAAATTATCTTCCGTAGCTTCAACCATTTCAATTGTTTTGGCGGCATCAGTTGGAATGCCCGACGTAAAATCACTCGTGTAGTTGTCTTCATAAGGCTCGTCAGCCTTCTCTCCGTGCTTAATCCATAAGGTATAGAGTTGATCTATTCCATGTCTGAATAAGTGAAGAGATACCTCGTCCACATCAAGAGACATGTGGTTTAAACATAGCTTACATGGACATGGAATTTTAATTTTTTCAATACTTTTACGTTTGTCCATATTCTGTGATATTTTTATGTTTCGAACTGCATAATCTATAAAAGCTCCAACTCCATCGATATAAGGTTTTGTGTTTCTATCTTTCAACATCCAAGATTTGTCCATCTCCAACATCAGTACCAAATCGTAACCACAATTAAATTCACTAAATCGAAGAAAATTAAAATTAAAAAATCAAGTAAATAAAATGATGGGGAAAATCAAACATACCTTGTATTTCGATCGAATGGCTTCAGAATTTTTTTTGACCGAATTTGCTGTGAGTGAATGTGTGTTCATCGTTTTTTGGCTCGAAGGGGTTGTGCTCGAATTAATTGTGAATAGGTTAACGGTTATTAATTAGGGTTTATTTTAATGAATATACGATTCCATCAATTAAGGTGTTTTTTTTATTAAATATGAGAATCCCTCATTTAAAGTGATATATTTTATAATCTAATTATTTTTTAGGATAACATAAATTATATATATATATTATATATATATATATATATATATATATATAAGTTAATAATACTACTTAAATGAATCATATTCCACTATCCACAGTTAAAAAAAAGTAATTATCTAATTAGGCTCAATTGGCTATAATCAAGATGACTTGAGGTTAAAGTGTGTATAATCAATATCAATTGCTCCCAATTAGGCATAATAATAATAATTGGGCATAATGAAGCCCAAATAGGTATAATGAAGCCCAATTGGGTATAATGAGGCCCAATGTGTATAATGAGGCCCAATTGGGCATAATAATAATAATTGGGCATAATGAAGCCCAAATAGGTATAATGAGGCCCAGTTGGGTATAATGAGGCCCAATGTGTATAATGAGGCCCAATTGGGCATAATAATCATAATTGGGCATAATGATCCTCAATTGGGTATAATTATCCTTAGTTGGCTATTATGATCCTCAATTGGATGTAATTATCCTAAGTTGGGTATAATGAACCACAAGTGGCAATAATCATTATAATTTGGGCATAATGAAGGCCAATTGGGTATAATGAGGCCCAATGTGTATAATGAGGCCCAATTGGGCATAATAATCATAATTGGGTATAATGATCCTCAATTGGGTATAATTATCCTTAGTTGGGTATTATGATCCTCAATTGGATGTAATTATCCTAAGTTGGGTATAATGAACCACAAGTGGCAATAATCATCATAATTTGGGCATAATGAAGCCCAATTGGGTATAATGAGGCCCAATGTGTATAATGAGGCCCAATTGGGCATAATAATAATAATTGGGCATAATGAAGCCCAAATAGGTATAATGAGGCCCAATTGGGTATAATAAGGCCCAATGTGTATAATGAGGCCCAATTGGGCATAATAATCATAATTGGGCATAATTATCCTCAATTGGGTATAATTATCCTTAGTTGGGTATTATGATCCTCAATTGGATGTAATTATCCTAAGTTGGGTATAATGAATCACAAGTGGCAATAATCATCATAATTTGGGCATAATGAAGCCCAAATAGGTATAATGAGGCCCAATTGGGTATAATGAGGCCCAATGTGTATAATGAGGCCGAATTGGGCATAATAACCATAATTGGGCATAATGATCCTCAATTGGGTACAATTATCCTTAGCTGGGTGTAATGAGCTACAATTAGGCATATTCAACATATTAAGGCATTATGATCCTCAATTGGATGTAATTATCCTAAGTTGGGTATAATGAACCACAAGTGGCAATAATCATCATAATTTGGGCATAATGAAGCCCAAATAGGTATAATGAGGCCCAATGTGTATAATGAGGCCCAATTGGGCATAATAATCATAATTGGGCATAATGATCCTCAATTGGGTACAATTATCCTTAGCAGGGTGTAATGAACCACAATTGGGCATATTCAACATATTAAGGCATTATGATCCTTAATTGGATGTAATTATCCTAAGTTGGGTATAATGAACCACAAGTGGCAATAATCATCATAATTTGGGCATAATGAAACCCCAAATAGGTATAATGAGGCCCAATTGGGTATAATGAGGCCCAATGTGTATAATGAGGCCCAATTGGGCATAATAATAATGATTGGGCATAATGAAGCCCAAATAGGTATAATGAGGCCAGTTGGGTATAATGAGGCCCAATGTGTATAATGAGGCCCAATTGGGCATAATAATCATAATTGGGCATAATGATCCTCAATTGGGTACAATTATCCTTAGTTGGGTATTATGATCCTCAATTGGATGTAATTATCCTAAGTTGGGTATAATGAACCACAAGTGGCAATAATCATCATAATTTGGGCATAATGAAGCCCAATTGGGTATAATGAGGCCCAATGTGTATAATGAGGCCAAATTGGGCATAATAATCATAATTGGGCATAATGATCCTCAATTGGGTATAATTATCCTTAGTTGGGTATTATGATCCTCAATTGGATGTAATTATCCTAAGTTGGGTATAATGAACCACAAGTGGCAATAATCATCATAATTTGGGCATAATGAAGCCCAATTGGGTATAATGAGGCCCAATTGGGCATAATAATAATAATTGGGCATAATAAGCCCAAATAGGTATAATGAGGCCCAATTGGGTATAATGAGGCCCAATGTGTATAATGAGGCCCAATTGGGCATAATAATCATAATTAGGCATAATGATCCTCAATTGGGTATAATTATCCTTAGTTGGGTATTATGATCCTCAATTGGATGTAATTATCCTAAGTTGGGTATAATGAACCACAAGTGGCAATAATCATCATAATTTGGGCATAATGAAGCCCAAATAGGTATAATGAGGCCCAATTGGGTATAATGAGGCCCAATGTGTATAATGAGGCCCAATTGGGCATAATAATCATAATTGGGCATAATGATCCTCAATTGGGTACAATTATCCTTAGCTGGGTGTAATGAACCACAATTGGGCATATTCAACATATTAAGGCATTATGATCCTCAATTGGATGTAATTATCCTAAGTTGGGTATAATGAACCACAAGTGGCAATAATCATCATAATTTGGGCATAATGAAGCCCAAATAGGTATAATGAGGCCCAATTGGGTATAATGAGGCCCAATGTGTATAATGAGGCCCAATTGGGCATAATAATCATAATTGGGCATAATGATCCTCAATTGGGTACAATTATCCTTAGCTGGGTGTAATGAACCACAATTGGGCATATTCAACATATTAAGGCATTATGATCCTCAATTGGATGTAATTATCCTAAGTTGGGTATAATGAACCACAAGTGGCAATAATCATCATAATTTGGGCATAATGAAGCCCAAATAGGTATAATGAGGCCCAATTGGGTATAATGAGGCCCAATGTGTATAATGAGGCCCAATTGGGCATAATAATAATAATTGGGCATAATGAAGCCCAAATAGGTATAATGAGGCCCAATTGGGTATAATGAGGCCCAATGTGTATAATGAGGCCCAATTGGGCATAATAATCATAATTGGGCATAATGATCCTCAATTGGGTACAATTATCCTTAGCTGGGTGTAATGAACCACAATTGGGCATATTCAACATATTAAGGCATTATGATCCTCAATTGGATGTAATTATCCTATTGGGCATATTCTAATATTGACTATACTAATCACAATTGGGCATAATCATCATAATTTGGACATAATGATCCTCAAGACCTCAATTGGTTTAGTGAGGCCCAATTAGCTATAATGAGGCCCAATTGGGTATAATGAGGTTTAATTGGACATAATGAGGCCCAATCGGGTATAATAAGGCCCAATTAGGTATAATGAGACACCCAATTGGGTATATTTTTTTTATTTCTAAATGTAATACTTTAATTGGGTATAATAATATATTTTTGAATATATAAATTGATCATACGTTTATAATATATAGTATTTTGTTTTTTTAGTATATTATTTTATTAAGAGATAATTATGAGTAAGTTTACAATTTTTTATTACAAAATATATTAGTTTAATTGGGTATAATAATAGTTTATTAAACATACTAAATTGACATACTTTTACAAAATATAGTATTATTTTCCCAATTCTCGTTGTTTTTTTAAACATATAAGGTTTTTATCTTCAATAATTTTCGGTCGATCTGTTTCCATATTTACGAACACAGTTTCCAAACATGTTTCAAATCATCATAAACTTGAATTTCGGAATCGAAAATTTCATAATCCAAATCTTCCCTCCGAAAATTCCAGTAGGGTTTCATCAATTTTCTAAACTATTCCCTCCGAAACCAATTATGAGTTTGGAATTTCGTTTTACCGCCGTGATGTTTTCAATCTCCGATTTACACGTTACCATGATAAACCAACTTTGTTCACCAAAACTATATTCACGAATTGGGGAATCACTGCAGTCGTCGGAAAAAATTTATTCAGTCCTCATCTTCTACAGAGGTACGTGATATTTTTTATATTTATTTGTTGAACATGGATGTAATTTGGTTATGATTTTACAATCGTCATTAGTATCTGTTGTGTAATTTTAGATCATGGAACCCGAAAACACAATGGAAAATAACGAATTACGCACCATGCTAAACGATGAGGCATACAGTGATGATGACGCATACGGTTATGATTCGGGAGAAGCCTATGAGGACCACAATGAAGCCAAAATTTCTGATTCGAGTGACAGTGACAGTGAAGGAAGTTCAGACGGAGAAACAATTACGGCGACTGGATTGGAATGTCTAAATCCCAAAAAAATTAAAGCCAAGAGGGGCTTGACTAGACTGTCCAAGATGAAAAACGCGTACACAAACTCGGGTGGAAAAAAACGCCGAGTCAAGTTTGATGCCTATGGAAGGTTTAGCGGAAGGTATAATTCAGAGTTTATAAGTTTTCTAGGAGATCTAGTCCGTGAGAATGTAGGTTTAAGTGTTTTCAATTGGAAGCACGTATCAAAGGAACTGAGAGACAAGCTATGGGCTTTGATAACGGTATAACTATAGATTTTTTTTTGCACTTGCAGCTAATTTTATTAATATTATACATTGCAATTTCATTCAAATTATAATATATATGTTGGTAATTATTATTTCAGTGTTATTACGAGGTTGATGAAGGTAGGAGAAAATATGTTATGAATCGCCTCGGGATGCTATTGCGCAGCTTTAGAAATAAGCTGTACGAAAAAGACATACTACCTAACCTTGGTAAACCGAACAAGTTGGCAAAAATCCCAAGACGGTACAGGACTATAATCCGTAACCAAGAACACTGGGACGATTTTGTCGCCTACACACAATCTGATCAATACAAGGTTTACATCTTCCTTTTACCTCCATAATTGTAATTTATGCCATTTTAATATTTATTTGATTTAAGAAATTAATGTCGATCTTGTTTTATTGTAAGGCTGTTTCGGGGAGGTCGAAAACTGCTCGTTCGATGTCCATCTATAACCACCGCTTAGGGCGGGGTGGATATGCTAGGCTTGAACAGAAACTGGTTGGTGTTCAGCCTTCACACTACCTACATGTTTAGAACTAAAACATCAAATGCTGTGCTTTCTTACTAATATGATTTTTTTCTGTCAATTATGACAAGGTTGAAAGTAAAGTAATCGATGCAGGCAAAATGCCTTCCCGATCACTGCTGTGGTACAAAGCGCGTGAGAATAAAGCGGGCGAAATAGAAGATGAAGCTGCTAAAGCAATAGCGGCAGAAATGGTGAGTTGACTGCAGCTTTATTTTTGCTAACTCTATTACTGTGATTAATATATACGAAATTGTATTAATGTCTATGACGTTTTTTTTGTATAGATGGAAACAGAAAAAAAGATCACTGATGGACAGCTCAAACTTGATCCAGGCAATGATGCCGTGACAGTTGTCTTAGGGAAGGAAAAATGTGGGTCGTTGAGAGGTGTTGGCACGGGAGTCAACCCTAGTAAATTTTTTAATGTTCCAAGACAGCGAGGGTCCATGAAACAGCAGCTGGATGTGCTTCAGGCTCAACTAGAGAAGGAGAAACAAGAAAATGTGGAAAAGGATGAACAAATAAACGCGTTGAATGAAAGGATGGCCGAAAATGAAAAAAAGTTAGCTTTTTTATTAGCCAATCTTCCACCTCAGGGGCAGCAGGCAAGTGAATCTGACTATAAATGCATTTTAATTGGATATATGGATATCATTTATAAAACTTTACATCTACTTTACTTCTGATCAGGCAAATTGGGCAACTCCTGCCAATACGTCTCCAGCTCAGTTAAGTCCTTCGATTACAAAAGTGCCGGTAACTCCATCGGGAGCTGATTCACAACCTGATATGATCAGTCAGAAAGAATCAGCAGATACAGAAGTAACTCCAGTAAGTTAATTATTAAAATTTAACTTCTTTTACATTAGATCAGTGATGTATAATCTGCTATGTGTTGCTTATGTAATATTATATATATGTAGGATGCCGCAAAGAAAACCAAAAAAAAGGCCCCATCGAATGCGACTGCTAATAAAATCACACGGAAGGATTCAACGAGGGCTGGATCCATAGTAAATAATTGTTTTAGATTTTATTTGTTTTATTTTGAAATCAGAAATTACTATTTTTTTTGTGTTTGAATTGTGTAATTATATTTAGGAAGCAGCAAAAACAAGGCAAAATAAGGCTGAAGCAAAAAAAAAAGATGCTTTAACTCCTGTGGCGGTAACGACACCTTCAGCTGGAATCATAAAGGTATGTAATTTGACGAATATGTGTGTTTTAGTTTTTCCTTTATTTATTTTAATATGACATAATCATTGCAGCAGATCAAATGTAAACTAGCCTACCCAACCAAGAGACAAATTGTTGGTTTAGGTACCGTTTACCTGTCCGAAGAACGACAATACATTCATGGAGTTCCACTCCAAGATGACTGTTACAAGGTGTCGGTTGATGAAGTTAAAGTACCGGCATCGTTTATACCATTTGAGGTAGATGATGTCAAAACAATGGAAAAAGCACTAAACAATTTTGTTCCTTGGCCAAAGAACCTTTGCATTGATCAATCAAATGTTAGTTTCCTTTAATTAATTACCTTTCATAGTACATTATATTATTGTTAAAACTTAATTAGTGATCATTTATTATTTGTTTCAATTTTTCTGTATGAATGTTGTTGATTCAGGATCCAGTTCTTACTACACCAGTAGAAGAGAATGAAGATGAATTCGTCCAGGGGCAAAAGATGAAAAGGAAATTTATAACGAGAGACGACATCGTGAGGATGAAGAAATCTAAGAAGAATAAGGCCTAGGATGATTAAGATTAGGATGCATTTTATGTTTTTGTAACACGAGAATTTATATTTGTGGAACAATTTCAATTTTTTTTAATAGTGTATGCTAATGTTATTATTTTACATTTTTGGTGTCATTTTATATGATTGCGTTTTATGTGACTAAAAACTACACAATTGTCACTTTATATTAACAATTGTGTATCTAAAACACAGATTCAGTCACACTGAATAATAAAACTGTGACTATAACTCTTTTACCGTCATTTTTGCATGTATCAAATGTGACTACATAGCAAATGTGAAAACTAATATTCAAAACTAATGTGACTAAAGCTATAACATAAGTGACACTTACAACTAATTAATGTGACTATAACATGTTTCCAATCTCGTTTTCATTTGTTCAATGGCACTGTAAGGTATGAAATGGTCACTCTATATTAACAACTATGTTATTATTAACAACATATAGTCACAATTTACGTAATTAA
The DNA here is from genome assembly GCA_039602395.1 of Deinandra increscens subsp. villosa. Taxonomy (NCBI): domain Eukaryota; kingdom Viridiplantae; phylum Streptophyta; class Magnoliopsida; order Asterales; family Asteraceae; genus Deinandra; species Deinandra increscens. The sequence goes on from JBCNJP010000023.1 coordinate 61,357,165, forward strand.
TTGAGTCTAAAATACATAAACAGTCACATAGAAACTAAAAGTGTGACTAAAAGTGTCTTAGGGTGATGTATTTAAGTAACATATGTGACTAAGTGGGCATTTAATAACAAAAGCTTAAAAATAATGTGACTAAAGGTTAGCAAAAAATGACACTTACACATACTTAATGTCATTATAGAAATATTCTAGTCATATTTATATTTCTCTTATGTGACCAAAAGGTATATAATGGTTACTTTATATAAACAACTAGGTCTTTAATTGTGACCATATACCAATCAATAGTCACTTTAAGAAATTTTTGTGTGACTAAAAACTGTGAAATAGTCACACTTCAAACAATATCTACATAAACTATCATGATATGGTCACACATAACAAAATTGTGTGTCTCTAAAACCTACACAATAGTCACACCTAAATATTTGTTATGTGACCAAATGTTAACAAAACGTTACAGTGAACGTGAAAAAATGTGACCACTTGGCAACATTATGTCACTAAAGAGATGTAATGGTTACTTTATATTAACAACTATGTGTTTAATTGTGACCATTTTCCAACCAATAGTCACTTTAAGACATTTTTGTGTCACTATAAACTATGAAATAGTCACACTTTCTACTTTTTCTACATTAACTATCGTGACATGGTCACACATAACAAAATTGTGTGTCTCTAAAACCTAAACAATAGTCACACTAAATTATAAGTTATGTGACCAATTGTTAGTAAAACGTCACAGTAAACACGAACAACATGTCACCATTTGGGAACACTTTGTCACTACAAAATAAATAAGTGTTACCAAAAATGGGTTTACGGTGACATTATTCAATAAATTCATTGATCCTGAAAGAAAAATCACTACTCTATAGTCACACTTTTTATCTACGGTCACATTTTTTGGTACCATACGGTCACTGAAATTTAATGTCACCATATCATACCTAAAAATGGCACGACTTTTGGTCACGAAATTGAAGGAAAAAAAAATGTCACTAATCACATATAGTCACACTTTTTGAGTGTCACCGAAGGTCATTTTTGTACTAGTGACAGGGATCCTTATTGATATTGCTAGTTTTCTAGATTACTACCTCATTATATAAACCTTCATGTAATCAAGGTTGTGAGATTGCTATACTTGCAACTTTATACTCAAGAGCACCCACATCTGCCTTAGCATGTTGGGTCTCCTTTCTTGAGGTGTTGAGCTTGGATATTAAGTCATCAATCTGAGTTTCTAAATTTGAGTTTGATTGTTTCAGCTTCTGAATTTCATCATTTAAAGCAGTGACCTTTGAAATGTATGAGTTTTCTGTTTTTCTAAAACATGCTTTTATTTCCTTAAGGTTTGAAACTTCTTCTATTAACTCAGAGTTGTGGTTCCTGTATCTTTCCACTTGTTCCATACAAGCAGGAGAGCACAGGTGTGTTAATACTTTTTCAGGTACAGGTTTTACCTGAGATTATGACTCTTCCTTGGTCATAAGTGCATGGTTAATTGGCTCAAATTATGCAATAACTTCTTCCCAGTCAACAAACTCCATTTGGTTGGCCACAGCTGCTGTTACTCCCATTTCCGTTTGGTTTTGGCGTTGTTAGCTGTGAGCTTGAAGAACCAGGGGTGTGTTGTTCTTGTAACTGTTGTTGTTTTGATGATGGCTTCCTTGACTCTTTCCCCTGAGTTTGATTCTGAAACTGACCTTCTTTTCTTGGACTTGAACTCTCTCTTGCAAAATGACCTAATTGATGACAGTTGTAACACTTGACCTTGCTTTTGTCAAGACCAATAGGTGCATTTTTGGCTCCTTTGTAAGTTCTCCCAGTTCGTTTATAGAAACGTTAGGCTCTTACCGAGACCATAGCGAGCTGTGTTAGTATGTCCATCTTCTCCAAGTCATCTGCACCAATACACTCTAGATCTTCACATGTGAAGTTGGAGTGTGAATCAGTGACTATAAAGGCATGATGGTTGTTCTCGAAGTTGTGAGACACATTGTCAGAAAAGTTTGAGTTCATGTTTCTTTGACCTTGAAAATCAGTTGTTACAAGTGCAGTTGATTGAGGCTAAGATGTTTCAGAGACTGAGTTTTGTTTAAGGTTTATTTCCATCTCATAGGCTCATAGGATACCGTGGAGTTCACCCAGTTTTATTTTCTTAAGGTTTTTGCACTCTCTTATGCTTACTGAATAAACAGTCTACATTGAAGGTAGTGACCTTAGAAATTTTTTGTTAACATCAGCCTGTTCATATGTCACACCAGCTCTTTGAAGCTCATCAAGTAGAGAAACAAAGCGAAGGTACTAGTTGGTCATAGTTTCATCAGTTTTGTAACTGAAATTTTCATACTTTTGTTTTAAAACGCCCTTTTAGTTCTCTTTAACCTCACTTGTTCCTTCATACATCTCATTAAGAGTATTCCACAGTTCAAAAGCCGTTTTGTACCCCTTAAAACTAATGAATATGGAGTTAGGTAGTGTTGCTTGCAAGGTCCAGTAGGCCTTGAAGTTTGGCTAAAGAAGCTTGTGGTCTATGTCGGTAAATTTATCAAGTGGTTTTGGAATGTGAACATTTTCATCATCACCAGATGGTATAGTTACAACAATAGGACCAACCGTCATTGACTTCCAAATACGGTGGTCTTGACTTCGAACAAACCCCTCCATACGAAGCTTCCATGTGTCATAATCCTCTGGAGTGAACATGGGTGGTTTGTTTGTGCTACCGTTTGAATTTACAAACCGAGATCATTCATTTGAAAAACTTTTGAGATAGAAAAGCTTGAAAACAGTAAAGTAGACAAGTAAATATCAACTTTGAAGCACTTGAAGTCTTCAAAGTGAGAGCCTGAGCTCTGATACCACTTGTAGGATCGAGATTCATAACACTTAGTTTAGTTACAAGATTTACTTGCAAGATTAACATTGCGGAATTAAGTTAACCTTCACTTTACTTAATTGATTAACACTTGCGAATAATAGTTGTTTGGATAAATATAGTAACACACGAAGGAAAATATACTCGGCACTATTTGCATTAACTCAACAATATTACACAAGTCTTGCACAAGTCTTGCACAAATTCATGCATACAAATGTTGAAGATGAGCTATGCTATATATAATGCTAAGGGAAATCAATGATAGCCATTGATTTCCATACGATCATCTAGACCGTTGATTACAAAAGTCAAACTATACTACCCAAAGAATAATCTTCAACAAATGGGATGTTTAGCGTGTGATCAGCAACAATCTACTTTGGGAGAGAGGCTTTGATAGATAAGGAAGCAACCATGAAGCTTTTGTAGGGATTTGATGTAAATGCGTGAGCGTCGTCGTCTACTCGGTCATGATGAAATCAATGTAAAACGTAGAACACAAAGAGTAAATACAAAGGATTTGTATTAGCCATAGAGAGATTACACAGAAAACACACACAGAAAAATATCACCAAAAGTCCTAAACTCTATACAAGACAAGCTATTTATAGTTGAACTTCAAAGTGCAAAACCACGACCATCCGAACTGCCAGTTCAGACAAGTTCATGTGAGTCCGAACTGGCAGTTCACCTCCAATTCGGATCAATACAATCTTTCATCTTTGTCTTGTATTTGATACTTCACATGACGACCTAGAATTATGCATCAACAAACTCCCCCTCGACATGTGCAGTATCAACTTCCACATAAACTTGTATCTTTAATTAAACTCTCCCTCAACTTGACGATAAGTCTGATCTCGAATACTTGACATTGCAGCTCGTGTAATCTTTTTATCAAAAGCTTCGAAAGACTTGAAGTTGTGATGTTCTCTTTCCACTTAGAAACTTGCCAACATAAATAATCTTGGCGCAAAACGTCTCTTTGAGACTCAAACATATGTTGATTTTGAAATTGATTTCATATTCCATGTTGATCAATCGAAAAAAAAATAAGAAATAAAATCTTTTTGATTTTCCAAAACATTATATCAAAACACACCTAAAATATAACCCTGCGGAATTAAATGCAATACATGTAGGATCGTTATTACTTAGAGTTAAACTAAAACAAAAGCCCTTTACTTGCAAATATAACCCTGCGGAATTAAAGTTATATTTCACTTTACTTAAGCGAGATTTAGTTCTTGTGTATAATGTAAGAGCTTGATTTGCAGAAAGATAGTAACAGTGAAATAACAAATACTCGACACTATTTGCATTAACTCAAAGCTACACTATTACAAGTTCGTGTATTTGTGATGTGTTAACTATAAGCTAACTAAGCTATATATAGTGCTGATGAGATCAATAACAGCCATTGATCTCATGCGATCTAATCTAGACCGTAAACAATAAAGTCAAATACAAACTACCAAAAGAATAAACATCGACAATTGGAATATCTTCCGTGTTTGCAGCAACATACTACTTTAGGAGAGCGGCTTGAATCAGATATAGAAGCATACGAGAAGCTTTTGCAGGATAGGACTTGCTGAAAAGACATCTCAGGAAAAGTCCGGTTGAACTCATTATCTGGTGGATAATCGAGTTCACCCGAAATATTCGCTAAAGGACAAAACTGCTTCTTTCCGCTTGAACTGCCAGTTCCGCTTGAAGTGAGAATTCCGCTTCAACTTCAACTTCAGCCGGAACATAACAAAATTGGCATTCAACCGGAAATCTTCTAAGCGTAATATTCCTTACAATCTCCCCCTAAGCTGATGCTGTCAAATTCCAATGTTTATCTTCAAAAAATGACTTGTACCTAAAAATATTTTTCTCCTTAACCTACTTGTCAGTGGTTTTGATGTTGGCATCCAGGTTTTGAGAAAGCTCTTTTGATTTTGTTTTGGTCACCTTCACATACTTGAAAGATTCCTAATCCATTTCGCTCCATTCTTCTTGAACAGAAATGGACTCATGAACTGTGAAGGTGCCATCGGCTCTGTGAACATAAAATAGCTTCTCTTCCTCTTCCCAGATGATAAATTTTATCTCACTTGCAGGCTCTTCTTCTTCTTCTTCTTCTTCTGCTGAGTCACCATCTAAATTGCTTCTGTAGAGCATTCCGCAGTCCAGCATAGTTCAATGAAAAGCCTTAGCATTTGCTCAGCTCTTGAAGGAGTCGGAATTTCTCTAAGCTTTAGAATGATGTCAGTCATTTGCAGCAAAGTAAGGAATGTAGTGGCCTTGCGAGCATTTACCACCTGAGTTGTGCCATTTGCCAAATTTAAGGTGAAATCAAAAGTGGCTTCATCTACTGTCCAACCCACAATCATGTTCTTTCTGGGTGGAGCTTTTCTTCTCTGCTTTTGATCTCTTTTGCTATTGGCATGCATCATTTTCCTTTTTCTCATCATCCTTTCTTCATCAGAATCATTTGCTGATTCTTGCACAATAGGTCTTTTGCCTTTGGCAGATGATGAAGAAGGGCCAGTTTGAACTTCAGTAGGTTTGGTGATGGTGGCAAAAGGTTCTTTAATGGTGAGAGGAGGTAGGGAAGTTTGTGTTGGTGGTTTAATAGCTTCTGGTGCAGGGCTTGAAGGTAGAGAAGGTGGGAAAATATCAGAAAAATCCAAGGTAGGAGGAGGCTTCTTCTTGAGGGGAACAATAGGGGTAAAATTGTCAGTTCTGTATCTTGGGTTGGCAAGTTTGGTTGCAACCTTCTTGGAAATTAAAGGTGGTTTGTATGGAATAAGGGAAAATGACTGTGGAAGTGATGAAACTATTGTAGATATGGGACTTGGATCATATGTGAAAGAAGGTGGAGGTGGCATATCTGCATCATCAGTGAATTCAGGTTTAACATTTAAGTTTGATGATGTACCTGAAGTGAATTCTGAAGGTGCAGGCATCACAAGCTTTGGATTAACAGCAACTATGTCTCCTTTGAGCTCATAAAAGATTGTATCAATCAGGTTGCAAAGTTCTCTGACTTTCAACTGAGCTATCTCTTCTTCTGTTTTCAGTTTCTTGATCACAAGAGCCCTTTTTATCTTTTTCAGCAGTAAGTAGTTTTCATCAGTCTTTTCTAGCTTGGTAGGCATCTGAGAAGCAATTGAGATCACTCTTTGCCTATCCGCCTCAGTCATTTCTTACAAGTTGTAGTCCTTCAATCTCCAATTGAAGGAGCTAGTCTTTGCCTCTTCCAACAACCTTTTAATGACTCCACCCTGAGAATACAGATCCAGTTCCGACTGAAGTTCTTGGGCAAGCCTCTTCATCATAGATTCTGCTTCAGGAGTTTGAACCACCTGCTGAATAGTTCTTGGAATTTCAGTTTGAACAGGTTCGGTACTCCTCAAAGCTATCAGTGTTGCTGTCAGGACCGATTTCTTAGCCAAAGATCATCATTTGATTTATCACACGAGTGCGGAAATCACGTGTTGATGATCACTCTTGGTTGGATCAGCAACATTGCCTCTCCATTAGCTTCTGAAACTCAAGAAAAACACCAAGAACACACACACAAACACACAGTGCTCCTCAGGAGGTTCTCTCAAGGCTTATTTAGGGTTTCCTAAGAATTCCTATTTATACCCAATGAGGAGCACAAGTATCTATGCACAGAATACAAGGAGAATCACACATCACATCAAGGAATCATTAAATTCGTCTAAGTCAGAATGTCAGATCATTAACTTGTCCAGGTCAGATCGTTAAGAACAAGTCAGATCGTTAACCAAATGGGTAGATCGTTAGCCAGCAGCAGACTAGTCAGGTCGTTAAGGTTAAACGACCATGTCAAGTCGTTAAGTCATGAGAGGCAGATCGTTAAATAGACAAGAGGAGGCAGGTCGTTAAATAGAATACTTTCAGATTGTTAAGTATGTTTCACATGCAAGTCGTTAAGGCAGATGTACTCAAGTCGTTAAGACCTTTGTCTGGCAGATCGTTAAGCATAACAAGGGTCAGATCGTTTAGAGTATTTCAGCCTGATCGTTAAGTGCAACTTAAGCATGAAAATATTCTAAGTGTCGAACAACCAAACAAACAAACAATCACAAGATCAACACAAAAGTAAATCAAGCTGAACCAACATATGATAACAAGTAAACATACAAAGTAAGGATTCAAAGTTCTACATTAACTAAGTTATTACAAACCAAAATGTTCAAATACATAAGTAGCAAAATACATGTTGGTTCTGCAGCTTCACCTGTGATCTTGTTCTTGGGTTCGTGTATTCGTGTTATCACCAACTTCCAGGTTCCAACAATTCCCCCTTTGGTGGTAATGCGAACACCCTCCATCATCATCATCTTAACTGTCCAAGAAGCTTCAATAGGAAACGCCAATATCTCCTAGCCAACCTGTTATACTTGCGGTCATAGCAGTAGATCTGGGTTTGCCACCGCATCCGAAGATCTTTTCTTGCAAACTTCTTCAGATCTAAGTAGTGCCACATTTCAAGCTTCCTGTCTGAGCCTCTACACAAATGACTTATTCCTCGACTGTCTATTTCCCATCTTTCCAAGTTCGCCAGACTTTCAGTTTTCATCCTTCCGGCATTAATGCATTCCCAGCTCCACCATTTAAGGAACAGTAGGAAGTAATTTGCATCAACTACCTCATAGGGCTTCAGCCTGGGTGGAACTGTTTCAAGACGACCATAGAAGATCCAACGTAAGTAGCAGATGGGCAACAGCCTGAGCTCTATGGCAGCAAAGAGTCTGATTGGTTCTGCATTTTCTCGTTCAATCACTAACTCATGAGTTTGAGCACTGTAGTACCAATCCTTGATGGGATTTTTCTTCAGATTACCCTCAATCTTCTTAGTCTTTATGTTCTTGCTAATATTGGAGTCGATCTGCTTGTAAGGGACTTTAGCTCGTTTCTTCTCAAACCGTTCATGTTCCTTTTTCTCTTGCTCTCTGGTCTGCTTGTGATATCTGTTGAGGTATGTGTTATGCACTAAACTCTGAGCTATCACAGCAATCTCAGCGTTTGAGTGATTGACAATGTCGAACCGTCTCAATTCTTTTAGTTCCAGGAGAAGAGCTTCATGAGGTCTCTGATAGTTGCGAAGAATTGAACGAACCCATTTCTTCTTTTAATGATGAAGGCCCCGAACTCGTGATCATACTTCCATCCCAGTATTTTCATTACATCGGGATGCTCGGAAGTAGAAGGCATCGCCTTCAGCTTACGCGCAATGAACTGCATCATAGCTTTAGTGTGCGGGAGCATCGCCTTCCATTCGTCTACCAAAGTGGGAGCATCTCTGACTCGATGACTTTCAACCCTCTCCTGTTCCATCATGTAGATCTTTCTGTTCCTGGACTCAGCGTCAACATCCATGAATTGCTTGGCCATCTTTCTTAGTCCGGGCATTTGCTTGAAAATGTAGTCTTTTCTTGCAACATTCCTGACTGATAAAAAGTCTCGAAGCTCTCGTTTGGTCATGGAGTTGACCTTGTCCTGGATAGATTTGGGACTAGGAGGGCTGGTCAGTTGACAATCTGGGTCGGCAGTGGGTGCCCGATATCTAGTATGCATTTGATGATGTTTTTTCCGACAAGCCATTATTAAATTGGACGTAGTCTACATCTTGATATGTGTCAGCATACGGATTCACAAATGCCTTCTTCGGGTCTGTCAGACTATAGTCAGGGTTTTCCTTTAGCAGCTTTTCCATATCTATTTCATCAGTATACATTTCAACAATTTGGTAGGTGTTGAAAGTCATGAGATATTGGAAGGATAAACCACGCTCTACTAGTGCTCTATCGTATCTTGCAGCCTCAGAGTGGTCATCAGGGTGTACACCTTCACCAGTTTCATTGGGAATCACCTGGATCAATGGGTCAGAGAGATTTGAGTTTGGTTCCATCGGCATTGAATCATTTCCCAAAATGGTAGTATTCAGGAGTTGGGTTTGACGAAGTATTTCTGCTTCTCTATCATCCATCACCTTCAAAATTTCCTTTGCCTTTGCCTGTTGAGCTAATTTAAACTCTTCTTCTTTAGCTTTCCTCTTATTCTCTGCATCCTCAAACTCCTCTTGTGGTGTCATCTTCTGTTTCCCTTTGTCTCTTCGACTCAGTGTTCGAGTGGTACCAGATGGACCTATTTCTGCGGAAGTTCTCACAGCAGTAGATTGTTCCAGAAGCTCTGGATCCACCACATTTACAGGTATGGTATCACCAACCAACGGTGATTCTGGTCGAGGAGGGAGACCCATAGGACGATATCTTAACCGTTTCGGAGCAATTTGCCTTATCCCTGTCTTAAATTCATGTTCTTCAAGGGTTAATGGATAAAAGTCTCTGTTTCGATCAATCCTGCTTGCCATGTTCAACCAGTTTCTTCTAGGGTTTGCTGGACGATCATCAGGCTCTGGTCCAAAAATATACTCGGGATATGGTCTTCTCTGGACAGCTTGAGTAGCCATCACAGATGAACCAATGGCAGCTTCAGCAGAGTCGGAGGGTAAAGTAGAGGTTTGCTCTTCAGTGACATGGTCTAATGGCTCATTCTGATCTCTTTCAGTGGAGGGTAATGCCAGAGCTAATTGATGTTCCTCCATTTCTACCTGTTCTCCCACAAATGGCACTACATTGATTGGAGAAATGGGATGAGGGTGTGTCATATCAGACTCTGTTTCTTCTTCAAATTCTTCTTCCTTGACATTGTCCAGGATGTCATCATCATATTCATCACCAGCAAACTCCAAATCTATGAAGTTTAGAGGGTTTGACCGGTTTACCAGTAGGTCAAGACGGTCACCCAACTCTTCAGCGTCATTTAAATCATCTGGATTTACTGAGATGTCTTCCACAGCTTGCTCTTCTGGATTTTCATCATTGACAGTCACAATGCTTCTGGAGCTGGGATCAGTAGCAAGCACAGTAGAATAGAAGTCCTTGAAGGTTTCTCTACCAGCATCCAGAAAGGCTGGGTCAACAGACATATGCTGAACATCTTCCATTGCGGGAATCAGTACACTAGAAAGGTTTGTCTGTGACGGTTGGACAGGAGGAGCAAGTTGGAGCTGTAATAATACACTCCTTCGAATGTCTGGAACAACTCCAATTTCACCGGCAGTGATAGCCAGTGGGGCTCCTGAGGAAGAAGCAGCAGCAGCTTCTAGTGCAGCCGTAGTAAATCTTGCGAGTTTTGGGTTTTCAGGCGGTGGCACCAAATACTGTAAGTTGTTGTAGATCTGCATTTGTGTTTCTTCATCTTCACATGGTTCACTATTCAAGAATGCGTCACCATATGAGGCATCCACTTCGGAATCAGAATCATCATCATCAGAGTCGTCAGAATCACTGTCTTTTGGGCCTTTTTTTTCAAAACTTGGGAAGATTGATTCTTTGCCTAGAGCATGTGAACTCGGTTGAACATATGGTTCAGTTGTTGAGGGTTGTTCCCCAGCCTGAGTGTTTGTACATGTATCCCCATCTCCGTCTCTACCATCTTTTGGAACATTCTGTTGCCTATCATTATGCACTTTATCAAGCAACTCCTTGAGCTTTCTAATCTCAACTGCTTGATCCAGAATTGTCTGATTTGCAGCTCTTAATTCGGCCTCAAGGTGAGAGTTTTGGATAGTCAGGATCTCAATTTCTGAGTTCATCTCCTCATAGTCATAGACATCATAAGGCTTTGTTCCTGATGGTCCAACTTCAGAAGTTCCTGTTAAGGCAACGAGGCTAGTTCTAACCTCAGGTTGGGTAGTAATGACAGGGGTTGGAGTTACTGTCGCTTGCACAATTTGACCCTGTGTAGGTGAAACAGCAGGTTCAGTTGGGAGGGTGACAGGTTCTGTAACAGCTTTTGTTTCAGCTTCAACAGTCACAGGTTCAGTCTCTGCAGACTTGTTAACATCAGCCTCAACTGCTTCCACCATCTTTTCAGTTTCAGGTTCTGTTTGAGCAGCAATGTTTGGCATCGGCTCATCTTGAACATTCTGACGTTCTTAATCAACAGGTTCTTCAATGTCAGCACTAGTGGAATGAGTAGTAGCGTCTGACTTAGCTTGTTCAGCCAGACATTTGTTGTGTTCCAAATAGAACTTCTTCTTCCTAGCCGGTCTGGGATAAGAAGTGGCTATCCAATGCTTTTCTTCGTAGACAACCTTATCTGACTCAACACTTGACGAGTAAGGTTCTACTTGAGATTGTGTTGTGTTCTGGTACGAGAAGATTCGGCGGTGTCAGCTCCGGTCTTCTGTTTCTTTTTCGGTGGGACTCGAGCATCAGAAGTTTCAGAATCAGATTGAGAAGGTTCAAACCTAGAACCGCTTTCTTCAGCTTCATGCTGGGATTCTTCAGGTAATGATTGTGCTGAAATATTTCCGGCGTCACCATTTGAATCGCCTTCTGAATCATTGTCGGAATCTCCTTCAGATTCACTAGCATCACTCTCATTTTCATCTTCTTCTGAATCAGTGTGCTCAGAGCCTTGATGACCAGGTGACAGGTTTTGGCCAACAGCCGCAAGTTCCAAGTGTGCAAAGGGATCTGCCTCTGCTACGGGCTCATTTAAATTTGGCTGATTTTGAGCGGAAGCAGCTGCAGTTGCACTCATTGAATTTTGGTAGTACTGGGCGTGGCCTAGATCACCAATAGTATCCACCAAATTTTGAAGTAAGGTGCATCTGGTCCTTCATTACCAGGTAACATATATTTTCTGTAGGAATCATGATCTGTCTTTCGGGGAGCAAACTTTTCTCCTGCTTTCACCAAATTTGGGTAGTAGTGGTTTAAGATGGCTTGTAAAAACTTGGGATACATTATGAACTTCTCAGCACTACCTGCAGGAGTCAGGTTCCTAATCATACTTCTGAGGAAAAATCTTGACATGTTGTAGCCAGTTCCGGTAACAAAACCATGAAGGGCATGAGCCAGCTCATCCTTGAAGTCATCAGTTCCTGTCATCCTTGGGGAGAAGGTCAGAATGAAGATGTGACATCCGTCACTTTAATTTTTAGATTAATTATAAAAATCTAGGATTTATTAGGAGTTATTTGGAAATAATTGTGATTACGTGAATTATTTGAATATTGAAAGCCGTCACTGCGGACCGACCAACGAAACAAATAAAATATTTCGTTTGGTTTAAACTATGAGTTTAAATAAGATAAAGACTTTAGAAAAAGTCTTATGTTCGATTGGTGATAAATTAGAAAAAGTTACGCAATAATGAATTCGAATCGTATAAGAACGTCACTACTTTTGGTCTCCGACCAAGTACGACGAAACTGAAACATAGCTATACGGTTCTGAGCGTAATTTAAAATTATGAATTTTGGTATAAATATTGGAATTAATTGGATCCGGGAAAATACCCGTAAAACACGACATACACTGTGTGTAACTAGAAAAGTTATAAAAATTAAAAGGGATTGTGTGTGTGCATATGTATGTGTCGTATATATATATATATATGAGGTGGATGGAGTGTAAAAATAAATCACATTTATGTGATGTGTTGTGCATGTAATGATAAATTATAGGTTATCATTACTAGATTTTATAAAATCTACACACACACACATACACTTAAACAAATTATAAAATTTTTTCACTCTCACCCCCTCCCTCTCCTATTTACGGCCGAGAGACCCCCAAACCCCTCCCCTCACTTCATTTTTCTTGATCTCTCTCTTTCTCTAAACACACACACAAGTTCTTTGAATCTTCATCCAACTCAAGAACACCAAGAACAATTCCTTTGAATCTTCATCCATTTCTTCAAGGTTCAAGAACACTAGCTACAAGGTAACAAAAACCCACTTCATCTCATCTTCAAAATCTCGAAACCCACCTCCAAATCCAAGAACCAACATCAAGATTTGATAAGTTATGGTGGATTTGGAAGGATTAAGCTTCAAAACACAAGTATTTATGTGAAAAACTCCACTCACACACACGAAAATCGTGATGTGTGTGTGTTAGTGTGTGTTTGTGTGTGTTGAGCTTAGGGTTCAAGTTTGATCATCTAATAACCTCCATGCATGTTAAAATCCAAACTAAAACTTGAGTTTTATGAAAGATCAAGTGACTAATCTATGATGGAAACAACAAGATCTTGAAAGAAAACTAAAAATTAGTTACATGCATGTGTGAAATCTATGATTTTATGTGTGATTCTTATGATTTTATGTGAATCTTATGTAGTTGTTTATGTTTGATCTTGGTAATTTGATGATAATATGAACATAATAATCAAGTTATGAAACCCTTGGATTTTTATATAAAAATCCGAAAATTTACATATATATATATATGTATACTTGAAGATTGTAACAAAAATGTTAAATAAAAACAAGACTTAGTGTCACAATTGTAGTAAATCCGCCTCATGGTCGTCAATGACGCCTACACGGTCGGTAACGATTGTCACTAAAATAAACCCCGTGACTATTTCTCATGGTAATTCCGCCTATAATGGTCGGTTATGAGGAAACACGAGCGGTACACCATAAATATGTAATATTTGGAAAATTATGAAGTTAAATATGTGGGTATTATATAAAATAGTTAAGAATTATAAAAACTAAAATGAGATCAGAAGTATTTATTGTATAAAAAGACCAAATCTAGTCATAAAAACCTAGAGTATAGAAGTGGAGAAAAAGTAATGATTAGAAATGGGACTTTAAAAGCTTTAAATGCTTTAAATGGGTGAAAAATGTGAAAATAGGACAAAAATCCGAAAAATCTGGTTTGGTCAGTAGGAGAACTCTAGTTATCAGTAGATATAATTTATAAAAATTTTCTAGAATTTTTAGAATTTATTTAATAATTAAAATGGAATTTATATGCTTAAAATTAGCTAAAAATGCTTAAAAATAGAATAAATTGGTGGAAAAATATAGAAAAATTCAAGAACATATTTTAGACAGTAGACAACTAATATAAGTGAAAATAATTGAAAACTTAGAAGAAAATGGCACCCGAACCTTTAAAACGATAAAATTAAGCATTAAAACGGGATAATTCGGTAAAAATTTGGTATAAAATATAAAAACAAAAGAGATCAGTAGCCGAAGGGCTTAAAACAGATTATTTATGGTTAGGAAACATATAAAAATATTGGAAAAATAGAAACTAGAATATAGAAGGAATATGAGCTAAAAACCGTTACCGAAAAGTCGTAAAAACAAGTTATTTGGCTAGAAATTAAGGAAAATTCGGAAACATTGTGTTATAAAGTTAAGAATAATAATAATCAAGTAAATAGAATATAATGGGCCTTAGGATAAAATTTTGTGACCAAAGATTAAGTTATTATGCCTTAATTGTAGAAATTAGACGACTAAGGGCAAAATCGTCATTTTGCCAAATACTTGAGAAATTCAGAACTTGACACATTAGCTAGTTAGAAATGCCTAAACTAATTTGATATTAATGGAAATAGGACCGAGGCTTTGAAAATTCACACATAGAGACACAAATTGCACAACCAGGCAAAGGTGAGTTTCACTAACTTAATGCCCCAATTTAATTTGATATATTTTGTTGAATATTTTGGGCTTATTATGATTGAAAATGCATTTTGAATTGAATGAATTGACTGAGAATATTATGGGTACGAAATTGAATGTGGGTGTCGGCGCATGCTCATAACAAGATGAGCCAGGCCTGAATCGAATTTGGAATTTGGAATTTGGAATTTGGAACAATGCCTTCTAGACCATTAAAGTAGCGTGAGATGTATTAGTAGATTCTACTGGGGTTGACCACCCGCTCTCACTGATCAGTCGCTCTGGTCGTGAAACATGGTGAGAAATACGATCGAACATGGGTCTAGTTTTGATCTAGAGCTTACGTTCAGTTTGTACATCGTAAACCTAGCTAGTTTACGAAACCATATTATATTCTCCATTTGGATTCACTCCCTAGATTCACAAAGTTGAATAAATGGGACTAAATAATGAAGTGGAAACCGAAACGTTTTCATTAGTGAACTCACCAACCTAGTGTTGACATTGTGGTTTTTACTATTTTTCAGGTAAATAATGGGGTGCTTTGACGTGTGGATCTGGGTGTACGTGGGAGAGTTCGTGCTATGCTACCACGTGTTTGTTATGTTTTAGTAGTTGTGAAATGTATGGGGACCTAACTATGAGATAGTTGATCTATCTTATCTTTTGTAAAACACTTAGGGGTAATTAGTGTACCCCAATTTTGTAAATGAAAAGTGTTTTTATATAAAATATGTTTCACTTATCAAAACTGCTAAAACTATGGGTTATTTAATTAATTACTACCACGTAAGACTTCCGCAACATAATTAGAAAATAAACGAAAAATGGGATGTGACAGAAGTGGTCTCAGAGCCTCAGGTTATAGGGAACCCAAAAATATTTTATAAATTTTAAACTATAACCTAAGGAATAAGAAGTAAGATTAAGGGTAGCATGTGCAACGAAAGTACACCAATCCAAATCGCCAAACACCCTACGGTAAAGTTATTATTTATTTTAATCATTTGTTTAATTATTGCTAATTATGTGATTACTTATTTAATTTCAGATGTCGCCTTCTCGAAGAGCTATTTTCGTGATTGACAGTGACTCTGAGGACGTGCCTCAGAATGCTGTTATTGAACCGAAGCAGCCAGTATCACCATGCTTCGACTCGTTTGGAATCGAAATAGATTCGAAATGGGCTTATTCTGGAAACGGATGGGTCTACGAATCTGAAAGTGAACCAGACGAGGAAACGGATGAAGCAGGGGAAGATATGACAAAAAGGTGGGAGGTGCTGCCATCTTTACCTGAGTTACCTTCATGGAAAGAGAAGGGATTACCCCTTCTTACATATTCGCGCCGTAGTAAAGGGAAGTTAACTCGGGAAGAGAAAGGCAAGGCTCCAATGGTGGAAGAATCCCAACCTTTAGCCACGGTTCAGGAAAGCGAAAATACTCCTCGCAGTTTGACTGATCGCCGAATCGAGGAAATCAATGAAGAACTCATTGGTTTAAAAAGGAAGGTAAATCGGGCGATTGGACGACTGCTACTCATTGAAGAGATGTGCCTCTTGGACAAGGGATCCTTGGACAAGATGCATTATCGAATCAGTGACCTCGAGGAGAGTGGCAAGAAGATGAGGGAGGCGATGGGTTTCCCATAGTTTGTGATTGTTTGTTATGTTGAATTTGGTTCAAGACAATTTAAGTTATGTTTAATGTATTTTGATGTGGATGTGATTCCACATAAGACAATTTGGTTTTTATTTATGAATGGTTACGAGTATCAATTTAGAATTCTTCCCTTAGTTAATATATGTATATACTTCCTTATTTTCGTCATAAGCAACCAATTAATTTGAGTTGTTATCATCAAAATGATAGATAACAAATGGCAACTGAAGCTGATCTAGGTGCGCATGATTTAGAAGCCGGATTCCCAACGACTCAAGAGGAACTGACAAGGATCATTTCCCAAAGAGTAGAAGCGGCACTAGCAGACCGCAATGTGAATGCCGGGCAAGAACATGTACCACGAGATCGAGGCTCAGGCGGCCAAACAAATGGTTGTTCCTATAAAACATTCCAAGGATGTAATCCACGTTCGTTCACCGGTTTGGAAGGACCGCTGGATATTATACGTTGGATTGAGAAAATGGAATCTGTCATGGCGATTAGTGGTTGCAATGCCAACCAGAAGGTGATGTATGCTACTTGCTCGTTTCACGATGAAGCCCTCACATGGTGGAACGCCCAGGTGAAAGCACTAGGAGAAGAAGTGGCAAATAAACTCTCTTGGGAAGAATTGAAAGAGATGCTGCTGCGAGAATATTGCCCGCGACAGGAAATTCAGAAACTGGAGACTGAATTCTGGAATCACAAGATGGTAGATGCTGGGATTAGAGAATACACCACTCGATTCATGGATTTAGCTAGATTGGTGCCACGTATGGTTACTCCGGAATATGCGCGTATAGAAAGATACATTTGGGGATTAGTTCCTCAAATCAGAAGCATGGTTACGTCGGCTAACCCTAGCACAATCCAGGAAGCGATATCCCTAGCCAAGTCTCTCACAGATGATGCAGTGCGGGAAGGTATTTTGGGGAAGAAAGGAGAGTCTTCCAAGACGCTTGACCCAGAATCTCGTAGAAAGAGAAGATTCCGAAGGCAAGGCAAGAATGAGAGAAATAAGAGAAATAAGGAATCAGGCCAAGTGTTTGCGGCTACTGTGGATAAGAAAGCCGAGGAAGTGAATCCGAAACCTCCATGCAAGACGTGTGGAAAGAACCACGGAGGAGTGTGCAAGAAATGCACAAGATGTCACCGCTTCGGGCATCTGCTCCAGGATTGTTTTGCTAAGATTCCAACGGAAGAGGATAGGAGGAGCGGCAAGTGCTTTAATTGCGGGGAAGTTGGACATCTCAGTAGGGATTGCACCAAACCCAGAGGTCAAAATAACAGGGGTAGAGCATTTGAGATGGGTACAGGAGCTGCCAGGGAAGACCCTACAGTTGTTACCGGTACGTTCCTAGTTAATAATCACTATGCTTATGTACTCTTCGACACTGGCGCTGATCTTAGCTTTGTTTCTAAGAAGTTTAGACCCTTGTTAGGAATTAAAGCTAGTAAATTAAATAAGAAGTATTCGATAGAATTGGCCAATGGAGATTTAATAGAAACCACTGAGGTTCTCCGAAAGTGTAGCATGACTTTAGGAGATAGAAGTTTCGATATCGATCTATTGCCCGTTAATCTAGGAAGTTTCGACATCGTAGTCGGAATGGATTGGTTATCAAAGAACGGTGCAGAGATTATATGTTCTGATAAAGTGATACGTATACCACTTTCAGAAGGCAAAATGCTAACAATTCAAGGTGACAAAGGAGGAGCTAAAGCTCAGGTCATAAGCGTTATGAAAATGCGGAAGATGTTAAGAAAGAACTATCCTGCATTTTTAGTTAACGTCATGGACACAAAGGCTAAGACACGTAAGTTAGAGGAAATCCCCGTAGTTCGGGAATACTCCGATGTATTTCCTGAAGATCTACCTGGACTACCTCCCAATAGGCAGATAGAATTTAAGATTGATCTTATTCCTGGTTCTGCACCTATAGCCAAATCTCCTTATCGTTTAGCACCCTCCGAAATGCAAGAGTTGTCGACTCAACTTCAGGAGCTATTGGATAAAGGATTTATTCGACCAAGTTATTCACCTTGGGGAGCTCCAGTATTGTTCGTGAAGAAGAAAGATGGTTCATTCAGAATGTGTATAGATTACAGAGAGTTGAACAAGCTTACCATCAAGAATAGGTACCCATTACCGAGGATTGATGATTTGTTCGACCAATTGCAAGGATCCACGTATTACTCTAAGATTGACTTAAGATCTGGGTATCATCAACTCAGAGTCGCAGACGAAGACATTCCTAAGACGGCATTTAGGACGCGTTATGGTCATTACGAATTCTTAGTGATGCCATTCGGATTAACAAATGCACCAGCAATATTTATGGATCTTATGAATAGGGTTTTCAAGTCCTATCTAGATAAGTTCGTGATAGTCTTTATAGATGATATTCTCATTTATTCGCGAACTAAAGAAGATCATGAAAAGCATTTGGGAATAGTCTTAGACATATTAAGGCAAGAGAAGCTTTATGCTAAGTTTTCGAAATGTGACTTTTGGATGCGAGAAGTTCATTTTCTTGGCCATGTCATAAATGAGAAAGGCATACATGTGGACCCGTCAAAAATCGAAGCAGTGAAGAATTGGGAGACGCCAAAATCTCCAACGGAAGTACGTCAATTTTTAGGATTGGCAGGATATTACAGGAGATTTATCGAGAATTTCTCCAAGATAGCTCAACCGTTAACATTGCTCACACAAAAGGATCGGAAATATGAATGGACGCGAAAACAAGAAGAAGCTTTTCAATTGTTAAAGCAAAAATTGTGTAGTGCACCCATTTTGTCCTTACCAGAAGGAACAGATGGTTTTGTAGTTTATTGTGATGCGTCTAAACTAGGTCTTGGTTGTGTGCTTATGCAACATGACAAAGTTATAGCCTATGCATCGCGACAACTTAAAGTGCATGAGAAAGAACTACACAACACATGATTTGGAACTTGGAGCTGTAGTGTTTGCTCTAAAGATTTGGCGACACTATTTGTATGGCACCAAGTGTACGATTTTCACCGATCACAAAAGTCTGCAGCATATATTCAATCAAAAGGAGCTAAATATGAGGCAGCGTCGTTGGATGGAATTGCTCAACGATTACGATTGTGAAATTAAGTATCACCCCGGAAAAGCCAATGTAGTGGCAGATGCACTTAGCAGGAAGGAAAGGGCCAAACCATTGCGTGTACGTGCTCTAGGACTAACAATACGAACGAATCTATCAGAACAGATTCGGAATTGCTCAACGAGAAGCCTTAAAGGAGCATTATTTGAGAAATGAAGGACTTCGAGGCTTAGAGTGCGAGCTGGAGCCTAAAGCAGACGGCATAAACTATTTTATGAATAGAATATGGATTCCGAAGTACAAAAATTTACGTAGTTTAATCCTGGATGAAGCGCATAAGTCGAAATATTCGATTCATCCTGGTGCAACAAAAATGTACAAGGATCTTCGAGAATATTATTGGTGGCCCAATATGAAAGGTGATATTGCAATATACGTAAGTAAATGTCTCACTTGTTCCAAGGTAAAGGCAGAGCATAAGAAGCCACCTGGTTTATTGCAACAACCTGAGATACCTGTTTGGAAATGGGAGAATATTGCAATGGATTTTATAACAAAACTGCCCCGTACAACAGCAGGAAATGACACTGTTTGGGTGATTGTCGATAGATTGACCAAGTCAGCTCATTTTATACCCATAAAAGAGAAAACTGATGCTGAAACATTAGCCAAATTATATCTGAAGGAAATCGTAGCTCGCCATGGAGTTCCGATATCTATTATTTCAGATAGGGACGGTCGATTCACCGCTCGTTTTTGGCAATCATTTCAAGAGAAAATGGGTACTCGTTTAGATATGAGCACAGCATATCATCCTCAGACAGACGGTCAAAGTGAAAGAACGATACAAACCCTTGAGGACATGTTAAGAGCTTGTGCTATTGATTTCGGTGGTAATTGGGATACTCACCTACCATTGGCGGAGTTTTCTTATAATAATAGTTACCACTCTAGCATCAAAGCAGCACCATTTGAGGCTTTATACGGAAGGAAGTGTAGATCCCCTCTGTGTTGGGCTGAAATTGGTGAAAAACAATTAACAGGCCCGGAAGTTATTCAAGAAACTACCGATCAAATTGCATTGATTCGAGAAAGATTGAAGGCGGCGGCCGACAGGCAGAAAAGTTATGCAGATAATAGACGTCGACCTTTAGTTTTTAAAGAAGGAGATCGTGTCATGTTGAAAGTTTCTCCCTGGAAAGGTATCATTAGATTTGGGAAAAGGGGTAAGTTGAGCCCACGTTACATAGGACCTTTTGAAATAATAGCTCGTATAGGTCCCGTGGCATACAAATTATTACTTCCTCCTGAGTTGGAAGGAGTACACGATGTATTCCACGTGTCCAACTTAAAGAGATGTTTGTCCGATGAAACATTAATCATACCTTCAGGAGAAGTTCAAATTGATAATAAACTTAGATTCAGTGAGGAACCTGTAGAAGTTTTAGATTGGAAGGTCCAGAAGCTTCGACGAAGTCGTATCAAGCTGGTAAAAGTACGCTGGAATTCTAAGTATGGTCCAGAATTTACATGGGAAAGATTGGATCAAATGGAAAAGAAATATCCCCAGCTGTTTCGTCAAAAGCAGAAAGGTACGTTCCATTGAAATTTCGGGACGAAATTTCTTAAACCAGGGGAGACTGTGACATCCGTCACTTTAATTTTTAGATTAATTATAAAAATCTAGGATTTATTAGGAGTTATTTGGAAATAATTGTGATTACGTGAATTATTTGAATATTGAAAGCCGTCACTGCGGACCGACCAACGAAACAAATAAAATATTTCGTTTGGTTTAAACTATGAGTTTAAATAAGATAAAGACTTTAGAAAAAGTCTTATGTTCGATTGGTGATAAATTAGAAAAAGTTACGCAATAATGAATTCGAATCGTATAAGAACGTCACTACTTTTGGTCTCCGACCAAGTACGACGAAACTGAAACATAGCTATACGGTTCTGAGCGTAATTTAAAATTATGAATTTTGGTATAAATATTGGAATTAATTGGATCCGGAAAAATACCCGTAAAACACGACATACACTGTGTGTAACTAGAAAAGTTATAAAAATTAAAAGGGATTGTGTGTGTGCATATGTATGTGTCGTATATATATATATATATATGAGGTGGATGGAGTGTAAAAATAAATCACATTTATGTGATGTGTTGTGCATGTAATGATAAATTATAGGTTATCATTACTAGATTTTATAAAATCTACACACACACACATACACTTAAACAAATTATAAAAATTTTTCACTCTCACCCCCTCCCTCTCCTATTTACGGCCGAGAGACCCCCAAACCCCTCCCCTCACTTCATTTTTCTTGATCTCTCTCTTTCTCTAAACACACACACAAGTTCTTTGAATCTTCATCCAACTCAAGAACACCAAGAACAATTCCTTTGAATCTTCATCCATTTCTTCAAGGTTCAAGAACACTAGCTACAAGGTAACAAAAACCCACTTCATCTCATCTTCAAAATCTCGAAACCCACCTCCAAATCCAAGAACCAACATCAAGATTTGATAAGTTATGGTGGATTTGGAAGGATTAAGCTTCAAAACACAAGTATTTATGTGAAAAACTCCACTCACACACACGAAAATCGTGATGTGTGTGTGTTAGTGTGTGTTTGTGTGTGTTGAGCTTAGGGTTCAAGTTTGATCATCTAATAACCTCCATGCATGTTAAAATCCAAACTAAAACTTGAGTTTTATGAAAGATCAAGTGACTAATCTATGATGGAAACAACAAGATCTTGAAAGAAAACTAAAAATTAGTTACATGCATGTGTGAAATCTATGATTTTATGTGTGATTCTTATGAT
Source organism: Deinandra increscens subsp. villosa (assembly GCA_039602395.1). Lineage (NCBI taxonomy): Eukaryota > Viridiplantae > Streptophyta > Magnoliopsida > Asterales > Asteraceae > Deinandra > Deinandra increscens. The sequence goes on from JBCNJP010000023.1 coordinate 61,379,165, forward strand.
TTTATGTGAATCTTATGTAGTTGTTTATGTTTGATCTTGGTAATTTGATGATAATATACATAATATCAAGTTATGAAACCCTTGGATTTTTATTAAAAATCCGAAAATATATATATATATATATATATATATATATATATATATATAGGGTTGGGTTCTATAGAAAACCAATATTTTATAAAAAACCAAAAAACCAAGGAAAAAAATTATTTTTTTTTAAACTTTTTTTATATGTTTCTTTCATGATTTTAAGAATATTGGAAAAAGAAAAAACTTTAAAAACGTTTTCGAGTTTTTTTTTAAAAATAAAATAAAATTCGAATTTTAGCTTGAAATTAATATTGCACTATGCAACAATAATATAAAATTGGTTTATGAATGTCAATTCTCTATTTTTCACATTATTCGCATAAACCACATTCATATTTAAGTTAAGTCTCTTGTTTTTAAGTAGTTTTAATTATAATGCATTATGCAATACTATTGGTACTATTGCATGATGCAATAATAAAAAATCACTAAACTTTTTATTTTTTAAATTTTTTTTCCCATAAATAAAGCTAATAAAATTATAGAATTTTTGGTGAAATTATTTTTAAAAAATATTAATATATGAAGAAGTTATAGAGAAAAAAAGGTTGGTTTTTTGGTTTTCTGGATAATTATTGGTTTTCTATAGATCTTTCCCCTATATATATATACTTGAAGTTGCAACAAAAATGTAAAATAAAAACAAGACTTAGTGTCACAATTGTAGTAAATCCGCCTCATGGTCGTCAATGACGCCTACACGGTCGGTAACGATTGTCACTAAAATAAACCCCGTGACTATTTCTCATGGTAATTCCGCCTATAATGGTCGGTTATGAGGAAACACGAGCGGTACACCATAAATATGTAATATTTGGAAAATTATGAAGTTAAATATGTGGGTATTATATAAAATAGTTAAGAATTATAAAAACTAAAATGAGATCAGAAGTATTTATTGTATAAAAAGACCAAATCTAGTCATAAAAACCTAGAGTATAGAAGTGGAGAAAAAGTAATGATTAGAAATGGGACTTTAAAAGCTTTAAATGCTTTAAATGGGTGAAAAATGTGAAAATAGGACAAAAATCCGAAAAATCTGGTTTGGTCAGTAGGAGAACTCTAGTTATCAGTAGATATAATTTATAAAACTTTTCTAGAATTTTTAGAATTTATTTAATAATTAAAATGGAATTTATATGCTTAAAATTAGCTAAAAATGCTTAAAAATAGAATAAATTGGTGGAAAAATATAGAAAAATTCAAGAACATATTTTAGACAGTAGACAACTAATATAAGTGAAAATAATTGAAAACTTAGAAGAAAATGGCACCCGAACCTTTAAAACGATAGAATTAAGCATTAAAACGGGATAATTCGGTAAAAATTTGGTATAAAATATAAAAACAAAAGAGATCAGTAGCCGAAGGGCTTAAAACAGATTATTTTTGGTTAGGAAACATATAAAAATATTGGAAAAATAGAAACTAGAATATAGAAGGAATATGAGCTAAAAACCGTTACCGAAAAGTCGTAAAAACAAGTTATTTGGCTAGAAATTAAGGAAAAATTTGAAAACATGGTGTTATAAAGTTAAGAATAATAATAATCAAGTAAATAGAATATAATGGGCTTTAGGATAAAATTTTGTGACCAAAGATTAAGTTATTATGCCTTAATTATAGAAATTAGACGACTAAGGGCAAAATCGTCATTTTGCCAAATACTTGAGAAATTCAGAACTTGACACATTAGCTAGTTAGAAATGCCTAAACTAATTTGATATTAATGGAAATAGGACCGAGGCTTTGAAAATTCACACATAGAGACACAAATTGCACAACCAGGCAAAGGTGAGTTTCACTAACTTAATGCCCCAATTTAATTTGATATATTTTGTTGAATATTTTGGGCTTATTATGATTGAAAATGCATTTTGAATTGAATGAATTGACTGAGAATATTATGGGTACGAAATTGAATGTGGGTGTCGGCGCATGCTCATAACAAGATGAGCCAGGCCTGAATCGAATTTGGAATTTGGAATTTGGAATTTGGAACAATGCCTTCTAGACCATTAAAGTAGCGTGAGATGTATTAGTAGATTCTACTGGGGTTGACCACCCGCTCTCACTGATCAGTCGCTCTGGTCGTGAAACATGGTGAGAAATACGATCGAACATGGGTCTAGTTTTGATCTAGAGCTTACGTTCAGTTTGTACAATCGTAAACCTAGCTAGTTTACGAAACCATATTATATTCTCCATTTGGATACACTCCCTAGATTCACAAAGTTGGATAAATGGGACTAAATAATGAAGTGGAAACCGAAACGTTTTCATCAGTGAACTCACCAACCTAGTGTTGACATTGTGGTTTTTACTATTTTTCAGGTAAATAATGGGGTGCTTTGACGTGTGGATCTGGGTGTACGTGGGAGAGCTCGTGCTATGCTACCACGTGTTTGTTATGTTTTAGTAGTTGTGAAATGTATGGGGACCTAACTATGAGATAGTTGATCTATCTTATCTTTTGTAAAACACTTAGGGGTAATTAGTGTACCCCAATTTTGTAAATGAAAAGTGTTTTTATATAAAATATGTTTCACTTATCAAAACTGCTAAAACTATGGGTTATTTAATTAATTACTACCACGTAAGACTTCCGCAACATAATTAGAAAATAATTGAAAAATGGGATGTGACAGAAGAAGCCTAGCATTTTTCTCCAGTTGAGAGGAAACAATGGTTTCTTGATCATGGGACTTGTATTAATTGGAAGTGGACCAGTATAACCCATGTTCCTCATGCTATCATGCCACTCTTGCTTTGTGTAAGAATCAGGGCAGTCAGCATCATCTAGAAGAAGGGCCGTTCTAATCATATCTTCAGTCATCACCATCTCAGTTTCCTGAATTCTGGAGCTCAAGTATTCTGAACCATCATCATTTACCACCTTTTGAGCATTCATCTAGAAACTCTCCACTATTGATTTGTATATTGGAAGATCCAAAAGCATACAATAACCCCAGTTGGACTATTTCCAGAATCTGAAAAGTTTGTTCGAAAGCATCAGCATATTTCCATTCTTTGTTGAAAATGCTTATTTGATTATGGGCTACACCATAGCCTAATGGCTCATTCCCCGCTCGTCTAGGAGGCATCTGCACAAGTGAAACAACACAATTACAACCAATTGATTTTACCTTGAAATGTCATGTCAACACTAAACCGGGATAATGACAGAGCTGTTTAGAGTAAAATCAAGGTATATTTGGGTTCAACTAAGCAGGTTCCTAGAATGACATAGCACATATTCAATTAACATTTGCGACAGATGTCTGTGGAAACCCATAATTGAACCAGATCTACATACCTTCACTTAATCATAAAACATGAATAAACTGAGAAAATAAACATAAACTTTACCTAGACAAAGGCTAAATTGCACCAGATTAATATAATACAACTTGAGGAGTAATTAACAAGATGTCACTTTGAGCATAGAAATTAATATTAAAAGTTTAAACGTATCTTTTAAATCATGAGAATAAAGCAAATAAATGATCAAGCTCAAATTATTCAGGTGAACCACATAATGTGTTTGTTCCCCCTAAACATGTGACTATCTGGTATATAAATCACTCAAATCACAACACACATTGTCATAGCAAGAAGCACTTGTCAGACTGGATAGTCATAATGAAATCACATGTTCTATACTCAACACACTAAAGACTCGACTAGCATGGACCTAAATAAATAGCTAAATAGGCCAGATCAAGTCCTGAGTATGGAATTATGAAACCTATGACATCAATTTGAGTGCAATCCAATATAGATAAAGCTTTTGACCTTGCATCATAACAATCAATCAATCAAGAGCATGAGATAATTCATGAGTCAAAGTTAGGAATAATAGATATATGAATTCTACTAACTAGCATCAATGAATAACTATCAATCATATCAACGACAGATCATTATAACACACTGGTCAGACAAATATTCAAACAATGGTTCATTACTATTTTTGTTGTAGATCACATAATCAGGTTATGCAGGTTAATTTGAAGAAATGCAATATCCAATTAACACACTTCATCCTAAGGACCTATCAAAACTGAAGCAACTTGAACCAAGAGTTTGATAATATTAAATACAAATGAGGCAAATGAGACCTCAACATACTTGAAAAAGTTCACAGAAGCACATACCTCGAAGTAGATCTAGGTATTTCTAAGATCTAAAAGAGATAAATGAATTCAGAGAGCTATTGCTTCCAAAATAACATGTGTTTAATCAAGCAAAATTGAATTAATAAATTGACAAAATTATAGATAAATAAAATCAATAAGGTGAGAGTATGCCCCTGTTTAGCTTGTTTCTTGATTATGCAACAGTGCCTGAATAACAAGTAATGACATACCTTTTGATGATCTAACAGTTTGTAAAGATCACACGGGAATGATATCACTCGTAATCACATAATAATCTGTTTAGGATCAAGCAAATGTGCATTAGAACCAAGTAATTAAGACAAGTCAACTGTAAGCATGACAATCACAAATCAATACATGATTTAGTAAAATTAAAAGATAAACGACAGCCTGACTTACTACAACGTTCAACAAGGAGTCATGCATATTAGAAGTTAGAATGACCTAATTAGAGTTTGTCTAACTTCATTTTTACAAGCTTTGGAACATTCTAAGTGAAGTCAAGGTTAACTTAAACAAAATAAATCATAAAATTTAACTCTCAGTCATATGTAATTCAATTGCTACATGTCAAACCTAATCACATCCATTTAGATAAATCAGGCACATATTAAGCAATTTCCAATACATTTTAACATCAAATTAATATATTAAAAGAAAACTTTCTGTTATTTGACCAAAGAGTCATGCGTTGAATCAACAACTCAATTCGATCAAATTTACTTGAGATTATCATTAAAAAATGACAAGAAAGAGACAGATTCTACAAACTAACACACATGAGTTGTAGGCTATGATGAGAAATTAACTTAATCATTTATCAAGCTAAACATTCATCTTAACTTGACAACCTCAATGGTTATTTAGTTTGGAACAAAGTTTAATACAAAAATTAACCAAGTGCAATAACAAATATAAAAAATTTCTATTTTCACATCCTCCTAATCTCACTTAACAGTGGGTAGGTTGCAAGTGAACAACTGAAAACAATATTTGAAGTATCTAACCTTGATTTCAACTGAGCTTAACCTAGATTTCACTAAAATCTCACAACCAAAAGAAAAAATACAAAGAACCCTAGTTCCTCTAAAACATGGCGCCGCTGACACCCCTGTACCCTAAACTAGACCTCAAACTGTTCAAAATAATTCAAATTTTCCTTGAATTGTGAGGGAAGATGAAGAATGCGACCTCAACTGAAGATGAATCTGAGATTAATTTGAACCGAACAATAAGTATTGGACGATTTTGGTTTAGACAAGGTGCGAAAGAAGAACTGAGCCTAAATCTCAATCGATTCTCATAATACAAAGAGTAAAACTCACTGAACACTTTGTAGGGATTGATCCGATCAACCACGAACAAAGCCACGATCGATTCATTTGAATGAGAGTCGGAGATTTGGGTTCGAAATCGCCGATGGAATAGTGAAAGAGACAAAGAGTTCTTGTAGATTTCGGATGAGAATGCGAGTGACAAGGAGGGAGGAATGGAACTGATATTTATAGGAAAAAAAAAGATAAGAGAAACTGGATTGGGGTCAGATCGGTAACTAAGCTCAGATCGTTAAGTTTAAGCGAGAGCTTGGGCTGATCGTTACCAAATACGCCAGATCGTTAACGAGAAAAGCATATGGCTTCTCCGGGTCTGATCGTTAAGACCAATTAACCCTAATCGTTAACTCGAGAAGATTGGGTCTGATCGTTCAGACCAATTAAGCTCTAATCGTTAACAGAGTTTGATTGTTAAGCCATTTGGGAGGTCAAATCGTTAACAGAGTCTGATCGTTAAGACTACTTGGAAGGCCAAATCGTTAAGGTTAATTCATACCCAAGTCGTTTAAACCGTTCCTTGGTCAGATCGATAGAGGAGAAAAAGGACTCTGATCGTTAAAGTGTAAAGCATAAAAAAGGACCTGATCGTTAAGACCGACTGGCTATCAGATCGTTAAGGCAACTTGTGCCAGATCGTTAAGAACTTTCTGAAGACCAGATCGTTAAGGTCAAAATGATCAGATCGTTAGGAATTAATAAACATGAAAACTTCTAAGTGATATTAGATCGTTAAGGTCAAATTGTTTACCAGATCGTTAAGTCATAAAGACAAATCGTTAAGACCAATATGGGGACCAAATCGTTAAGGCCAAAATTGTCTGATCGTTAAAGTTAATATTTAACCTCAAAAGTTTTGATAAATTTCTAAGTGTTTAGCCACATCGTTAAGAGCACAAATTTAGCAAATTTTCCAAGTTGTACTCTAATCGTCATGACCAACAACTCTGAATGCAATCCAATTGAAAATTTTAACCTGAAAAAAAATTTAAATTTTCAAAATTTGAACATACCTACAACAAAACTTAAATTTACAAAATGTTAACGGTAAACACAGTCATACCCGCACAATGCCTACCAGAAAGATAAATTTTTATTCGTTATGCCATTAGCACTTGATATTTCAACAAGTTTGATTTTTAACTTCAACTTAACACCTATTTTGACATTGTTGGACACATTTTACATTCCAAAAACCCGTTTTCATTCGAGTCGGTCAATTTTTCATCAGACTCAAGAATTTACCAAGACTTTTAGGTTGATCAATTTTCCATCAACACAAGTTTGACTTTTGCATAAGTCGTTCAAAGTTTCATCAAACTTGGAAGTATAAGCACTTTGGCTTACTTTTCACTTATTCGACGTAAAAACCCGTAATGTACATATTTTTGAATGGTTGTGGTCAGACTATGCAGGAATCATACCGATCAATTACGTGATCAATGACACTTACAACTCAAATCACCTTTCGGATCCGATTCCCTAAATCAGATTGTCGGTATTGTTTATCCACTTAAGCTCAAACAACGTAATTTTCAACTTGTCTCATGTGGTGTATTTATCGTGTTTTCTATCCAGTTCAGAGAAATATTTTGTGGGGTCCTTATTAGTTTGGAAGTTAACAGTATTCTACCAATCATCAAATAGCTTTTCAGATTCAATCACACATTTAAAAGTAATCTTTCCCCCTTTTCTTTAGTGTTAAGTGACTTATTTCATGGATATAGTCATGAAATCATGATAACCCTTCTTTCACGACTATAGATGAATGAATTTTGATGGGGTGAGAGCGTCAAGGTCAGAGTTTCCTCAGCAGATGACCTCTCACTTTATTTTATGGAATGATTGAGCGTAAGAACATAAGGTCAGTGATTTCTTACAGCAGATGTGTCTCAGCTTTATTTATGGATGAGACTCAAGGTCAGAGTTTCCTCAGCAGATGAGTCTCATGTATTGGTTTTGAAATAAGTCAAATTAATACTGAAGAAACAAAGGATGTGTGATTAGAGTTTTCTTACTAGGACTTGTGAGAAGGGCAATTTTCAAGAATATGCCACTGTTTAAACTTTCATGGTCCACATTTCTCAATGAAATTAATGTGTTATCACAGAGACTTGTTTACTTCTCAGTATGTTGAGCCTACCAATACATCAAATGATAGAGTTACCGGTCGATTGGATCATATCCTTTGGTTAGATCAACAAAACCAGAATCATATCATATTCCTCATATATTGTCCGACCACAGACCAAAAGGTTTTTAAGATTTTCAATTGTTTTTGGTATTTTTCTGTTATTTTCTCTGCACATGTGTATTAAACACTTACTGAAAATTACTGAATTGACACTATTTTTGGTTTTATCTTCCACAGGTGCAGGCACGACAGACAGACTCAAAAACAAGTTAGTTGAATGAAAAGAAATTCCTTAAGTCATAACACATTTTGACTTGAGACGCAAACATACTGAAATATTTTTCTCAGCCAAAACAGGTCAAACAACACAGGAACAGACTAAAGTGAGTCAAACAAGTAACAAAAACAATAGCATAAGATAAAATAAGCAAGTCATCAATAATTAGATAAAAAAAACAAAAAAACAAGCAAGAAGTGTAAAATCTTTTTGGTGATTTTTGTGAGAGGAATGCAAGACTAGGATATATACACAGATAATTCACTAAAGAAAGCAACCTAGAGAGCAAGACACTAACGTATCAGGGAGCAAGAAGTTCTAGTCCTAGTTAAAGTTGATCATTCCTATAGAGGTAACCTGAAAATTGAACCTAGACATATCAAATGACTTAGTGAATAGGTCAGCTAACTGATTCTCTGAATCAATCTGAACTAAGGTGACAAGTTTCTTCTCAGCACAATCCCTAATGAAATGGTGTCTAATCTCTATATGCTTAGTCTTAGAATGCTGAATCGGATTTTTAACAATACACACAGCAGCAGAATTATCAATATGAATAGGAGTACTCATGAAATTCAAACCGTAGTCCAACAATTGATTCTGGATCCAGAGAACTTGAGAGCAGCATGATGCAGCAGCGATGTACTCCACCTCAGCAGTTGAAGTGGACACCCGTTGTAGACTTCCGATTGAGTTGACAACCAGCATAATCACTATCCGAGTAGGCTCTTAGATCGAAGGCTGAATCTTTTGGATACCATAGACCTCGGTTGGGATTCGACTTCAAGTATCAAAAAATTCTCTTAACTGCAGTCAAATGTGATTCCTTTGGTTTTCTCTGAAATCTTGAACAGAGGCAGACTCCAAACATGATATCGGGACGACTTGCCGTCAAATACATCAACGACCCAATCATCGAACGGTATAAGTGCACATCCACAGAGACTCCTTAAGGATCAGTATTCAGTTTGTGACGAGTTTCCACTGGTGTAGAGAATCCCTTAGAATCGTGAAAACCGAACTTCTTCAGAATTTCTTTAACATATTTCCCTTGGCTGTTCAGTATACCATCTGGTGATTGTTTCACTTGAATTCCTAGAAAAAATGTTAATTCACCCATGGCACTCATCTCAAACCTTTTCTTCATCAAGTCCTCGAATGCATGACACAAATTCGTTCGTTAATCCGAAAATGATATCATCAACGTATACTTGAACCAAAAGCATATCCTTCCCGACGTGACGAATGAAGAGAGTCTGATCAATAACACCCCTTTTATATCCATTTTGTAGCAGATATGTAGACAATGTCTTGTACCACTTCCTCGGGGCTTGGTGCAGACCATAAAGGGCCCTGTCAAGTTTGTAACATTTGTTTGGAGATGTCTTGTTCACAAACCCGAGAGGTTGTTGTACGTACACGTCCTCATCCAGCTCGCCATAAAGAAATGCAGTCTTAACATCAAGTTGGTAAACCGTGATGTCCACAGACGCAGCATAAGCTAAGAAAATCCGAATGGCTTCTAGACGAGCGACAGGTGCATAGACTTCGTCATAATCAATGCCGTCTTCTTGCATGTACCCTTTCACTACTAATCGTGCTTTGTTTCTGATGATTATTCCATGGTCGTCTCGTTTGTTCTTGAAAATCCACTTGACCGGTATGGGTTCAACACCCTTTGGAGCTTCAACAAGATGCCAAACATTGAGCAATTTGAACTGAAGTAACTCTGCTTGCATGGCTTCAATCCAATTGTCATCTTTCAGAGCAGTAGCAACTGAAGTTGGTTCTTCTTGAGATATGAGGCATGAAAATAGACACGAGTTAACATGTTCTATTTGACTTCGGGTGATCCTTTTGTCTACGGGGCCTATAATCTGGCTTGTTGGATGAATTTTATGAACCCTTGACTCTTCAAAAACGGTGTCTTCGATGGTAGATTCAAGGTTCCCAATTTGCAGATCATTTCCTGGGACCTCACCGGTGTCAATTTCAGCTTCAACTTATGATTCCGAAATCATGAATTCAGGAGCAGTGTCCGTGTTGGTTTCCCCCTGAACTGCTGCAGGTGCTGGTTCTGTTTCTTCAATAACTGGATCTGGCACTGGGATTACTGTTTCATCAGGAGTTGCTGATGAAGTTGATTCTCCGGATCGATTTACTGACTCACTCGTCTGATTTCTCCATGTTAGATCAGGAGGGTCTGCTGAGTAAATAGTTCCCAAAATCCATGAAGAAACCGGAGCAAATGTGTCAAATATTGGAAAATCTCCCTCACGTTCATCATCATCTGAGATAGTATTTCCTGAAACACCAGAATCAACAATACTAAAAGTAGAAGAAAGCGACTCAAGGTCATACATGCTATCTGAATCAGGTTCTCGAGTGATCCTAGTGTGCTCGTTAAAATTAACATTGCACGACTCTATGATCACTTGAGTTCTTTTGTTGTATACTCGATACACCGCTGAGGACATAGAATATCCAACAAAATAACCTTCATCTGCCCAAGGGGCAAACTTGGCTAACTGATCAGACTGTATAAGCACAGTGCAAGGACATCCGAACGGTTTAAGCCTTGTTAAAACAGGTTTTTGTTTAGAAAACAGTTCGAACGGTGTCTTGTTAGCATGCTTGACCAAGAGCGTTCTGATCAGAACGTAGCACGCAGTATTCAATGCTTCTGCCCAAAAAGAGAGTTAAGGTTAGAATCCGCAAGCATGGTTCTGGCAGACTCAATGATGGTTCTATTCTTCCGTTCCGCTACACCATTTTGTTGTGGCGTGTACGGTGAACTGAACTATCGTGTGATGCCCTTCAAATTGCAAAAAGCGTCAAATGTTTGATTCTTGAACTCTGTCCCGTTATCTGATTTGATTATCCTGACCCGCTCTCTGCTGGCGTTTTTAATGCGAGTAACGAAATTCCTTAGTATCTCAGCTGTCTCAGATTTTTCTCTTAAGAAGAACACCCATGAGTATCTGGAGTAGTCGTCAGTGATAACGAGGCAATAAGACTTTCCCCCTAAGCTCGTGATGTTCAGTGGCCTGAAAAGATCAAGATGGAGTTGCTAAAGAATTGTCGTCGTTCTACCAGGTGGCTTCGGCTTGTGAGACGTCTTGTGCTGTTTGCCTTTGGAACACGCAACACAGTTATCGCTATGAACGAATTCTTTCTCCAGTAGCCCAATAACGTGTTTTCCTCTTACGAGTCGATTCATGTTCCTAAATTTGACGTGACCCATTCGCCGGTGCCATTTGGTTAAGTCTTCTTCCGATGCCTTTACTAGAAAACAAGCGATTGAATTTGTTGGCTTTGCTTCCGCCATATCCAAAGCATACAAGTTTCCTCTTCGATGTGCTCGAAACAAGATCTGATCTTCAGGTATCTTGAGACCAGGCTTCAGAATTAGACACTCGCGATCATTGAACACCATTGGCATTTGGTTATCGCAGATTTGCGACACACTGAGTAGGTTGAACTTCAGATTCGATACCAGGTTAAACTTTTCAAATGAAATTTCTCCGTTTGTTAAGAGACCGTTTCCTATTATTCTTCCACCATATACATCTCCCCCAAAGGCAACAGAACTACCGTTAGATATTGTTTTGACATTATACAGCAAGTCCTTGTTCCCTGTCATGTGCTTGGAGCACCCGCTGTCCATGTACCATGTGTTTATAGCTTTCCGGGTATGTCCCTGCACAAGTAAAGAAATTGGTTAGTTTGAGAAGGGACCCCGATCATTTTGACCTTGGGTCTTCTTGATAACCGGTTTTTTCACAGTTGATGAAGATGGTGCGGATGAAGACGCTAGAGCTGATGGAATAACTGAAGGTGGAATGAAGGTAGTTGCAGGCCATGGAGCTATCATTGGCCTTTGAGGCGGAAATGGCCTTGGTATAAAGTCGGGTCTTGGCCTTGGGTTCCATGACTTGATTGGAGTCAGACTTGGTGCTTTCATTCTTAGTGGTTGTCTGATGTGAGGCTGACTTGAATACAAGCTTCCCCCTAAGCCTTGTGGTAGATACGGTGCTTGAATCAGAATGTACGGTTGGTTGGGATAAGACTATTGGAACATAGAGTGATCCCACAAGTCCATGTAGTCTTCATTACAATTACCATAGTTTCTCGAGTGGAGGTGTGTATTTTGACCAGCAGTTGCATGTTGCTCAATATAGTGTACATGTGGCATTGGTGCGTTGCCATAGGTGTTGTACCCTTGGTTGTAAATACACACCCTTGCATCGTGATGAGGATTTCCACAGATAGCACAACCATTTTGCACAGATGGTGCATTTGGAACAACAAAAGCAGTAGTTTCAGCAACAGGAACCACAGATGTGGCTTCTACAGATGTAGCAACAGAAGTCTTCTCATCGTCAACAACAACCTTCTTCTTTCTTCTTCTTGTTATTTTCTTCTTTTCCACAACAACAGCTTCAGCACTTTCTATCATTGGAGTAGAAGGCTCTACCACGACCAATGCAGACTCAACAGTTGGTGAGGAGGTTGTACCAGTTACTTTTGGAACGCTCTTCATCTTTGGTTTGACAATCTTTACCATTTCAACTTTAGAGTCAACAGCTCCAGTGGGAGTAGAACTTTCAACAACAGCCTTTGATTTGCTTGATTGAGGAGATTGCACAGTTGTGATGTTGATGTAGAGGGAGTTCCGGTTGAGGCACTTGGTATAGTCTTAACCTTACCATCGGTGATCACAAGACCAGCTTGTGTGTGCATGACTGTCTTACCTTGTTGGAATTCTGCTTAGGCTTTCGCCTTCGTGTGGTCTTAGCTCGTTTTGGAGCAAAAGTGGGTTTTAAAATCTCGTAGTTGTCGTCAAACAAAAACGATTGACCATCCACGGCAGATGTTTTCAACAAATCAAGGAATTCATGTTCAGGTGCCTCTTTAGTCAGAGTCTCAGAAAGACTAGTATCAACACCTTTTAAAACATCAGAATTGACTTCATCAAAGTGAAGTGCGACACCGGTTGGTGGGAGATCAGATCCAAGCGTGTGGGTAGAGAACTGATCTTCCATCTTTTGGATTTCGGAAGCACTTGGAACCAACTCAGGATTAATGAATTTTAAGTGACTCTTTGAGTTAATCTTGGTTAACTCGGGAACTCTATAATAGTTATGGTTAAGCGGATGCTCTGCCGCACTATCATCCATTTCCCGTGTCAACCCAAGTCCAGTTTTAAGTCTAGCAAAAATATCACGGCCAACAGTATTGCCAAGAGTTGCCGGATTGAGTTTTAACAAATCAATGGTTTCTCGAGCCTGAGCATAGCTCGTCCTCTGAGAAGTTAGTTATTCCTAGAGATCAGTTATTTGAATTGTTAGAGTTGTTTCTGTATGCTTCATGACCTCAATGTCATCTTGTAAAGACTTGATCTTAATCAAAAAGTCTTTCTCATTTTCTTTTAATTTCTCAACTTGGCTCTCACTCTCTTTCGCCTTACCGAGCAACTCAATGTTGTAAGCGCGATAGCGAGCTACAACCTCAACACATTTATCAGAACATAAAGCAAGTTTTACCTCATCAGGGATGGTTTCACGTTAAAGTTCTACGAGCCTCTTACTTGCCTCAGATTCAACTTCGGATGAGCTCACCTCAGTAACAGTTCCAGTTTCTTGAGCATTGTCTTCAGACAGATCATCAATTCCAGCCATTAAACAGAAGTTAGTTGGAAAGAGAGGGTCAATTGTGTTAGACACATCCATCTCTCCATCATTTTCCTTTACTACAAGAGCATAGTTGGTCTGGCTAGAAGACGGATTCTGAGACGAGGAGGTCCAGTTGTAGTTTGAGTCTTCAAGCGATACCAAAACCTTGTTGCTTTCATCTGATCTTTGTGGTTGTTGAGAAGATGACGATCCTCGTTGAGAGACATTTGAGCTGGTGCCCTGTGGCTTCTGGAATGACGAGCTGCCTTGTTTCTGATAAGATTGGGTAACACCACCACCCTGCTTTTGATGAGTTTGGTTACTTCCACCAGAATTGGATTGCCCGTTCAACGTCCTTGGCTTAGGACATTCACGTGCAAAGTGACCCATTTCTTGACAGTTGTAACATTGCACTTTTGACTTGTCAAAGCCGATGTTGGTATTTGAGGGAGCTTGAAAAAGCTTTCTTCCAGACTTCTTGAAGAACTTTCGAGTTCGGGCAGCTATCATACCCATATGCCATTTGATATCGATCTCTTCGAGATCATCAGCAGAAACTTAGTCAGGGTCTTCTTGACAGACAGTCATGGACTCAAGACTTCCGGACATCTGAGAATTCATGCAAGCTAGAAAGGCATTGCATAAGTCGGAATCCATGCTTTGTTCGGTTGGGATGCAGGAGATGATTGCTGAACGAAGTAACCAGTTGGAGATTGTTGCATAAAAGTCACATTTGGAGTCTGGCCGGTGAGGGGAGCAATGACAGCTTCAGTTGGAGGAGCAGCTGGAACAGAAGTAGTGGCAGGTGGGCTTTGACTCGCTGGAACAGAGAATTGGAACTCATCATCTAGGTCGGGAGCAATGAACGCAGCATTGGGAGCAATTAAAGAACTCCTAACAGTCACAGCACCCATGAGAGACTTTCCGTTACGCTCAACGGCTCGAACTTCAAACTCACGAACCTTGTCGATCATATCCATATAGTCGGCAGTAGAAAGATCATTACTGTCGAGCAAGTAAGTCACATATGAAGTGAACTCTAGAGGAAAGGAGTGAAGGACCTTCTTGATGATGGCACTATTTTCAGGTCGGATGTTCTTTGTCGTCATCTCAGTGATAATGCGGCAGAATCGATTGACATGAGTTTCAAACGATTTGCCTTACTTATGAGAGAACGTGTTGAACGCCAACTTGATCTTATCCAATCTTCTTTCCTTAGTAGCCGGGTTGCCCTCATATTTCTTTTCCAAGCCTTCCCAGATTTCATGAGCCGATGTGGCAGCACGAAATTGGTATTGCAACTCATCATTGATAGCCATCTTAATGCACCCAAGTGCACGCATGTCAGTTTTTAATTGAACCTTTTCTGCAACATTCAACTTGTTTCTTGGTTTGGTAATCATCTTCTTAGGTGGAGGATCAGCACCAGCGGCAGCTGCAGCAGTGCCAGCAATGGTAGCCTCTTCCACTTCAAACACAGCAGGACCTTCGACTATAGAAGTCAACAGGTCAAAGTCAACGAATTCCAAGTAAGATAGGAATTTCGCCTTCCAATCATCAAAGTCACTTGCCCCCATGAGTTTGGGAGGCCTATTGTTGCCTTGTGTGGCAGGAGTGAAGTGATCCGACATGTTGAAACGATCAACACTAGTCAATTTCGAGACAAAGTAAGCTAACGGGTCAAACGCGTTGAAATGGTTGTCTTGCTTGAAAAGTTGTAGAATGCTTGAAATCACCCAAATCCTACAAAACAATCAATAAGGAAAACAATTAGTCACATACAACTGATAATTAGTCACATAATTGAAAAAGTCAATTTTCAACACTTAGTCAAAAATTTCATCATGATGTTCTTGGGGGTTCAAGATCAAGAAAAAAATCAAAGTTTGTAAAAATCAAAATTGATTGTAGAACAAGTTTAGAAATCAGTAGAGAAACCAAAAACATAACTGGATCAAGCTCTAAAAATCACTCTAAGTAGCTCAAATCCAAGAATTTTCGTGAATATAACAAGAACACTAAAGATTTAGAAATTTGCCTCTAAAATCCTCAAAACATGATGTTTTTTAGTGAAATCAGTTGCAACAGCTTTAGTTTTACTAGTCTAAAACAATTTTAGAATCAATTTGATGAAAGAAACACCCCAAAAACAACTTTGATTTTCAAATAATACAACAGTGGTTACGTAAAGCGTAACCCTGTTTTGACTAAAATCATAAATTTGACCCTAAAATGGAGTGATTTCAGAGATTCAAGCTTGGCAATGGAATCATTGAGTGATTTCTACCAAGAATCAACTCAAAGTTCTAGCAAAACAACCAATATTGATAACTCAAATGATGGATTTCTTCATTTTGAGTCAAGAACTCAAACTTGAAGATTTGGCTCTGATACCAATTGTCAGGACCGATTTCTTAGCCAAAGATCATCATTTGATTCATCACACGAGTGCGAAATCACGTGTTGATGATCACTCTTGGTTGGATCAGCAACATTGCCTCTCTGTTCGCCTTTGAAACTCAAGAAAAACACCAAGAACACACACACAAACACACAGTGCTCCTCAGGAGGTTCTCTCAAGGCTTGTTTAGGGTTTCCTAAGAATTCCTATTTATACCCAATGAGGAGCACAAGTATCTATGCACAGAATACAAGGAGAATCACACATCACATCAAGGAATCATTAAATTCGTCTAAGTCAGAATGTCAGATCGTTAACTTGTCCAGGTCAGATCGTTAGCCAGATCGTGAAGAACAAGTCAAATCGTTAACCAAATGGGCAGATCGTTAGCCAGCAGTAGACTAGTCAGGTCGTTAAGGTTAAACGACTAGGTCAAGTCGTTAAGTCATGAGAGGTAGGTCGTTAAATAGACAAGAGGAGGCAGGTCGTTAAATAGAATACTTTCAGATTGTTAAGTATGTTTCATATGCAAGTCTTTAAGGCAAATTACTCAAGTCGTTAAGACCTTTGTCTGGCAGATCGTTAAGCACAACAAGGGTCAGATCGTTTAGAGTATTTCAGCCTGGTCGTTAAGTGCAACTTAAGCATGAAAATATTCTAAGTGTCGAACAACCAAACAAACAAACAATCACAAGATAAACACAAAAGTAAATCAAGCTGAACCAACATATGATAACAAGTAAACATACAAAGTAAGGATTCAAAGTTCAACATTAACTAAGTTATTACAAACCAAAATGTTCAAATACATAAGTAGCAAAATACATGTTGGTTCTGCAGCTTCACCTGTGATCTTGTTCTTG
Organism: Deinandra increscens subsp. villosa; assembly: GCA_039602395.1. NCBI lineage: Eukaryota > Viridiplantae > Streptophyta > Magnoliopsida > Asterales > Asteraceae > Deinandra > Deinandra increscens. Next base: position 61,396,096 of record JBCNJP010000023.1, read on the forward strand.
GGTTCGTGTGTTCGTGTTATCACCAACTTCTAGGTTCCAACAGTTGCAGCTATGTCTTCAACTTCATTGCTTCCATGTTCTTCCGGTTGATCCACAGGTGACTGATTAGACCCATCAATACCAAAGATTGAATTGCCAGGGCCATAAACTTCCACCTGGGTTGCAGTTTGAGTTTCCGGTTGAACAACCAGTTAAGCTTCCGTCTGAACTTCCGCTTAGACTTCCGCTTGGACGATGTTGGAGCCTTCAGTGACCACTTGTGGTTTGGTGACTTCAGGTTCTTTATCAGCATTCTTAACACCTCCGTACCTTCATTTTCACCGATCAGATTTTCATCACCTCCTTCAGTTGTAGTAGCAACTGCAACAGTTGTAGTGCTTTCTTCAGCATCAACAACTGCCTTACTGGTGGAGGCAATGTTTCATACCACTTGATCACTGGCTCTTTCAGCCGGAAAGATAACATCTTTCAGAAGTGTTGTGATCATGTTTAATGCTCAGGGAGAGCACCAGCAATCAGCATGGATGATTGTACAAGCTCAGTGAGGTTGGGGTTCTCAAAAGGAGAAATGGCAATCAATTGACTGCACTTCATATTCACCCAACTTTCTTCAACAGTGGAGGGGTTAACACCAATCTTTGAACAAGCTGTGGCTCTAACTTTAGCCGATATCCTCTGAACTTCTTCAATTTCAGTTATAACAGGCCTTGAGGGCATCTTCTCCCCCAATTTGACAGTATCAGCTTCATCAGCAATAACAGCTTCATCAGCTTCTCAGAGAGGGTTTGAAGGACCTGCTTCAGTGTTAATAGGATCAGCTTTTACCAAATGAGCAACAGTTGCATTTAAATGATCAACATGTGCTTAGAGAGAGAGAGGTACAATTTCGTCAATTCGGGTAGTGTATAACTGTCCTCAACTGGGCTTTTACCAGTATCCTTGGACAAAACCAAGCCATCAATCCGAGATTGATCAGCAGTGATACCCATGGCTTCTTGGCACCAGGAATTCTCTTCATCTGTTTCAACAACCCTTGGTTCCAATGAAGGACTTCTAGGTGCTGATTCAGAGAATATTGTCGTAGATTGGGTCTTATTGATGTTACTGGTGACACCAAGATCCAGTGGGGATCCTTGGGCAGCAGCAGCCCTTTCTGCATGAATCTCTTCAGATCTCCTGAGATTCACCTCCGGTGAGGAGTGGGGGTTCAATGCAACAGTGTCCTGGTTCATCAGTATGTTTTCCTGTAATGAGGTTGGTGAGTTAATAACACCCTCATTTGAACCAAGAATGGGTGCATTGTCACTCCTAGGTGATAGGGGATCTAGGGGTGAAAAGTGTTCAGATGGGGATTGTACATCTTCTTCTAATGACTCCCCCTCAGATGAAGGTTCATCCCTAAGAGAGAATCTCAATTTAACCAGTTTCCGTTTAGGGTTTTTGCCTTGACCAGGGTTAGAAGCTTCGGGTAGGTTGGTGGTACTAGGTGGAGGAGACCTAGTAATCACATTTCTCTGTCTTTTAAAAATGACAGGAAGTGATTCGGTTGAGGAAGTGGCAGTGGTAGTGTTTGTGGAAGCTTTCCTCTTTTTGGATTTGAAGGTTTTTAAGGTAGAGGAAGCTGGGACAAATGTGGGTTCAGAAGCTATTGGGTCTATAGCTCTGTCATCTTGAGCATGGGGCTCAAGTTGAAATCGTATAACACAACAACAATCAGGTCGGTACTCCTATAAAAGCAGAGAAAGTCCAATGAGTTATACAAAACACCAAGAAAATAAAACAGAACCTTAAATGAACAACTATCAGGTTGGTCTTGTGGACACGCAAAGATAGTCCGATCATTTAAGAAAATAAAGAAAATCAAACAAGTTTAACTCTTTGCAAAATGAACACCTGTATACACAGTGACTTCTCATTTTCTTTTTCACATATCTTTTTCTTGATATATCATGAGATATGCATTAAGATGTTATCCACTAGGTCAAGCATCAGATTTAGTGTATATCACATGTGTATACTTTCTGATTTTTCCAAGCCTACCTAGCACATCGAACAATGGTCTTATGGCTTTTTCATCTAGTTTATCCATGAGTCAGACATCGTTGGCCAATATACCATCATTTCCCATTCATGTCGGATATAATTTCTCATTTTTTCAATGTTTTGGATTTTTGCATTTTTCAATGTTTTTGTCTTTTCAATTTCTCCCCCTAAAAATGACAAACTCTATTTTTTAGATTTTCATTTTTAACATTTGAAAAATAGCACACTTTATGGATTTCAAAAACAAACTCCATCTCAAAATGAGATGGACTGAATAACAACCAAAAATTGATCAACCAACACAAATACTAGCAGTTTAGTATTTTGAAAACAAAAATGATTTGGAAATTCAGTTTAAGTTATCACGGATATTTCACAATCAGTAATTCTCCAATCACCAAATGGTCTTCCTGAAATACCTGCTGACATCAAATAAAACATTAGTCGCTCTGGGATCGACCCGATTCAACAACGTCGGGTCGCCCGGTGTCTTCCACATAGTCATTGTTGGCCTTGGAAACAATCTTTGATCAGAACCAGAATCAAAATCAACCAGCGTAATTGGTTTGAACCAAGACGGTTTACGAGTTGATTGGACTTTTGGACACCACAGTTCATCAAAAATTTGACCTTTGTTATCCACATATTTAGCAGTGTTGTGGATATATGCAGTCATCGGACAATCAGCAGCAAGATGTCCAGATTGACTACATGCATAACAAAGTCTATCACGAAATTTAAAAACATTTGAAAAATTCTTTGAATTGTGAGAACCAGAAGAATGATCAGAACCAAGATTATCAAAGAAATCATCATAAGAATCATACCTCGGAGATGGACTCCATGAAGATACCTTTGATTCAGATGAAAAACCTCCAGAAGAATAAAAAATTTGATTTGTTTCAGGAGGTGATTTCTTTTGAATTTTGATCTTCAGCCCTTTCTCTTTCTTCTTCAACTGATGAACTTAAACAGGAACATCTGGAATTTCAAATCCCAAACCTTTGTGCTTGAAACCCGAAGTCGTTGAAGATCCAGATCGAGAACTAGAAGCTTCTCTCCCTTTTGCTTCTCTTGTAAATTTATCTTTAATTTCCTTATGCTTGTTCTTTTGCACTAAAGATTTAGCGACTTCTCTTCAGATGAAGAACTTGAACACTTTTCAATTTTTCCAAAACCATTTTCATCTTTCAGACATGATAAACTTGAAACAAAGGTTGGAGCTTCAGCAAAAGTAACCTTCTTCTTAGACTTATTTTCTTCTTCTTAGCTGGTGTTGCAAATTTGGAATAATCAAGCATTTCAGCCTTTGGATCAAGAGGAGCAGAAGTAAACTCTGATAAGTCCATTGGTTGAGGAACCTTGTGAATATCATTTTCTTTAGAACTATCTTCACTCCGATCCTTTTTATACAAGAAATTCAACAAAGTAGGTGATAAATTGCAATTCTTCACTTGCCTTTATAATTCTGGAATTTCTAGCTTTAATTCAGAAATTTTCTGTTAAGCAGCAAACACCTCTTTTTGTGACTTAATGAACTTTTCATTTAGATCATTGTACTCATATGTTTGCAGCTTTCTGATCTCACATTCAGCCCAGACTTCTTCTATAACTTTCTCCCACTTCTTCTAATATATCCACATCTTTTGTTATAACTTCATTCTTATCTCGAAGAAGAACATTTGAATCTTGAAGTGTAGACAACTTTGTTTGAAGTTTCTCAATTGTAGCAGCAGATTCAACAACCAGTGCAGTTGCTTGTTCATACTTTTGTTGAACTAGATAGCTTTTCTCAAACAGATTTTCGAAATCTTGTGTTGCATCTAACGCTTCAGCTTTGGCCTTTTCACATTCTTCAGCCAATGTACTCTTTTCTTTCATCACATCTTCATGAACATGAACCAATTCATAATATTTTTTTCTGAAATTCTTCCAATTCTTTCTTTAACACCACAATCTCTTCAATCATAATTCAGATTCTCTTTCTAGACTTGCATTCTTGTTGCGTAACTTCACACATTCAAGACATTTAGATTCTTCGACCTTTAAGTTATCAGTTACCGTTGGCAAAAACTCTTTGACCAAGGATATGCTTGAATTAGAATCAGAATCAATGAGAAGACTATCATCATAATGATGAGCTGTCAAAGCAACAGTAATAGAGCATGTGACAGTTGTGTAACATCAGAATCCGCATTCCAGGCAAATTCATCTGGATGCCAAAATATTTCTGTCATGTTATCTTCGAAAGAATCTGATACTTTTTGACCTTGTTGATCATGAATTGGTGAATGCACAACCAAATGAGCATGCTGACCAGACTTCAATTTATTATCAATTGAACTTGGGCATTCTCGTGCAAAGTGTCCATATACAGAACATTTGTAACACTTAACCTTCGATTTTTCCAATCCAATCTTACCATCTTGATTCAATATCTTCTTTCCAGTTCTGCTAAAAAATTTCTTCGTTCTTCAAAACAACATAGCATACTGCCAATTCAAATCCATTTCTTCGAAATTATCATAATCGATCTGATCATAATCTTCATTTGTCAATTCTGTGTTACTTACTGAACCAGTAATAACTCCAGAATATGAAGATACCAATGCAGACATTAAAGCCATATAATCATCGGTTGTTTGAGTAGATAAAGCAGTTTGTGTTGAAGAACTATGAATTGAAACCGTACAACCAATAGAGTAACTAGAATTGTCAGATTTACCTGCAATGAATGATGTAGGCGGTGCGGAATTAATAATATTTGACTTCACAACATTCATGGTTGAATCATTTTCACCATGATACACAGCAGGATTTTGGATTTGAGCAGGAAGTGACTTATTCACCGTTAACTCCATATCCCTTGCTTGTATTCTTTAGATCAGATCATTGAAAGACAAACCCAAATATTCTTTATCATGAGTAATCATCATCACATGATTTTCCCATTTCTCAGGTAAAGTCTCCAAAATCTTTTCTTTTAAATCAGCATCTTCCTTTGTAAGACTCACCAAACTCATCTGACTCATCAAATGTGCAAATATTGCAATCAAATTTGAAATCGATTCATTTTGATAATGCTTAAAACTATCAAATTCCTTTTTCAAAACCTTTTGAAGACTTTTCTTATATTGGTCATTTCCCTCACATCTCTGCAACGCATCCCATAAGCTTTTCGATGTATAGTTAGTAGATAATTGATGTAGAAATTCTTTAGGCAATGCCATTGTTAAAGTACCATATGCCTTCTTTTCAGCTTGATACGCCTTCTTTTGTTCCGAAGTGAATTTTCTTTGAAGAATTGGCTCTCTAGAAGCATCCTTAAGATAGATATATTGTTCAGTGAAAACCAACCACATATCAACATCGTTCGTATCAACATACACTTCAAACCTTTTAACCCAACTATGATAATCTTCCAATTTTAACAATTTAGGAACTTTCTGACTTATTCCAATCTCATTATCATAGTTTATCATCGTTTTCATTGTAGCTTACATCGAATTCTGAATTGTAGTAAACGCTTTAAAATCACTCATTTTTTTCTAAAAACTTGTACACCAAAACTTCAAACCCAAAAAAGAGTTGGATTTTGGGTATCGAAATGGAGGGTACTAGTCGTTAGGGAAGTAAAAGTGTAGATCTCTCTGAGACGATCGTTTTGGCTGGTATTAGCTCCCGTAACTCTTTACAGTTCTTAAGTTACGTCAGTTTTAGTGAACCACCCAAAAATCTTGATTACTATTCACCCGAACTCAAGCCGAACTGAATATTGCTTATCCGAACTATGCCAAACCTTGACTTTGCATGGACAAACTGAATCCGAACCTGAAAGTAGCTGAACCTAATCCGAACTGAAACAGAATATCCGAACTCGAGCTGAACTGGATACGAACTCTCAACCGAACACTTCTGAACTCCCACTTTGTTTGAAAATTGACCGAACTGGATCCGAACCTTGAGTTCGGAGCGGTTATTTTGTTGATTTTTAGATCTCAGCCGAACTGAAAATGAACCAAAACATTCTCGACTCAAATTTCGCGATTTTTAGTGTTTTTGTACGAGATTTTCAACAATGATTCAGATAAACATAAAAGGAACAATCTAGGAGAAGATTTTTACAAAAAGCACACTCGAGATGATCAAATGAGTACAAAATTGATTAGATTTTGTAAAAACCCCAAAGTTTTGACTCAAAAGGATGAAAAACAGAGATTTCTGACTAGTAGAATGAGCCTAATGCTCTGATACCACTTGTAAATGTGTGAGCGTCGGATGGTCTACTCGGTCGTGATGAAATCAATGTAAAACGTAGAACACAAGGAGTAAATACAAAGAATTTGTATTAGCCACAGAGGAGATTATACAGAAAACACACATAGAAAAATATCACCAGAACTTCAAAGTGCAAAACCACGACCATCCGAACTGCTAGTTCTGACAAGTTCGTGTGAGTCCGAACTGGCAGTTCGCCTCTAGTTCGGATCAATACAATCTTGTATCTTTGTCTTGTATTTTATACTTCACATGACGACCTAGAATTATGCATCAACATTTGACGACTGAATAGACTTCACGTGAAAAGTCTGGTTGAACTCTTTATCTGGTGGATAATAGAGTTCACCCGGAATATTCACATTTGGTACAAAAGTGCTTCTTATGGTTGATTGGTCTTCTCCGCTTGAACCTAGTTCAACCGGAACTGCTACAAAATTAGACTTCAACTGGAATCATCAAATGTTGTATTCCTTACAGCATTTTCTTAATAGCTCCTTGAATCTCTCCTATACCTTGTACAAGCTCTAAGTATCCTCCTGCATGAAAGAACAGATTTTGTTTTGAAATATCACGGCTTTCGATTGAAGGAAATACTTTGAGATGAACTTCTATGTCAAAGTAGCCCAAGTATTGATGAACCCGGTGGAAGGGACTCAAGCCACGCCTTTACTGCGGTGCGAAGGGAGAATGGGAAGAGTCTTAACTTGATCGCCTCAGTTGTGACTCCATTGAGTATTAAAGTATCACAAACCTCGAGGAAGTTTATGATATGAGACATTGGGTCATCATTGGATAACCCATCGAACTGAACATTATTTAGAATCATGGTAATGGTTTGAGGCTGGTTTTGGAAGTTGTTAGCTTCCACGGGTGGATGAATGACACCGGTTTGTGTCCCATCTATGTTAGGATGCGAGTAATTGATGAGTGTCCTCCTCTGATCTGCTGGATGATCAGCCATCGGTAATGCTCGTTGCAAACGGCGAGGGTGATAAAATAGTCGTTCCGGATCAGACAACGGTGAAAGGGGGCTCCTCCTCCGACGAATGCGCATAAACAGACGAAAATACAAAAAGAAAGACGAAAAACAGAGCTAAAAGAAACTAACCTAAAAGACTAACCTAGGAGACTAACCTAACACAGAGAAAACATAGAAATAGGCAAAAATACTAAAAACACGCAAATAAAACAAGTAAAGTGAAAGTGCGTGAGGGGTGGATCGTCTACTCGATCATAATGAAAACAATGAATTCCGAGTACGAATCAAGAACACAAGAAGTAAATACAAAAGATTTTGTATTGATATGCTTTAAAGAGAATACACACAGAAACACACACACACGAATGATAAAGTTTATACTATTTTATATAATGCAACATGTTTTTATACTAAGACTACTGATCACGAACTGGATGTCCACGAACCGTTAGTTCATTGGTCACGAACTCCCAGTTCGTGACTGACTTTGTCAGCAGCACTCTTGCATCTTTTTCTTGTTCAGATACTTCACACGACGAACCAGATTATGCTCTAACAAACTCCCCTTCGACGTGGGAAGTATCTTGTTCATCCCATAGTATCGTATCTTTAATCACATTCCTCCTCAACTTGATGGTTAGTTTAATCTTGAATATTTGACGATGCACAGTGTGTTCCATCCTTATGAACAGCTTCAGAAGACTTGAATTTATAATTATCTCTCCTTCACTTTAATACCTAGCCAACATAAATAATCTTGGCATAAAACGTCTCTTCGAGACTCCAAGATATGAGTTTTGAAATTTGATTTGTATCCCGTGTTGATCAATCAAAAAGAAAATAGAAAGAAAATCTTTTTGATTTTTCTAAGCGTAATATCAAAACACACCTAAAATCTTTTTGATATTTTCTGATATAGAAAGTAAATGCAGTACAGACACAATTTTTGTCTTTTGCGAGAAAGACCACGACTTGGGATCATATTAGTCATAACATGCTGAACTACACTTCAATTTTAATTATTGTAGCACATAAGCCATGTCAATTGCAGATATAATTTGTCCAACTTTAAACTCAGACAGAATCATACTCATAACATCTGGATATGTTAAGGTATTGATTAATTTGCTTTGACCAGTGTACCCCGCACTATTAGACATATTCAGATACTTTTCACTTACTTTTCATGTGATTATACTTGTGAATTTCACAAAGTATTCTGTATTCATGATATCGTCAACTGTGTTCCATGCAAAAAGAAATAGGAGTGTTAAATCTTCTACCTTAAGTTCGATCTTTTGATACATAGATAAGGCCTCGGATTTAACAAAATAAGAAAATAAAAATAAGTTGAAATTTTATAATTCAACAACAATCAGGTCGGCACTCCCGTACACGCAGAGAAAGTCCGGTGAGTTATACGAAACACCAAAGAATATAAAGCATAACCTTAAATGAACAACTATCAGGTCGATACTTCTGTATACACAGAAATAGTCTGATCATTTAAGAAAATAAAGAAAAACAAACAAGTTTAAATCTTGGTAAAATGAACACATGTATACACAGAGACTTCTCATTTTTATTTGTACATATCTTTTTCTTGATATCTTGAAATATGCACCAAGATATTGTCCACTAGGTCAAGCATCAGATTTAGTGCATATCACATTTGTATACTTTATGATTTTCCGAGCCTACCTAGCACATCGAACAATGATTCTATGGCTTTTCCACTTACTTTATCCATGAGTCAACAACGTTAGCCAATTTACCATCATTTTCCAATTATGTTGGATACAATTTCTCATTTTTTCAATGTCTTTTTTACTTTTTGCATTTTCAATTTCTTTATCTTTTCCATAACTTTCTACCCCTAAAAAATGACACACTCTACTTTTAAATTTTCACTTTTACCAATTGAAAAACGACACCAAAACGAAAGAAAACTGGTCAACCAACACGGATACCTGTAGCTTAGCATTTTGAAAACACAGGTTTTGATTTGAAAATTAAGTTTAAGTGAAAACAGATATTCCACCATCAGCAATCTTTCAACTACAAATAGGTCCTCATGAAATACCTGCTGACACCATATAAAACATTAGTTGCTTTGGGATCTACCCGACTCGACAGCGTCGGGTCTCCCGGTTTCTTCCACATAGTATTTGTTGGCCTTGGAACCAATCTTTAGTTTCCATATAAAAAATGATGAAAGTTTGTGATCAGAACCTTTAACCATTTCAACCAGCTTCTTTGACCAAGACAACTTACTAGTTGTTTTGAATTTAAGCGACCATGGTTCATCAAAAATCATACAATTTTCATCCACATATTTTGCATTGTTGTGAACATACACAGTCGTAGGATAATGTGCAACTAGATGTTCAGGTTGACGACATGCGTAACAAATTCTCTCAAAAAATTATGTGAGTTTCAAAAATTCTTTGAATGCTTATAAGATGTAGAATTATCATAACCAAAATATCAAATAAATCATCATAAGAATCATACCTCAGAGATTTACTCCGTGAAGAAACTTTGAAATTAGATGAAGAACCTCTAGAATAATAAGAATTATTCTTGGAATATAAAGCAACAACATTTTGCTTCATCTGAAATTATGATTTCGTGTGATGCTTTACCTTCTTAACATTTTCTTTCTTCTTTTTATGTGTAGATTGAACTGACACCTCCTTAAGTACAAATCCTAGTACTTTGTGCTTGAAACCAGATGATTTTGAAGATTCAACTTGAGAACTACCAGAAGTACTTGATTGATGTGCACGTTGATGAAAATCCACTTTAATCTCTGGTATTTTGTTCTCTTAAACTAATGATTTAGCAGCTTCATCTTCAGATGATATACCAACAGAATTACTAGACACACTCTAGTAAAAAACAACTTCATCTTCCAATAATGTTGAATCAGATGTAAACTTTGGAGTGTCACGAACAATTACTTTCTTATTTCCAGAATTAGATTTCTTTTTCTTATTAGACACTAGAATTGCAAATTTTGAATAATTATTCATTCCAGCTTTCGGACCAAGAGGGTAAGACGAAAATTCAGACATATCCACTAGTGCAGGAACCTTATGAAGATCAGATTCCCTTGCACCTTCTTTGCTTCTTTCCTTCTTGTACAGAAAATTCAATAATGTCGGGGATAAATTGCAATTTTTAACTTGTCTCTGCAAATCCAGAATCTCTAACTTTAACTCAGAAATCTGTTGTTCAGCAGCAAAAAACTCTTTTTGAGAAGCAATGAATTTTTCAGGCAACTCATTATATTCATATTTATGTTGTCTTCTCAAATCACACTCTTCAAGAAGTTCTTCAGTGACCTTTTCCCATTTCTTCTTAAAAATATCAACATCCTTTGTTAATACTTCACTCTTGTCATGAATGAGAATATTTTTAGATACTTCATTCTTGTCATGAATGAGAAGATTTTTAGCTCTGAGCTTTGCAACTTCATCTTGAAGATAAATCACCTTACCAGCTGCTTCTTCAACAATACTGTTGACTCTTTCATATCTTTGTTGAAGAGGATAAGTTTTCTGAAGTAAAGCTTCAAAATCTTCAGCAGCTTCGTTAACTTCAACTTTTGTCTTTTCACATTCAACAAACAAAATCATCTTTTCTTTCATCAAATTCTCATTAATTGTTGCCAAATCACACCACTTTTCAGAGAAAGTTCCAGTTCTTGTTTAAGCAAGACGATTTCATCAGTCATCAAAGTGATGTTTCTTGCTAAACTTGCATTCTTGTTGCTTAAAATAACACAATCAGAACATTTAATCTCTTCTTCCTTTTGAATTTTGGCCACATTTGCCTGTATCTCCTCAACTATTGTTTCTCCTGAACTTGTTTCAGAATCAGTGTGAACAACAACTTTTTGATGATGAGCCATTAATGCAGCATTGTCTTCATCATTATTATGTATATCAATGATGTCAATATCACCATACATATTCCTTCTACACTCATTGTCTGCATTCCATACATATTCATTTGGATGCCCCAATATCTCCTCCAAATTACCAGCATGAGTAACAGAAGCTTTTTGATTTTGATTAGAATTGCTTGTTAAAGTCTTAGCAAGATTAACATGTTGACCAGAATTAGACTTCTTATCAATTGACTTGGGACATTCACGAGCAAAATGTCCAAATAGTGAACATTTAAAACATTTCACTTTTGATTTGTCTAACCCAACTTTTCCATCTTGATTCAACCGTTTCTTCGCAGTTCTATTAAAAAGTTTCTTTGTTCTCCTGAGAAGCATAGCGTACTGCCAATTCAAATCCATTTCTTCTAGATGATCATAATCAATCTAATTATAATCTTCTTCAACTAATTCTGCATTATTAACTGCTCCAGTAATAACACCAAAGTGTGAAGATACCAATGCAGACATTAATGCCATATAATCCACAGTTGTTTTTACAGACAAGGCATTGTGTGATGATGCATCTGGAATTGAAACAGTAAAACCAGAAGAATAACCATAATTGTCAGTTTTTCCGGCAACAAATGTTGTAGTAGGACTTGGACTAAAAACACTTGATTTCACAGCATGAACAGTAGAATCATGCTCTCTGTGATACACAACAGGATGCTGAATTTGTACAGGCATTGACTTGTTTACAGTCAACTCCATATCCCTTGCTTGTATTCTTCCAATTATATTATCGAAAGACAAACCTGTATATTCTTTATCATGGGTAATCATCATGACATAATTTTCCCATTTTCCAAGGTAATGCCTCCAACAATCTTTCTTTCAAATCAACTTCATCCTTTTTTTATATTTACCAACACCATTTCACTCATTAGATGTGAAAACCTTATAATCAGATTTGGAATGGTTTCATTTTGATAATGCTTAAAATTATCAAATTCTTTCTTTAAGACTTTCTGACGAATTTTCTTGTACTGATCATTACCCTCACATCTTTTCTGTAACGCATCCCATTCGTCTTTAGTAGTATCGTATGCAGAAAACTGATATAACAATTCCTTGGATAATGTCATCGTCAAAGTTCCAAAAGCCTTTAGTTCAGCTCGATATGCCTTCTTTTGATCAGATGATAAACTTCTTTGTAAAATTGCTTTTCTATTACCATTTTTCGGATACTCGTATTGTTCAGTATACGATAACCAAATATCCACATCATTCGTACCAACATACGCTTTGAATCGTTTTACCTAACTACGATAATCTTCCAACTTGAGTAGTTTGGGAACTTTCTGACTTGTTCCAATTTCATTATCATAATTCAGTAAAGTTTGCATCGTTGTTCCAATTTCATTATCATAATTCAGTAAAGTTTGCATCGTGGTTTGCATTGAATTTTAAATTGCATCAAATGTTTGATAATCAACCATATTTGAATTTGTTTAAAAATCTATCAGCGAACTGAGTCAAATATAGTGACGAACTGATAAGCTAACCAACTGACTTGCGAAGTGGTCCACGAACTAAGTTACAAAGTGGCACTTCGTGGGTAATAAACTGAGTAACAATATCAGGAGCGAACTAGATCACGAACTCATAAACGAACTAGAACTTCGTAGCAAAGAACTGATAAGATAACGAACTAAACAATCTACAAAGTGGATCATGAATGGAATAGTGAAGTAGGTAACGAAGTGGAAAACGAAGTGTGAAATGAGCTGGCACTTCATGACAACGAAGTGATCACGAACTGACACTTCGTGGCAGTTATTTCAGCGAAGTGGTCCTGATCAAACAAACTCAACGTACTGAATCATTTTGGATCGAATTTTTGCGATTTTGGACGTTTTTAGGTGAGATTTTCAGCAGTAGATCAGAAACAGTTAAAATGATTGATTTAGGATCAAAATTGACACCAAAAACGCAAATGAAATGATCAAACGGAAGCAAAAATAGTTCGATTTACTAGAAACGGACACTAAATGGATCAGAAACTCGAAAAACAGCAAAGAAATGATAAGTAGAGTAAACCAATTACTCTGATACCACTTGAAAATCCGTGAGCGGTGGATCGTCTACTCGATCATAATGAAAACGATGAATTCCAAGTACGAATCAAGAACACAAGAAGTAAATACAAAAGATTTTGTATTGATATGCTTTAGAGATGATACACACAGAATGATCAAGTTTCTACTGTTCTATACAATGCTACACGTAAATATAATAAGACTACTGATCACGAACTGGATGTCCACGAACTGTCAGTTTGTTGGTCACAAACTCCCAGTCCGTGACTGACTTCCTCAGCAGCACTCTTGCATCTTTGTCTTGTTCAGATACTTCACACGACGAACCAGATTATCCTCTAACATAAGGAAAGCAAATAAGTGGCTAAGCTACTAGCTCCGATAGGTCTCGAAATCTGACGCATCCCCGATAATTATGCTAAAAACATGATGTGTGAGATGTGTACTAAGAAAATCAGGTCAAGTTTTTAAAAGGTAAATCCTGAGTGACTAACTACACACAAAGGGTAAGGGTGCCCCGTGAGTATAATATAGTATCAGCAAGTACTGAGTATCAATCCACTGGTGCGTGTACAGACTCCCGATAGTGTGTCATTGCCAATATTTAACCGATAATTTTGAAATGATTGATTAATAGTAGAACTAAGGAAATAGTAAACAAAACAGGTAACATAAATCAGATGGAGAGAAGTATCACCCAACCTAGAATCCCCTAAACCCAATAAGACCCCCGGATCGACTAATTTACATGACAACTATTGCTAATGAGAAAACCTGAATGAAGAGGACTATAGACACATCCTAAACATTCATGTAATCCTAGATGAGCACAAATAGCCAGATATTCGAATTCACGTAATGGTTTAACTGTTTCGGTCAAAACAAGCTAAACTCACATATAAAAGGCAACCACAAGAAAGGGCTCTCTAAATGGAACTTAAAACATACAGTGATTCTGATTTTTAATTGCCTAGGACCTAAAAATTACTAAACACGAATAAGAAAGCACAAATCTCATAGTCACTAGTATCCTAACCTACCAAACAATGCCTAAAGAATTCCTAGCATATAAAATGACTCGGTCAAGTTAATCCCACATGGATGCACACAAAATCAGCCCCAAATCAATGACATATCATCAAGTTGGAGGTCTCCAAATCATGTATTAACCCAAAAACCTAATAAGTCAATTGGTTAACAATAAGCTAATCAATAAAGGTTGCAATTCTAAAATCTCCACCAATTAACCAACAAGATATGCTATCAACAAGAGTAAGTTAGGCCCACACAATCATCCCAAGTAACCAAAACAGAATCATAGGACAGAATTCACATTATTATGTTGAAAGTTAAATTTAAAAAGTCAAAATAGGCTTAGGTTCATCTAAACAAGGTGATATGATCAAAATCAACCACACATACTGAGTACAAACATGAAATCATCATGTTTCAAGCAATACATGTTCAAAGAATCAAAATCTAAGAAGAGAAAATCAAAAGGACATGAGGATTTGCAAACCGAAAGCTTCCAATTCTTCAAATCCACCTTTAAATGCTCCAAATCTGGCCTTGATCGCTCCAAATATGCTTCTGATCTTCGTTCTCTCTCAAATCCAAGCTATCTCTATAAATCAGAGCTTCAAATCCTTAAATATGGGCTCCGTAGGTTTTTAGCCTACATATCCCGGTTTCGGACCATCAAAGGTTTTATATGTGGCATTCATGGTCCGCAATCCACACTTTCCCTTTTTGCTAACTTATTTTTCGCGGACCGGCAAAATGCTAATCAAATCGGGTCATGGTCTGCTATGACCAAACTTTTCGTTGGTTGACTGCTATTTTGCGGACCGTGAAAGTATGTATGTGGATTTCGCAGTCCGCGACTGACACTGTAGCAGATTCTTTGGTGGCTCTGCAATCTTCTTCCGCTACCACTTCGGCATCCGATTGATCCCGGTTACTTCCAAATCACCACACAACCAGTAAACATCCTATAATTCATCGTACAAACAATTAAGCACTAAATTTCATCAAAAACAATCAAAACTCGGTTAACATGCAGCATTTTGCGATCGAAAACAAGTATAAGATGCTACATATCACTAGGTCAATCATAACATGCTCGATACATTATCATATCACCTTGCTCAGGTGAGTCTCATGGCCCCATTACTCTTACTATTTATAAACACTGGGAGAGAATTTGCCAAAAACATAACACTTTAAACATTGGTTGAACATTATGGATACTTGTAAGACGTATCGATTCATGTTCTTTTCATATCCCCAACCTTTATATCATGTCGATTCATGCTGTAATCAAATTCCACTATTAGTTGAATTCAATTAGTTATGTACCAAACAATAACTAATGAATAGATCTATTTGGGTTGACATCGTTGTCCTTATTGGTTGCTCCAATCCTGACTCAAGGGTTATAGTCAAATGGTACAAGTCAGTTATTATGGTTTATTCGGTATTCTTGGGGAAGATTTCCATGAGTGGGTAAACAATTAGCGTTCGAATTCAAGGTTCATGTAATCTTTACAACCATATTATCCTATATGATGTTAACTAAACTTGAAACTGTTCAAACATTCTACTTGAGTCATTAAACATGTGAACTCACCAACATTTCTATTGATCTTTTAAGTTTATGAATTATCAGGTAAATGATTTGTTGCATCTGTCTGGAAGGCAACTTTAGATCCTGCATTTTGTATGGTGTAATAGTCAATCTTGCTCATGCCATCATGAAACATTTGAATATTTATTTGCATAACAACCGTTTGGTCGTCATGTTTTTAATTCTTGAAAACATTTGTATTTTGTAAAATTAATGCAATGTTTCTGCTACACTTTCCGCTGTATCTAATCGTATGACTTGCTATTTTTCAAATTGTCCAACGACACTTTTTGTTGAATCATTTAGTGGTCATTCATAGTAACTTCAGCTATGACCTCATGACGTCACATGCCCAATACCACATATATATATACAGGATGTGATAGAAAAGAATGTTGTGCATTTGTCAACATATGAGGTTCGTATTTATAGTGTGGAGCCAAAATTTAAACACCCAAAGTATTAAAAGAAAACAGATAAATGCATTAGTCGTCTTCAATCAAACTTTATTTTTTGTTTCTTGGCCCAAAAACAGTTGTTTTGAGTTTGGATATTGTGGAAAACGTTAAGGTTTAAATTGCATAACAGCTTGAGGTTTCTAGACTGTTTTAATTATTATTTTCTAAATTTCAAGCGAAACTTTGTCCTCCAAACGCATCCACACCATGCGCGCATCTCCTGTTCGCACACCCTCATTAATTTCCGTACAGGTTAAACAACCCTGCATATCTACTAGTTGTCTGATTTGTGCGGCAACACGTAGACCCGGAAGCTATCCGCATCAGCCACCAACGTGCATGTTACTGGTCTATAATCTGCATACGCATTAGTATACAGACGCACCATTTGCTCGTAACCTATAAGGAATCGTGAATTGTACAAGTGGGTACACGCGTCTTTGAACTGAGCACACTCGGAAATGTCGTTGACATGTCACACAAAAGTGATTGATGCACCAACCGCCCCCACTCCACCTAATAGATCAAAGATACAAATGGTGTCATCAAAGCGCCACATTATGCCCATTGCTCATGCCACATGTATGAGCGAATGCGACTTATGTTGCGAAAACCTTAGGGTCCCATTGACGTGTCCTACTAAAGAAAACAATGCTAGAGGGAAATCATACTCACCACTTTAAGTTCTATCCCGCTTAGAACTTTTCTCTCAGATTCACATTTCTTAATGGTTTTGAACCCTTAACTTTGAGCATCAATATTGTACGAAATTGATCAGTTGGGAGTTCTAGCTGAAATGTTTAAGTGCTCAGGATCCGGTTGAAGATCAACCGCAAGTCAATATGCTGAAATTAAGAACAAAGAGATCCGGGTGAATGAAGATGAACTGGAAGGTCAGGTGTTCAAGCGAAAGAGATAGTTGACCCGAAAGAGATTAGTTGATCGAGAAGAAAGATGGTTTCGGATGAGCTCGAGTTCCAACCGGAAGGAGAGTTCAGCCGGGAAAACACATGTACTATCTTTTTCTCAGTCTGACACAAAACTCATTAGTTTCAGATCTGAGTCACTAGAAGCCATATTTCTCCTCAGAAGATCTGTTGGAACCTGGAGGTTGGTGATAACATGAACACACGAACCCATGAACAAGATCAAAGGTAAAGCTGGAGAACCAACATGTATTTTGCTATTTATGTATTTGAACATTTTGGTTTGTAATAACTTATTTAATGTTGAACTTTGAATGCTTGTTTATTATCTTATGTTGGTTCAGCTTAATTTACACTTGTGTTGATCTTGTGTTTGTATGTTCGTTTGGTTGTTCAACACTTAGAATTTTTTCATGCTTGAGTTGTACTTAACGATCAGGCCCAACTACCCTTAACGGTCTGACCATAGTTGTGCTTAACGATCTGCCTGATAAAGGTCTTAACGATTTGGGTACATTGGCCTTAACGACTTGCATGTGAAATGTGTTTAACGATCTGACATTGTTCATCTTAACGACCTGCCTCACATGTCTTAACGACTTGACCTGGTCGTTTAGCTTTAACGACCTGAAGAACCAATCTATCGATCTGGTGAAACCTTAAAGACTTGCCTATAGTGTGCTTAACGACCTGGCTAGTCTGAAGGAACCTTAACGATCAGATACATTGTTCTTAACGATCTGGCTATATGTTCACATGTGGCTAACGATCTGATCTGTGTAACTTAACGATCAGCTTCTTGTGACTAACGATCTGACAATAAGTGTTAGACAAATTTAATGATTCCTTGATGTGATGTGTGATTTTCCTTGTATTCTGTGCATAGACACTTGTGCTCCTCATAGGGTTTAAATAGGAATTCTTAGGAAACCCTAGACAAGCCTTGAGGGAACCTCCTGAGGAGCACTGTGTGTTTGTGTGTGTGTTCTTGGTGTGTTTTTGAGTTTCAGAGATTTCTTCAAACCATGGCAAGGCAATGTTGCTGATCAAACCAAGGATGATCATCACACGTGATTTCCGC
>JBCNJP010000023.1:61414983-61500650 GCA_039602395.1 Deinandra increscens subsp. villosa
GTGGAAAATACAAAAATAATAAGAATAAGCCAGATTACCAGTATTTCTGATTGTGTGGGCTATCATATTATCAATGCATGCTAAATATACCTTAACATATCAGAAAGCTATAAAAATTGATCTGTCCAAGCTGAAATAAACTGAAAAGTTGTATTTGCTGCCAACTTGACTTGCATGCTGATTAAAAATGAAATTGAAGTGTGTCTGATGCATATTAGCCGATATGATCTCGCGTCTGGATCTTTCTCACAAAAATATTTAAGTTATATCAGTTTTTAGTAATTTCGTTTCATTTCTGTTTGGTTTGTTATTTGAATATCTGAAAAATCACAAAAAGATTCTAGGCGTGTTTTAGCATAATTTTGAAAAAATTCCAAAAAGATTTTCGGTGTGTTTGAAAATTTACAAAAATCAAAAAGATTTTTATTCTGCGTTATTTTTGATCAACCGTTAGTGAAAGATTCCAAATTATGCCGGTGACAACCAAATGGACTTGATTTCAGAAATTTCATCGGTAAATTGAACGAAGTTTGAGGAAAATTAATGATTTTAATAAAAAACTTCCGAGGTTCAAGTTGAAAGATTCATCAAGATCAAGGGTTATTTTTGAAAATTTTTCAAATCTCCAAACCTGGAGTTCGGACGACCGAACGTGGAGTTCGGAGGTCCGAACCTCATCATCGGACAAGGATTGGAGATGGCCGAATTAGGAGTTCGGTGCTACTGTTTGTCCGAACGTGGAGTTCGGAGGGTCCGAACTTGGTTGGCTATAAATACGCCTAACCCGGAGTTCGGAGCTCATTGTTTACTGTTATCTCCGAACGTGCATCGAACTGCTGCCAACATTTCAAATTTCCATTTAGCTCGTTTTTGGCGATTTTGAGACTGATTCTAGGTAGATTCTTTGATTCTGAACACACTGGTGGACTTAGATTAGGTTTTCATTCAGTATTTGTTGGTTTTCTGTACGAAAAACTCGTTCGGATATAATCTAGTTCTTAGATCTGAAAATACACCATCGAAAACGTGTTTTTGGCGATTCAAAATGATGTCTATGTGTTGCTTATCAAAATCTGACCATGGGTGTTGATTGGTTGTGTCTGATTTGGTCGTTTTCACCGATTTTGATATTCAAAACTATCGCAGTTCTTCAGGCTCCGAACCTATCAGGCTCCGAACCTGGGGTTCGGAGACTCCGAACTTTGGGTTCGGAGGAAGTTCGGACAGAGTTCGGCAGGTTTCAAATTTTTGATCAAATGTTATCCGTTTACGCAAACGACAACGATTTGACAAAATCAGTGATTATATCTGTTAATAACATCGAATTTAATGAATGTTTTCTTTTATGTGTTTTCAGATATGGCGAACGACTTGAAAATTGGCGATAAACATAATATTTGTGCACATATTGGTGTTGCATGAGGCAAACTCGATAAATTCGGAGGACCTGGGATATTTGATTTTCTTCGGCGGTCGAGAATTCACTATGCTATTACTCAGCAATGTGACGTGTATAGAGACATCATTCTGGAATTTTGGAAAACGGCACATACGATTACTGATGGTCCGATTAGAATCGTTGCGACTATTCTGGGCCGACCGGTTGAAGTGACTGAAGCAGACATTCGCAGAGTTCTTCAGTTAGATTCTGATACAACAACGGCGTCTATTGAATTTCCTCATGAAGACAATGTGGCGTTTTTGAAGCGGATTTGGTATACGGATGATCCGAGCAAGGAATGGGTATTCAAGTCATCGCTGAGCGTCCCATACAAGTATCTGGCGCATGTTTTGTTGGTTTGCTTGGGACACAGGATTTCTGGTCATGATGAAGTCCAGCAGATTATTCTATCTCTAATGAACGCGTTGGTGATGAACAGGCCGTACAATGTATCTGGAATGATTTTTCATTATATGAGAGATAATCTGACTCTACGACAAAAGAAAGCTGCAATTTATCCTAGATTCCTTCAGATGGTGCTTAATGACAAATATCCTGATTTGATAAAGAATGTTGCACATAGAATGGAGCTGAAACATATGACTGAAGCTAGTGATGGTGCTCTGGCATCTTACCAAAAGAAGGCACTAGAGTTTCAGCCTAAATTGAAATGATTGATTGGTCATCTTGCCAATGTCAACTATGTGGCACCGGCAATGGGTGCACCTCGACATGATGATGGAAGTGATTCAGAAGAATTGGATTATAGCTGGATAGAGGAACAGAACCAAATTCCACAACAAGGCAGAGTGAAGAGGCAAGTTCCGGTGGTTCAGGAACCTTTGAATCAAGAACCAGAACCAGTGGTATCTCAGCCGCCAACTACGGTGGTCTTAGCACATGAAGTTCCTGTATCTGTCGTTGTGACTGAGACACCGGCGGTGAATACTCTTGATGATGAATCTGATGACGATGAAGATTTTCTGAATGCTGAAGTTGACTCTGAAGACTTGTCAGAAACAAACAATCCGTTTGTACGAGTCTTAATCAATTCCAAATTTGTGAAACTAAAGAAAGGTAGTGATGAGCACCTTGCTTACAGAATCAACAAGAACAATAGCATTGATCGATACAAAGATCTAGTGTATGATGTGGTGGCTTCGTCTGAATCTGATGAAGATTATAATCCAGATGCCGAGGTGGTTTCCGGCAAAGGTAAACAGCCTGTGACTGGTTCGTCATCTGTGACTCCATCCAAAGGGAGAAAGAAGTCAGTTGTTGGAGGCCAAACTAAGAAGAGGAAAGGCGTAGGCGCACAGCAGTTCATTTTACAGCCTCGTTCTGGTGTCTCTACATCAACAGCAACTACTGAAGCAACTACAAATGTTCAGACTTCAGTGTCTGATGTCCAAACTGATTTCTTGCAGAATTTGATGAATGCAAACCGTTCGACAACTGTTAGCATAGCACCTTCAGCAAGTGCTGGTGCGCAGTTTGTTAATCAGCTGATGGGATCTATGCCTACAACTCCATTGTTTTCGACTGCAACCGCTACTGCTTCAACTCATTCGACACCTGATGTGAACTTCAACTTCGAACAGGGCTCAATTTCTTTTTCTCAAGCTACTATCCTGCAAAGTGCTTTATCTGATCAACAATCCCAGATTGATGCCTTGAAGGCTAAGTCTGAAGCACAAGAGAAGACTATTAATGTGCTGAGATTAGATAACGCTGATCTGAATCAACGGGTTGTAACTCTCCAGAGTCGGGATGAAGTCAAAGATCAGGAGATTCTGAGATTAAGACGGGTTAGTTAGACTCAGTCCAAGATGATTCTGGAAATGGGTGAGCAAATTAAATTCTTGATGGAGAAGTTTAAAGCTCAGGGGGAGATTGGAGATGGCTCGGCTTGTAATGAAGATTCGATGCGATTTCTGAACGATGATCCCGATCAAGATGATCCTGAGGGGAACGTTGGTGGAGGACTAGGCCCATCTGGAACTGCGGGTTTGGGTGCTGGAACATCATCTTCCCAGGGGGAGAATGACTCACTTGAAGCTCTGCCGATCACTTCGATTCCATCTGATCAAGCTGCAAAGAGTATGAGTGAATTTGCTGAAATGTTGCAAACGCTTGAAGAAGGGGAGTTTGTTGGTGATTTGACGGCAGAAGAGTTACAAAGGGTGTTTGATTTAAATGATGAGGAAATGAGGAAAGTATCTGAAAAAGCTCCAGAGAAATACAAAGAACCTGAACCAGAGTCTGATGAAGACGTGGAGAGTATATTTGAAGAGGAGATTGAGGTGGAGGATATCACAGAGGAACAATATCCAGAACTGTACTCCAACTTCAACAATAATCAAGCTGGTGATGAGTTTGAGGTATTTCCTAAAGAGAAGGATGCTGAGGTTGAGGAGAGGTTGAAAAAGAAAGAGTCTGAAAAACCTGAAGACCCAATGGTTAAGGATGCAAAGATTCAGGAACAGAATCAGACATTTAAAGAGTTCATGAAAGCCTTTCATGCTAATTATGTACCGCCTCCAAAGCCAATCAAGCAGAGATCGTGTTTCAAATTCAAGGGTCAAGTGTCAGGTGAAAATATAAGTTGGATGTATGCTTCAAGCTTGAGGTGCTATGGGATTAAAATAGAACATGGTATCCAGTACTTCAAGTGTGCCAAAGATTTTAGCAGCCTGCCGGTTTGGGATGTTCGTGAATTGACCAAAAAACCTTTATGATGTTGTGGCAATGATGCAATGGGTATGCAATTCAAGAAGATACTTGAAAGGGAGTGTCGGGAAGGGTCCACGAAAGAACTGGCAAGAGGTTGATAATCTTGGTGTTTCCAAAGAAGCCGGATGTGATGAAGAAAATTCCTCTGATGAAGATGCAACAGGATTTCATCAAAGATCTGAGATGGTGGTATTACAATGAGAAGACAGGTGAAGCAGTTGTTGTGTTCAAGGAGAACAATCTTTTTGTGAAGATTTATGATCCTATGTGGCTGATTAACTTGTCGAAGGCTGATATTGACGAGCTTTATTACAATCCAATCTTGTATCACCCTGATTACATGGAGCAAGCGCTGAAGTTCTAGAGGGTGATACGAGTTTGTTTTGCATTCAATATCTATGCTGGAAATAACCACGATTTGATCCGGAAAGGTGATGGGGCTGCTGCAGATCTTCAAGGCTGATGAAGAACGGTCCAGCTATTGCCAAGGGGGAGTTTGTTGATACACGATATGGCAATGAGCTAGATCAGAAAAAGATACGAAGATTTCATGTTTTGGGTCTGATGGCCGTACTCCGGCCAAACCTTGGCCGAGCCTTGGCCGAACCTCAGGTTCAGACAAGCCAAGGAGTTCGGACATCCGATAAGACTATAGATAGATTTTGTTTGTGTCTTTGTATTAAGTTTTGAGAGTGAGCGAACTTTTGTATGTGAGATTGTGTGTGTACTCTAATTCTCTTGTTATCACGTTTTAATGAGAGATTGAGTTTATTTACATTGTTGTGTTTGCATTCTCACGTATACGATTGTTATCGACCAAACCGATCCAACACTCAGTCACTTTCAGCATTGACTTGGTGGAATGCTCAGATTCAAATGTTGGGAATCGATGCTGCTAATGCCATGACGTGGCAAGAGTTTAAAGATGCGATCATGGAGGAGTTTTGTCCTCGCGATCAGGTTAAGAGGTTGGAACTCGAGTTTGTGAATTCCAAGATGGTAGGCTCAGAGATAGAGTAGTACACTGCTAGATACCATGAGTTTTCAATACTATGTCCAACAATGGTCGATGCTGATTACAAAAAGATTGAAAGGTATGTGGACGGACTGGCTCCGCAAATTCAGGGTATGGTAACCTCCTCAAACCCGCTCAACGTGCGACAAGCAATCAGGCTGGCATACAAGCTGACAGATCAGGCGGTAGCCCAGGGGACTCTACCACCAAAGAAATCTCTGAAAACTGCTCTTGATGGGAAAAGGAAACGGGATGAAGAACCTATCAACAACAATGCTGGCAACAACTTTGGGAGGACTTCAAACTCCAAAAACCAGAACAAAAGATTTGACAACTCCAAGAGTGGTTTCAATAACAGTGGAAGCGGTAACCAGAACCGTCAAGGTAGTAGTGGTCAGAACTCGAACCGATACAAGGGAAAGGCACCCTACTGCAACAGGTGCAACATGCATCACACTGGTGACTGCAACAAACCTCCATGTGAGCGATGTGGAAAGATGGGGCATATGGCCAAGAATTGCTGGAGTGAACTACCGAACCAACCAAGGCAAAACAATGATGGCCCCCGGGGATGTTTTGAATGTGGAAAACCGGGTCATGTGAAGAAAGATTGCCCCCAACTTAAGAAGAATGGAAACAACAACAACCACCACAAATAACAACAATGGTGGAGGTGGTGGTGGTGGAAACAGGGGAAATGCTGCTAGAGGACGTGTGTTTGTCATGGGGTCGGGTGAAGCAAAGAATGATGCCAACGTGATAACTGGTAAGTTTCTTCTCAACAACTACTTTGCAAATGTACTCTTTGATTGTGGTGCCGAGAAAAGTTTTTTTCAACAAAGTTTTGCAAGTTGATAAAGGCCAATACGAAACCTCTAGAAGCTAGGTACACTGTTGAACTAGCTAATGGTAAGCGTATTGATGCAACACATTTAGTCAAGGATTGTACCTTAGAACTCTCTGGCCATAAGTTCAGCATAGATTTGATGCCTTTCACAATCGGTATCTTCGATGTAATAATCGGTATGGACTGGTTGTCCATGCACCACGCAGAACTCGTCTGCCAAGAGAAAGTCGTACGTATAACCATCGCAAACGGAGAAGTACTCTCGATTCAGGGTGAGAAGGGAGGCACTGTCTCCGGGATCATATCGTACCTCAAGGCCCAGAAGTATCTTCGAAAAAGACACGTAGCCATTCTAGCAACGGTTACGGATCAGACCCTGGCGGAAAAGAAAATTGAAGATTTTCCGATAGTGCGCGACTACCCCGATGTATTCCCGGAAGAACTATCTGGTTTACCTCCGCATCGACAAGTGGAGTTCGGAACCGATCTTGTCCCCAGTGTAGCTCCGGTTTCCCGAGCTCCATATCGTTTGGCTGTGAACGAACTACATGAGTTATCCACTCAATTACAGGAGTTATTAGATAAAGGTTTCATCAGACCCAGCTCGTCGCCATGGGGCGCGCTAGTATTATTCGTCAAGAAGAAAGATGGAACGTTCAGAATGTGCATTGACTATCGTGAGCTCAACAAGGTTACTATTAAGAACCGGTATCCTCTCCCTCGGATCGACGACCTCTTCAACCAATTGCAAAGATCCAGTTACTACTCAAAAATCGACTTAAGGTCCGGGTATCATCAACTTTGAGTCCGCGAAGAGGACATTTCAAAGACAGCTTTCAGAACTCGCTACGGTCACTACGAGTTCCTGGTTATGCCTTTCGGCTTAACGAATGTACCAGCGGTGTTCAAGGACCTTATGAATAGCATGTGCAAACCTTACATAGACCAGTTCATGATTGTTTTCATCGACGACATACTCGTTTACTCAAGGATGAAAGAAGAACACGAGGAACATCTACGGTTAATCTTAGAGTTATTAAGGAAAGAGAAACTTTACGTAAAATTCTCAAAATGCGACTTCTGGATTCAAGAGGTTCAATTTCTGGGTCACATCGTCAATGAGCAAGGTATCCATGTTGATCCAGCCAAGGTGGAGGCGATCAAGAATTGGTCTACCCCAAGAACACCAACGAAAATTCGGCAATTTCTAGGGTTAGCGCGTTAATATCGTTGTTTCATTAAGGGATTTTCTCAGATAGCTCAACCGTTAACCTCTCTCACGCATAAAGGCGTTCAGTACCGATGGGGTGATAAAGAAGAGGCGACATTTCAAACCTTGAAAGAGAAACTTTGTACCGCACCTATACTATCCCTACCCGATGGTGTTGACGACTTCGAGGTCTATTGTGACGCTTCTATCTAAGGACTTGGATGTGTTTTAATGCAAAGAGGTAAGGTCATCGCTTATGGGTCAAGGAAGCTAAAGTCTCACGAAAAAAATTACACGACTCATGATCTGGAGTTAGGAGCAGTTGTGTTTGCCCTAAAATTTTGGAGACATTACCTATATAGTACCAAGTGGACGATATACACCGATCATAAAAGCCTCCAGCATATCTTCGAACAAAAAGAACTTAACATGAGGCAGCGTAGGTGGGTTGAGCTGCTAAATGATTTCAACTTAGCGAAATAGTATCGTCTGGGCAAGGCCAACGTCGTGGCCGATGCTCTGAGCAGAAAGGAACATGTGAAACCCAGAAGGGTACGAGCTCTACAACTCACAATTCATGCAGGATTACCGGATAGAATCCTGGATGCTCAGAAGGAGTCCCTGAAAGAGGGAAACTACGAGTCTGAATCCCTGAATGGCATAGATGGAACTTCGAAGGTTAATTCGGATGGAATCCGCTACTACAAGGATCATGTTTGGGTACCTTTCCATGGAAACCTTCGGGAACTGGTGATGGAAGAGGCTCACAAGTCTCGATCCTCGGTCCATCCCGGTTCAGACAAAATGTACCAAGATTTGAGAGGACTCTATTGGTGGC
Source organism: Deinandra increscens subsp. villosa (assembly GCA_039602395.1). Classification (NCBI taxonomy): domain Eukaryota; kingdom Viridiplantae; phylum Streptophyta; class Magnoliopsida; order Asterales; family Asteraceae; genus Deinandra; species Deinandra increscens. The sequence continues at coordinate 61,423,068 of JBCNJP010000023.1, forward strand.
CCAATATGAAGGCTGACATCGCTAAGTATGTCAGTAAATGTTTGACATGCTCTAAGGTCAAAGCAGAACACCGGAGGCCACTAGGATTACTACAACAACCGACAATTCCCGAGTGGAAATGGGAAGAAATCTCCATGGACTTCATCACGGGATTGCCCCGTACTCCCCGTGGAAATGACATGATTTGGGTCATTGTGGAAAGGTTAACTAAATATGCCCATTTCTTAGCTCTCCAAGAAAGTGACAAGACAGACAAACTGGCACAAATTTACATCAATGAGATCGTCAAGTTCTACGGAGTGCCCTTATCAATTATCTTCGATCGAGACCCTAGATTCGCTTCGCATTTTTGGAGATCCTTTACAATTAGCCTTGGGTACTCGCTTGGATATGAGTACCGCATACCATCCGTAAATAGATGGCCAAACCGAGCGTACAATCCAAACTCTTGAAGATATGCTCCGAGCTTGCGTAATGGATTTCGGAAAGAACTGGGAAGTTCACTTGCCACTGGTCGAATTCTCTTACAACAACAGTTACCACACCAGTATTGGAGCCACTCCCTTTGAGGCTCTCTACGGACGGAAGTGTAGATCACCGGTCTGCTGGGCCGAGGTCGGTGACAGTCAACTCACTGGACCGGAACTAGTGTACGAAACGACATAAAGAATCGTACAAATCAGAAACCGTATAAAAGCCACAAGAGACCGACAAAAGAGTTATGCAGACAAACGTAGAAGGCCATTAGAAACCGTATAAAAGCCACAAGAGACCGACACTCGAGGTTGGTGACCGTGTACTGTTGAAGGTCTTGCCCTGGAAGGGTGTTGTACGCTTTGGAAAGCGCGGGAAGTTAAACCCCCGCTATATAGGACCCTTCCCGATAACAGAAAAGATTGGAACGGTGGCGTATCGCTTGGACTTGCCACCTGAGCTAGATGGGGTACATAACGTGTTTCACGTTTCGAATTTGAAGAAGTGTCTGGATGACGACACTTTAATAGTTCCACTGGAGGAACTCCACATTGACGAACAACTCCGATTCATAGAACAACCCGTTGAGATAATGGGACGCGAGCAGAAAGCATTAAAAAGAAGTAAGATTCCAATCGTCAAAGTCAGATGGCATTCTAAACGTGGACCGGAGTTCGCGTGGGAACGAGAAGACCAGATGAGAAAGAAATACCCTCACTTATTTGATCAAGCCTCCGCATAAAACCAAGGTACTATCTAAATTTTCGAGACGAAAATTCTTTAACATGGGGAGGCTGTGACAATCGTCACTTCCCACGTTAACGCTGTTAAGTTTTTCCGTTAGTTCCGTTAGTAACCCTGTGGCTCGTTATTTGAATGATTACATATTTGTGTACGTTTATTTGCTAGTTAATTTTACTATCTTGTTTTGTGAATTTATTTCATGACCTTATGTGTTAATGGTAAAAATTTACATTTTATGCGAAATCGGGCTTCGTGCGTAAATTTGGATTTTTATGTATAAATGATATATATACTTGTCCCGACTAAACATTACTTGTTAAATGAGTTTAAAAACAATTAGAAACATTTTTAGAAATTTTACTTCACAAGTTTTTAGTAAAAAACCCATTTAGTTGAGTTTTATGCTTAATGTGTTAAAAATAAAGTTTGAGGGGCCTAATGTGTAAATTTTTATAACACAAAATCTGCCCATCTCCTCCCCCATTTCCCATTCATGCATCATCATCTTCATCCTCCCTCTCTTTCTCACGGCTCAAAACACCCACACACACACACACACATACGAATTCAGTAAAATCAAGCTTCAAGAAGGTGAATTCAAGCTACTACAAGGCTCAAGAAAACTCAAGGAAGCATCCTCTTCTTCCCTTCTCCTTCTACCCGCGATTTCTCTTTCAAAATTCGTAAGCCCTAGATCTTGAAAACTTGAAATTGTTAGTTGCATGTGTGTTCTTGAGTGTTTATGTGCTAAATGGAGTGTTATGATGCTCATGAACCATGATTTAGGTTAAGTTATGTTAACTCATGATTTGGGACAGATTTTAGAATGATTTTAAAGCTGGAAATTTAACTTAAAAAATCTGCTATGAATGTTCTTGTATGAATGTTGGGTGTTTGGACATGGAAATTGGGTGTATGTACTTGTATGCTAGTTTTTATGTTGGGTTTTTGCTATGTATTTGGTGTGCTTATGTTTATAACTGAAAATCCATGTAAAAAATTTTATAATGATGTTATTAGAAGTTGGATGACCGAATTATTGCTCAAAATCTTTAAATCAAGACTTTTATAAACTCTAAAAATTGGACATATTCGGCCAGATTTTTAGCCCATTTTGCAGAGGTCATAACTTGTTCAATATTGCTCGGAATTAGTTGATTATTTTTCCCTAGTAAATTATTATGTCTTAGCTTCAAGTGGGCTACTCGTAAGCCTTCTAAAACATCTTTTGGTCATCCAAATCACTGCTGCAAGTTAGGTGTGCAAAGCTGTCATTTTCTATGAAAAGTGGACTTTTCAAATTGGTTGGGCATGCTAATCTTGTTTGATTGACAAGTTTATTAATTGAAAATGAGGTTTATATATTAAAAGTAGGACCTGGAAAGTTTCATACATAAATTCAAAGTTTTGTACAAGTTATGCACATTTTAAGTTTACTTTGACTATTTTACTAAAAGCTGACAATGCCAACTTCCGACGCGCATAACTTTCTCAATACTTAACATATTGACTTGATTCTTTTTGAAACATTTCCTAAATGATGTGTAGTATATACCTGTAAAATTTCAGGAGTTAACTCCAAGAAATGAGTAATTTAAATATGCCACCAAATTTGTGCCTCAAGTTTGACTTTTTGTATGCATTTTGACTTGAGATGCAAATCCATGTTTTTCTCCTAAGTTTGGACTTGTGTGTGCATTATATTACTTGTATGAATGCATAAAACTTGTTTGGGTGCTTATATGCTATATTCTTCCTAGCAACAACTTCTAATCCGGTTAGGCCGTAGTTACCCAATTAGGTCGATCTTGACCAACCTGTAGAACCAAGTCCTGCGTACCAGTGCAGCCTAAGGTGAGTATCACTTACTAATATAGTTGCATCCGGTAAAGGATGGCAACAACACCGTGAAGGTATTTCTTTACTTAAGTAGTTATCCACTATATATCACATGTTTCACTGGATTGCTTTTAGTATCAAAAGTCCTTACTTTATCGGGCCACTAATATAGAATAGTGAGGTAATGTTGAGTAGTACTACTGGGGATTGACACCCCCGCTTAGCGGTGCACATGATGCACCCTCCCGACTGGCGGTCGGACTGAGACCAATATTAGCCTAGGACTACCGTGATCGGGAAAGACATGGGGAAGGCAAAATTACATAGGTTATGCTTGTGATAGATTGTCAGCTTTGGTTTCGAACGTTCAGGTGAACATAAGCATAGGCTAGCTACCTATTGATATGGATATTACCTGCAACTTGTATAACTTATTTACGAATTGATCTTTTGCTATTTGTATGCATTGTTGGCCTGCATAATGTTATATAGACTGCATTACTGAACTCACCAGCCCTTTTGCTGACTTTGATTGATGGATACTTTTCAGGTCGTTAGGTGGATCGTGGATGGCACGGATGGCGGTAGTACACTTGACTTATAAACCTTTGGGGAATCTGTATTTTGAACACTTAACTCATGTATTTTGACAAACTAAACTTGTAAACCCGTTGATGTGCTTCCGCTGAACTGTTTTACTAAACTATGCTTTATTTTGGTAATACATGTTTTACGATATGTTAAATTTACTTTTATGGCTTGGTTGTAACTAAAATCTAGGATCCTGGTCTGGATCATACCCCCACACGGTATTACCCTGTTAGTGGAAAATTGGGGATGTGACACATTTACATGTGCATTCCATGTTACATCTACTCTACTATAAATTGTTCTATGACGCTGGAAATTTATCACAACCTTGTCTACCCTACTATCACTATTCGGTCTGATTCCTAAGGATGATTACGAACCCTCACCCCTAACACCCGAGACACGGATGTTTCCTCAGTAAACGCCAGTCTCCAAAGATAAAGTCAACGAACAGAAAGACGCATACGAGCCACGGATTGGCTAGTCACTTAGTTTCCGAAGTTGTTGTGTCTACTGAATCTACTCATGATGTACTTATTTTATATAAACAACTCCGTACTTATCTCCTACATCAAGTCTGATTGACAACCCATGGTGATAGTCACACCTAGGAAGTCCACCTTCATACCACATTAAGAAGCGATCTTTCTCTCGCCCTCACTTCCCCTCCTTTCTCTTTCTTTCTTTCTCTCGCTGAGACCGCTTCTAAGCGGCAGCAACTAGCCAATGCCTGCCATTAGAATGGACATTTAACTCCCCGCCAAGAGATAAGGAGAATATCCCCAGCATTCACGAGATTTGGAGAACTCGTCAAACTATCGCACCCGTATCTACAGCCTACGTCATAACTCGGAGATCGAGATGTTTAAAGGACGCATTACTAAGATGAGGATCATGCCTAGTTAGTGGACCAACACCTCTAGCATGAGGCATGCTTGCGTGATGAACTCACGAGATAAAACCACCTTTCTCGCATTTATGTGTGGAATAGATCAAGAAGCGCGACGCCATGACTGAGCAACCCTCGCCTGCCATTTAGGAAAAGCACCAATTGTCCATATACCTTAAGTCACTTTTGCAATTATGAAGAAACTCTCGCATGAGTGTATCAATGCCATCCAACTCAAAGACACTCCAGAATACTATATCTGAAACCTGGTCAGGACTTATCAGGATATGCGACAGGAGTTAGGCCAGCAACAAGGAAGTCTACATAGAGAACCTACGTCAGTCATGTCCACAATAGGGACAAGCAGCCCGACCATCCTGTTCAATGTTCCAAACGCCCGAAGCAGTGGTCAACACTTAGGCACCCGTGACCTACGTGGGACTACAAGACATCGCAGGAAGGATTGCCCAAATGCCAAGGATCAAGAATGCTAAAGAAGCTAGAAGTGTAGCATTCACCATCAACATAGAACATGCCCGATAAAACCCCGACCTTGTCACGGGTACATAACTCCTTAATCGACCGTCATGCTTAGGATTTACTCGCTACTGGAGCCGCTAGAATCTTTGTGTCTATTGATTCTAGCCCGTAGAATAAGTTGTCGATAATCTTACTCAAGCCGCTGAGATTATGTAAAGTTGCTCACAAGGACTGTTGGATCATTCATTTGACACCGACTTGCTTCCTGTCAAACTGGAGAGTTTTGGCATAATTATTGGAATGCAATGGTCATCGACAATCCGCGCATAGATTGTTTTCCTTGGGAAGGTACTCGGGATAATGCTGGTAAATGGTGAAACTCTAAGTAAGAAGAGTGGGACGAAACTAAGTTATTTCCTGCATAAAGTCCAGGAAAACTCGTGAAGGATGTCATGCTATTCTAGCTCATGTTGTTGAGGATAGGTCGAAGAAGACGCTACTAGAAGATGTGCCGTCTGTTCAGAAATTTCTTGGAGTCTTCCCTAAACATTTTCCTCGTCTACCCCGCCTAGACAAGTGGAATCCCATATCAACTTGGTGCCTAGAGCCGCACGAGTTTTCCTGATCATCGTATGGAGTCCCATCGACCGAAATGTGAGAGTTGTCTAGATATTTATAGGAACTGCCAGACAAAGGATTCACTAGGCCGAGCTTTTCGTCATATGAAGCCCCTGTCCCGGTTGCCAAAAAGAAAGATGAACCTTTCCGGAAGTATTTCAATTATTGTGAGTTGAACAATCTAGCGGCAAGGGACCAATATTCACTCCTAAGAATCGACAATCGACTCGGCCAGTTGCAAAGGTCAAGTTGCTACTCAACGATTTAATCAAAATCAGGATACCACCGGCTTAGAGGTTGTGAAGAAAACAACGCCAAGACAACATTTAGGACTTGTTATGGTAGCTTTTAGTTTTTATCTATGCCTTCTGATTTGGCAGAATTCACCCGCCGTGTTTATGGACTAATGAACCACGCGAGCAAACCCATATAGGGATAAATTTATTATCATGAACATTGAAAATATCGTAATCTACTCTTGTAGTAAGAATGAATAGGAGTAAACATTTAAGACTTTTCTAGAGTTGCTTGGAAGTAAGAAATGTATGCGAAATTCTCCAAATGTGACATATTGGATTCGCGAGGTACATTTCTTAGGAGATGTGGTTGAAGATTGACGTATCTAAGTTGATCCGTATAAGGGTTGAATCCATGAAGAATCGGAGCACTCCCTCGACTCTGTCGGAAATCCAAAACACTTAGGTCTCGCTAGCTACTACAATAGATCCATGAGAGAAATTCATCGCCTACACCTCTTGAGCGTAAAGAATTATACAACCCACGAATTAGAGCAAGGAGCCATAGTGTTTGCTCTAAGGATTGGTGTAAAACACGTAATCGATCTTGCTAGTGCATTATTACAATCGGATTTGGACACCACGAGGTAAATAATCTTCTTTATATTGATCACAGCTCGTAAACAGAGAGTACAGAGAGTATTCATGTTACACTAGTAAAAACACACAGTTAAGAAAGCTCAGACCTTACTCACACTCTCTAAAACAAACTGAGACCTATATATAGAGACTGACCAGCGGACCAACTTACTAGTGTACCAGGTGGTCCGGCGTACCACCTGGTCCGCCACTGATCCGCTGGAACTATAAAATACAAACTTATAAATTACATATTCAAAATACCAAGACCTAGCACTAGACAACACAAAATGCTCTAACAAACTCCCCCTTGTCTTGTGCTAGTCTTCAGAAGCTCTTGACTCTGTCTTCTTCCAATCCCTTCTTCTGTTATTTCCAGCGTGTATCCCACCACCAAAACAAACTCGTATAACCTTCTGAAATTGCATAGCTTGATCAAAACATTCAGGCTTGTAAAGAATCTTGTTAGAATGCAGCTTTTCAATATCATTCTTCGACAGATTTATCAATGACATTGGGTCGTAGATTCTCACAACCTTGTTATCTTCTTTAACCACAATTACTGCTTCACCAGAAACTTCATCATAGTACCACCACCTCAAAGTTTTGATGAAATCCTGTTCCAGCCTTTTTAAAGGTATCTTCTTGAGCTGAACTGGCTTCTTATATTTCAGAATCACTACTGGTCTGCCTGTGATAGGATGAATATATGTTGGATGCTCAGAGTAAGTTGGTCTTTGAGGAGTCAAAAACCTGAATCTTCCTTGACACTCTTCAATTAACTTCTCTTTAAACACAGCAGCCAAAAGATTTCCTCCATGATTCAAAAACGGACTTCTAGACAAGTCCCTCACATCACAAACAGGTAACGTGTTGAACCTTGAAGCATTCATCAAATATATAATCCCAAACTCCTTTTTGATAGCATAGCATTTGAGTTCAGAATCACACATCTAGCTAATAATCTTTCCAGAAGCTTGTCTTCCTTTTCTGTCAAAATACCTTTTCTGATCAATAATCTTTGAAGACTTTTCAACTTGAACTGGAAGCTTCTTTGCTCTTTGTTCTTTTAACCAAGCTTCAAACAACAGCTTCTTTTCCTCTTCTTCGGACACATCAACAGACTCAGATGTTTCAGGTTGTTCTAATTGTTTCTCCGTTTCAACCTTCTCTTCACTGTCTTTACCAAAGAAATTAAAACCCTCAGAATAGTCGTTATCAGAAAAATTCCCATACATCGTTGGATCATTGGGATATTCTTCAGCTGTCATATCTTCCACCTCCACCTGTTCATCTTCAAACACAACTTCTTCTTCTGAATCATCTTCCTTGTATGGATCAGCAACTGGCACCTTATCAACATCGTCCACATTTAAAGCAAATATGGCTGCCAGCTGCTCTTTAGTGGAGGGATTAACAAACTCTCCCTCTTTCATTTCAACCCTTGATACCGGAGTCACATCATATATCTCTTTATCTGCAGACTCCCCCTGAGATGTTATGGCTGTACCAACAGTAGCAGATGATGTTCCTGCTGCATCAGTACCAGTACCAGCACCACCAACACCACCTTCTGGATTATCAGGGTCATCATTTAAAAAATTCATAACATCTTCTTCTTCTTCTCTGCAAGTTTCCTCAGGATTAGGCCTTTTCTCCCCCTGAGCAGATAAAGCAGTAAGCATCTGCTTAAGCTGCTCACCCATAGTCATAGACAATTGCTTCAACTCAGCAATTTCTCGATCTTTTGCTTCATCCTGAGCTTTTAATCTAGCAAGTTCCTTTGTATGAGATTGATCTCTGGCTACTAACTCTTTACACAAATTCCTTAACCCAGATCTCTCTTCAGCTTGCAACTTGTTTGTATGCTCTACTTTTTCAAATCTGGCTTGAAACAATGCGAGCTTTAAATCAGTAGAAGAAATTGTGGAAGTAGTTGAAGAAGTGGAAGCAGAACCAGTAGCAGACGGTCTTTTAATAGTCAACTTTCTGACTGGAGGTTGTTGTGAACTGTGAACATCAGCAGCTTTGGTGGTTGGTTGAAATGGGATTGAAGACGAAGTAGTCACTTTTTGCTTCTTGCTTGGTGGACTTTGCCCAGACTTTCGGGCATCAGCAAGAAATGACCCTTGTTGCACAACAGATCTCTTAGCCATATGCTTGACCTTTCCAGAATAAGTCACTTTCGCTTTGCCTTTATCCACGGGATTTGACTTTGCAACAGGCTCCTCCATCATAGGAGTATAAGATGGATCATCTTCAGTATCTTCAACCTGTTTGGTTCTAGACTCATAGAAAGAAGTATCTTGATTCTGAGATTTCAAATAAGCAATGTGAGCCATAGAACCTCTCTTTACTGGAATTTCTCTAGTATTGTGCAAAATGATAACATATTCACCAGAGTCTGAGTCAGTTTCAGACGAACTCTCAATAACATCATCACCCTTAGATCTAGAAGCATCATCATCCGGAACATTCACCCGTTCAGGATCATTTACAGTTTCAGAAGTTACATGCTCAGGATTCTGTTGTTGCTGAACAGATTCTTGCACAACAGGTTGTTGCAAAACAGGTTCTTGATTAGCAGGTTGCTCAATTTCATCATCTTCGACAATCTTAGTCGGAAATCCATTATCATCATAATGTAATTCATCATCAGAACTGTCAGAATGTTTAGCAGCACCATTATCTGGAGCTACATAATCAGGATTCACAAGATGACCAATCAAACGCTTATTCGGTGGAGCAACTGCATTTCCTTTTCGCTTGTAATACACGGGAATCTTTCCAACAGCCACTCTGTTCATGTGTTTCATATCTATAATGGCAGCAGCATTCTTTGGAAGATTCGGATGCATATCATTCAAAATCATCCGTATAAACCTCGGATACATGATACTTCGCACTTGTTTCACCAAAATGTTCTCTCTCATGTAGTTAAAAATCCATCCAGAGAAATTGAATTCTCTGTTTAGCACCAATGCACAAAAGAAAGATAGCACCCTCAAATCAAACTCTTCCTGACCTCTTGTTCTATTTCCAAAACACTTAATGATAACGTGCATCAAGTATTTATATGGAGGACTCATATTAGCTTTAAGATACCATGGAACATACAATTATCCATCGTACTTTATTCTTTTTAATAAAGTTATCAAATCTGCTTCAGGAAATTCAGTTGGATAATCAGCTTGATCATTTAACCGTAAAACTCTCCGCACGTCAGCTTCAGAAATAACCACATCAGTTTCTAATATCTTTGCACGAATTACTGACGGCGTCACCGAGCAATCCACTTGCGCTGAATTCCAGAACATTACCAACAAATCCTTATAAGGTGGACATTCATGAGTAGCAGCAAAAAATATTCTTGATCGTCTGACGAACTCAAAAATGTTAAGAAATTGTGGCCTCCACTTTTCTGCAGCATCTAGGAAAGCACAAACATTGTGTTCTCCAATCGATTTAAAATCTGTCATTGCTGTTCATATCATCAAAACAAACCATCATTAAAATCAGTCAATATAATCAAAATTTTCAATGACGATCTCTGATGTTAAGTAAATCACTCAAACGAATAACTTTTGAAAATTTTTTATGAGCGGATCAAACCACGGATCAAATTTGTGCATCCGGATCATCTGGTCCGGCGGACCAATTGCGGATCATATTATTCTGCAGATCACTTGATCCGGCGGATCAAATTCGTTGACTGAGGATCAGATTGGTCATCCGAATCACCTCCGGATCAGTTTGAATGTGGTCCGGCGGATCAGTTGATCCGGCGGACGATCAGTTTATCGAACAGTCAATTTGAATTTTATGCAACTTTGAAGTGTTTGTTTTGGAATCAAAGAACAAGGGTTCATTCTAGAGTGTATTGCGACTCTAACAATGTGTTTTATACACATGAACATTGGATAAATCCGGTTAAACAAGTATCCAGTCGGTTTTAATTAAAAACCGAGACTTAAATCTCAATTTTAACCCTAATCAGACAACCGTTTCAGAAATCAAGAACATCAACCTGTGCGTAATCAGTGCACCAACCTGTAGCAACAAAAATTTCGAGCAGCACTTCGTTATCGGATGAGAAATCAAGAAAAATATGAATGAGAGTGGTTTTCGGGTTTCTGTGTTGAATGTATGTGATCCGCGAGTTATGAACTCTCGCGGATCAGAATTATCTTTTATACCCAATGTGGTCCGCCGGCGGATCATCTGGTCCGCCAGATCAAAAAATGACCACATTACCCCTTATCATCAAATTTCTCATTTTTCATCATAAACGTTCAATTTCTTCAATTTCAAACATGATAATCTGATTTAGCATCGATTGTGATTCATTAAACAACAGATTGTCGATTCTGAAATTCAGTTGATCTAAACCAAAGCAGAAAGAAAATCTTTTTGAATTTTGACAAAATTATATCAAAACACACGAAAATATTTTTGATTTTTCGAACTTATGCTAAAACACACCTAAAATCTTTTTGAATTTTCTAAAATAAGCAGAAATAGCAAACCAACAGAAATCAAGAAATCAAAAAACAATAACAATAAGTTATATTTTTGTGAGAAAGATCGCAACATGAGATCATATCAGTGAGATGCACTTAACACACCTCAATTTCAACCTAATCAGCATGCAAATCAAGTTGTCCACGAATACAACACATAATGTTTATTTCAGCCAATTCAAATCAATTTTTACAGTTTTCTGATATGCATTAGGTATATTTATCAAGTACAGAAATCACGGCACCCACAAACTCAAGTAATTGATAATCTGATTTATTCTTTTTTTTTTAATTTTTTTCACTAATTCATCACAGAATCTATGTACAGAGACAATTGGTTCATAGTGTTTCATGCAAAAAGAAAGCAGAACCCTAAACAAACAACAATTAGGTCGGCCGGTAGGTACGCAGAGAAAGTCCGATTGTTTAGGAAAATAAGAAATAGAAAATAAAGCAGAAAGCGTATAATCCAACAACAATCAGGTCGGTCTTGAGGACACGCAGAGAAAGTCCAATAGATTATACTAAACACCAAGAAAATAAAGCAGAACGTCAAACGAACAACAATCAGGTCGATCTTCCGATACGCAGAGAAAGTCCGATCGTTTGACAAAATAAAGAAAATAAAACAAGTTTAAATCATTGCAAAATAAAGCATGCATACACTAAGACCATCTCTTATTCTCTTTTTGAATTTTTCATATAAGCTCAGCATTAAACAAAAACAAGAATCATGGTTCGCCACAGATTTCAGACAGGCATTATCTTTATATCATACTAACATGTATCAGATATGAATGGCACATTCAATGAAAAAAGCGAGTATCTACATCCTTTCAATCTAGTCTATCCATGGTCAGTAACATTCACTGATGTACTATCATTTCTCACGAGGTTGGATCACATTTCTCAAATATTTGGAATTTTCCAATTTTTTTATGCTTTTGCATCTTTCAATTTTTTTTTATGCTTTTTCATTTCTGGAACACAAAACAGCACACTATTTTTGTATTTTTCATATTTCTCCCCCTAAAAAGCAGAAAACATTAACAAAAAAAAAATAAAACGAAAAGCAAAAATGATCAACTGAACCAAATCATGTGACATTTAACTTAGTAATCCCATTGATTTTCAACAAAATTTGGAACCGAGTTTTATCAAAAGCTTTTGTAAACAAATCAGCTCGCTGAAAATCCGTGTGAATTTTCTGCAAATCAATTAGTTTCTTTTCAAAGCAATCACGGATAAAGTGATATCGAATCTCAATGTGCTTACTTTTAGAATGCTGAACCGGGTTTTTAGTGATGGATATAGCAGTCGAGTTATCAATAAACATCGGAGTAGTAAGAAAATTCAAACCATAGTCGCGTAACTGTTGTTGTATCCACAAAACTTGTGAACAACAACTAGAAGCAGCCACATATTCCGCCTCTGCTGTAGACGTTGCAACCGAAGTTTGCTTTTTGCATTGCCACGACACCAGTCGTTCTCCCAAAAACTGACATCCTGCGGTTGTAGATTTGAAATTGATTTTACAGCCATAATATTCGGAGTCAGAATATGCTGATAACTCGAACTTATTATCATTAGGATACCAGATTCCCAGATCCGGATTACCCTTCAAATATGCAAAAATTCTCTTTACTGCCATCAGATGAGAAGCATTTGGAGCTGCCTGATACCTAGCACACAAGCACACAGCAAACATTATATCAGGACGAGATGCAGTTAAATACATAAGCGAACCAATCATAGCCCTAAACAATGTGGGATCAATAGTTTCACCAGTCTCATCTGGTGCTAAACCATGTGAAACCTGGATTGGTGTACTAGGAACCCGAACATCGCCAATCTTAAACCTAGCCAAAATATCAGACACATATTTGGTTTGGTGTAAGAATATGCCTTTGGCCGATTGATGAACTTGAAGACCCAAAAAGAACCCCATCTCGCCCATAGAACTCATTTCAAACTTTGTTTGCATCACACGTTCAAAGTCCTTGCATAACGCGTCATTTGTGCTTCCAAAAATGATATCGTCCACATAAACTTGGACAAGTAACAGATCCTTTCCAAACTTCTTCGAAAACAGCGTACAATCCACCTTTCCTCGCCGAAAACCGTTTTCCAACAGGTGCGTAGATAAAGTTTCATACCAAGCTCTCGGGGCTTGATGCAATCCATATAAAGCCTTGTCTAACTTGTACACTTTGTTTGGATAATCTGGATCATAAAAACCAGGCGGCTGCTTCACATACACTTCCTCACGAATCAACCCATTAAGAAATGCACTCTTGACATCCATTTGATACACTTTGAATCCATGATATGCCGTGAAAGCTAAAAAGATTCTGATAGCCTCGATTCGTGCAACAGGAGCATAAACTTCATTGAAATCAACACCTTCAATCTGTGAGAAACCCTGAACCACCAATCGAGCCTTGTTTCGAACAATTATACCTCGATCATCTTTCTTACATTTAAATACCCATTTAGTACCACATGGTTCTTTGGAATTTGCGGGTAAATCCACGAGATGCCATACACCCAATTTCTGAAATTGCTGCAACTCTTCTTGCATAGCCTCAACCTAAGAAGCATCTTCCAACGCCTGATCGACATTGGTTGGTTCAACTTGAGACAAAAAACATGAATGAAACACATCATTCTGAACTCCTGAATCCCTGATGTCAGCAATTAAAGCATCAACGGAATCTGCTACTTGATGACGTGTGTGAACCCCAGAACTCGGATCACCAATAATATTCTCTTGAGGATGAATGGTGTGTATCCTCAGAGTAGTTGAATCAGCAACAGGAATATTATCTGCCAAATTATTAGGTAAACTTGCATCTGCTTCTTCTGTGCTTGAAAGATCATCTAACGGTAAAAAAACTGGTGCCGAAGAACTTGTACTTGGTAACGGAATTGGATCGTCAACAGGTGTTGACTCAGCTTCATGATAAGAACTTTCATCATCATCGTCAGACGAACTCATCGTTTCTAAACTAGAAACATCCTGACTAGAAGAAGTAGTAACAGATGAATTTGGAAGCTTAGGAATCCATGACCCGGAACCAGGAGTAGACAATGTATACATTATAGCAGCAGATAAGATTTCAGACTCATCTTCTTCATCAGAACTCTTTTGTGCAGCCGAGAACGAATCAACAAAAGAATTATAATCAAAAGCTCGAGAGTCAACCGATTTAGGTTGTAAAAAGGTATGTCGATGACAATCCACATTCATATGATTCTCAATGGTTTTGGAAGACGTAAAATAAACCCTTTTCATTGGATGATGATATCCAACAAAAATGCCTTCAACAACTTTAGCATCAAACTTTCCACCTTCCTTGAGAACCGTGCATGAACACCCAAATGGTTCCAAGAAATTCAAATTTGGCTTTCGACCTCTGATCAATTCATAACTTGTCTTGTTAAATCTTTTAACAATCAGAACACGATTGAGCACATAACATGCAGCATGAACAGCTTTAGACCAAAACGTAATTGGTAAATGTGCATCAGCTAGCATCGTTCAAGCCGTTTCAATCAATGTTCGATTCTTTCGTTCAGCTACTCCATTTTGTTGCGGAGTATACGGCGCACTGAATTCGTGATAAATTCCAAACGAACCACAGAAAGCCTTCATTTTGTCATTTTTGAATTCAGAACCATTGTCAGTACGAATGCGACAAACTTTATGCTTATACAACGATTCAAACTTAGATAACATGTTCCGAATTGAATCTGGAGTATCAGCCTTGGTCGCCAAAGATGCCACCCACGCAAATCTTGAGAAGTCATCCGTAATCACCAAGCAATAGAAACTACCCTCAATACTACGAACATTCATAGGACCAAACAGATCCATATGAAGCAGTTCCAAGGGAGTGACAATCGAATTCAAACGCTTAGAAGGATGAGACTTCTTTTTCTGTTTACCTTTCTTACATGAGACACACACATCATTGATAGAGAATCTATTCTTTAAAACACCTTCTACCAAAGAATGATTGACCAAGTAATTCATCTTTCGGTAATTGATGTGACCCATGCGTCTATGCCACAGAATTGATTCCTTTTCAGTAGCTTTTGAGATGAAACATGTAGCAGATACAGCAGATGAAGTCTGATTCATATTTAACACATATAAGTCCTGAAATGTGGGAGCTCGCATCACAATCCAGTCTTCAGGAATTCGAATGCCAGGTTTCAGAATCAAGCATTCTGAACTTGTAAAAGCAGCCGTGTACTGCTTATCACAAATTTGAGATACGCTTAACAAGTTGTGCTGCAGCTCTTGCACAAATTGAACTTTTTCAAAAGTAATCTTCTCGTTACCCAACTTCCCTTCACCGGTTATCTTCCCACCTTTATTGCCAGCAAAAGTAACATTTCCTCCTTGAATTGGTTTGACTTCAGACAGCAAGGAAATATTACCCGTCATGTGCCTGGATGCTCCATTATTAACGACCCAAAAGTTGTTAACAACTGGCTTTCGAGCACCTTGCACATAGTAGCAAGCAATTAGTGAGTATCTGGACCCAAGCATTCAGCTTTGGGTCGACCGGTATCTTCCGAATAATCCTCAGTGGCTTTTGAAGTCATTTTAGGCAGCCACTTTTGCCTGACAGATGGAATGGATGAATCAGCAGTAGTATCTGAAGTAGAGTTATTACCAAAAAATTTGTAAGATTTATTGAAAAAATTTCTCCTTTTAAAATGTTGTTTGGTAACAATCTTTTCATCATCCATCTTGGGCTTTGCATCAGATTTTGAATCTGAATATGATTGCGTATAAGCTGAAGCCCTTTTTCTAGCTAAAACAGGACACCGACTACGAATATGTCCTATTTCAAAACAACAATAACACCTTCGGAGATCAACAAAACCCTTAGGAACACCATCCTCAAAATTATTAGGAATGTTATCATTGTAATTTGATTGAACACCTTGTTTAGAAACATTGGTTTTAAACCTTCTTCCTTTGGAGATTGGCAAAGGTTTAAACAAAGGGCCAATGTATCCATGTTCATTGTAAAATCCATAGTCATCAACACCACAACGATCAGCATATCCTTTAGGTTTAACATTTTTGGTTTTGTTTTGTTCAAATTTACCAAAATCATCATGAAAATTGTAATCATCACAAAAACCAAACGCTTCATAATCAAAACTATTAGTTTCTGATGAATACTAACCATCAGAGTTATAAAAACTCTTTGGTGAGTAAGATGATTGTTTTGATTTAGTCTTAAACTTTTGATCATTTGATGACTTTGGTTTCTCAGAAGGCCTTTGACCTTTGGAGGATGATCCTTGATCATTTGAACCAGACGGCACATCAGACAAAACAACGAACTGCTCGTCTTCAAGATCTGACTTAACCACCTCAGATGGTTCTACGTACCACACTTTGGCAACACGTGATGGATCAACACAAATTAAAGGAAAATCTAAATCAGAAAACAATGAATCACTTCCTTTCAAGCTATACATTCTCAATTTCTGAGAAGAATCACCATCAGCAGTTTTGCCTTTCAAAGTTTCATCAAACTTTCCATTTTTGGCAAATTTCTTTTCACGTTTTTGAAATTTCTGAGGTTTCTTTTGATTGACCTTAGAATTTCCAGCAAACTGTCCAAACCCAACACCATTTAATTTTGCACTTCTTTCAGGTGCTTCTGGTATAGCATTGACATCAGGTGTGATTGTGTTACTTACAGAAACAGCATCTCTTTCAAAAAACAAATCTGGACCTTTAGTAAATTTTGAATTTTCAAATGTTTTCATTGTTTTTGCAGTTTCAAGTATTTTCTGAGCAGCCTCTAATGGTGTTAGTTTGACACTTTGAGGCTTAACCTCAGTGACAGGTTTTTCAACCTTAGAATCACTGGATTCAGACTGTTTTGACACCTCAACCTTAGGTTTGGACACATGTTTGCCTGATTTCTTCTTATCAGTGCTTTTGGATTTATCAGATGATCCCTCAGTAAACATTGAGTAATCAAACACAACACCAACTTTGGTTTCAGATTCCCTTGGTCCTAAACCATGAACAATAGGTGGAGGAACTGAGTTACACCCGGATTCTTTGAGCAAATCTTTTAAATGTTCATCTTTGCAAAAAAAACTTGCAAAGGAAGATGAATTTTTGAAATTTTCAAGTTGCCTTTTAAGATCCAAAATTTCAATGTTTAATTCGGAAATTTTAGCATTTGCTTCAGCAAGCTTCTTTTCACTAAAAATATAATCTTCCGTTTTGTTATTAAGCTCAATTTTTGTGCTCAGAACCACAGCATGTTCACTTTTCAGTTCAGCTTTAACAGCTTCCCACCGTTGTTTGTAAATTTTGACATTCTCTTATGCTAACGAGTATTTGTCAAAATACATGGTTTTCTCATCAGAGAGTTCCTTCAACTGATTAGCAGAATTAAGACAAAGTTCACAAGAATTAGAAGCAACCTGAATGTTGGCCATAAACGCATGTTGACCTTCAGCAAAGAAATCTTCACCAGGAAGATCAGGATCATCTTCAATCTTTACACTCTGCTCCTCAGTACACAGGAAAGTAGATTCATCTGGAAAATCAGCAGCCCAATCATATCTTTCACCAGTTTGTGAAACCAACGCTTTAGTGTCTGAAATTGATCCACTAGCATTTGCATTTGAACTTGAAGGATTAGTATTGCTTCCTGATGGCTTGTTACTCTGCGCAGCATACTTTTGATACAACTTTGAAGTTTCTTGCTATTTTCCCTTGGTACACTCCTTGGCAAAATGCCCATAGTTCTGACAATTGTAGCAACGAACCTTAGACTTGTCAAATCCAAGTTTTCCTTCAGGATTTAAATCCTTCCGACCCGTTCTTTGCATATACTTTTTGCCTCTGCGAACAAGCATTGCCATGGACCAGTTAATATCCATCAATTCTAAGTCATCAGAATCAATCTGTTCATAGTCTTCATCAGTTAACTCAGCACTAGTTAACTTTCCTGCAACAACTCCATCATAAGACGAAACCATTGCTGAAAATAAAGCCATAAAGTCATTTGTAGTTTTTGCTGAAAAAGCACTCTGATTGTGAGTTGGAACAGAAGACGACTGATGCGAATACACAGGATATGTTACAGCAGCTTTACTAGCATAACTTCCACTTGAAGAACCTCTAGACATGTTTGCATGACCACTTGAAGTATTTTCTACATAAAAAGCAGTAGATGGTGGATTTGAGTTAGCCTTTGCTTTAGCATGCATGGTAGAAGCATTTTCACCAAAGTAGACATCGGGATTCTGAACTTGAGATGGTAAAGTTTTAACACGCATCATATCCAGTTCCCTTGCTAGTAAATTCCTTGTAAGTTCATCATATGTGAGATCATCAAAGCTTTTATCATGAGTCAGCAACAAAATGTAACCTTCCCATTTCTCGGGCAAAGCATCTAATAGCTTTTCTTTCAATTCTCCAGCTTCAATTTTTACTCCAACAATATCAAGTTCACTGACCAAATGAGACAATCTTGAAATGAGATCATTAATGGTTTCATTCGGAACATGAGCAAAGTTATCATACTCTCGCAACAACACTTTCTTCTTGCTCTTCTTGTATTGTGCATTACCTTCACATCGATGACATAAAGCATCCCATAATTTCTTAGATGTTGTATGTGTTTTAAATTGATGCAAAATATCCTTAGGTAAAGCCATTGATAAATTGGAATATGCTTTTCTTTCAAGTTTGAATGCCTCTTTCTCAGCATCGTTCATCTTGTTAAACGGCTTCTCTTGACCAATAAACTCCCCAGTTTTGTATTTTGGAATCTCATACCCATCAAGCATAGGAGTCCAAACATTGACATCGGTCACACCGATATACGACTCATACCGAGTTTTCCAATTATGAAAATCTTCAAACTTCATCAGTTTAGGAACTTTATTCGTAGTTCCTATTTCATTATCGTAGTTCAACAACGCTTGAACAGTCGTAGACATAGCAGCAAAAGCCTGAAACGGATCCATGATTAACAAAACCTCAATTCTGTAGTCAGCGGACCAGTATATCGAACCCCGGACCAAAATCAGACCTCCGGATCAAATTCCAGGTGAACGGATCAGAAAAAATCTCCCCGGATCAAAAATCAACCCGCGGAACAAAATTCTTCTATCGGATCAAAAACACCCCGCGGATCAACTGATACGCTGCTAACTGATACGCTGCTAACTGATACACTGCTAACTGATACGCTGCTAACTGATACGCTGGAACTGCCGCGTATCAAACGATAACCGCCACGGACCAGTGTTTGAAGATTGCTTGGCGGATCAAATTCAGCAGATCACTGAATCTGATGAATTTACTCTTGCGGATCAGAATCTTCAACCGGCGGATCACCAGCGGATCACCCGCGGACCAGAAGCAAAATGCATAATTTTCACAATTTTTGACTTTTAATGCTTGAATACAACGTACAACTCAGCGAAAATGAACCAGAAGCAATCCGAATGAAGAAAACATACTGAATTGATGAAAAACTGAGAAGAATTGATCAAAATCTTACCAAAACCGAAGTTTTTCTCCCCAAAACCCGAAACCGATCTGTAAATCGCAGCAAACGAGCAAACCTGCTCTGATACCACTTGTAAAATACGTAATCGATCTTGCTAGTGCATTATTACAATCGGATTTGGACACCACGAGGTAAATAATCTTCTTTATATTGATCACAGCTCGTAAATAGAGAGTACAGAGAGTATTCAGGTTACACCAGTAAAAACACACAGTTAAGAAAGCTCAGACCTCACTCACACTCTCTAAAACAAACTGAGACCTATATATAGAGACTGACCAGCGGACCAACTTACTAGCGTACCAGATGGTCCGGCGTACCACCTGGTCCGCCACTGATCCGCTGGAACTATAAAATACAAACTTATAAATTACATATTCAAAATACCAAGACCTAGCACTAGACAACACAAAATGCTCTAACAATTGGAGGCACTACCTGTACGAAACAAAGTGTATCGTATACACTGACCATAAGATCCTTCAATACATTTTGAAAGTTAAGCTTAGGACAACGACGAAGGTGTGAGCTACTTAATGGTTATAATTGTGAGATCAGTAGTCTAACGTCGTGTCCGATGCCCCACATAGGAAAGATTCAAGCCATGTCAAGTTCAAGCACTCGGTACGACCATTCATGATGACCTCATCTCATAGAGTTTTGCTAGTCTCACCTCACAGTTACATTACACTTAACTCGAAGCTCTCAAGGATGAGAATCTGAAGGAAGAATGACCGGATGGCATTGAAAATCAAACTATGGAAACATTCGTTGGAGTTTGCTACTTCACGAATAAACTTTGAGGTGCCTAGCAATGGAAGCGTGAAGAGCTTAGTTTTGGATGAGGCACGCAAATCTAGATACTCTCTCTCCATCCTGTTTCTAACATGACATATCACGGTTTCCCAAAGTTGCTGGTGACCTAACATGAAGGCTGAAATCGCTAACTTTGTCAGCAAGTGTTTGACGGGTAAAAATCAATTACCAGAAGCCTCTCCCGAAGTGTTAATGTAACCCAAGGTATCCCAATGGAAATGGAAACTCAACGGTAAGGAACTTATCACAAAGCATCCGAAGGACTCGTTCCATTTAAGATACTATTTGGGTAATAGTTGATCAACTAACGAAATCCGCAGACTCCTGTGGATAATGGAATGACTTACCAGAACCTACCTGAAGGAGGTTGTCAAGCGACATGACGTCTCATTTCCCTATCATCTCTCAGTGAGATAGTCGTTTAATTTCAAGGTGCTGACAGTCATTATAGAAAACTTTGAGTACTCACTTAGATAAGAGTATTACCTACCATCCCTAGAATGATGGCCAAAGCGATAGGACAAATCGAACATTAGAATATATGTTGTTTTCTTGTGTATTGACTTTGAAAATGATTAGGAAAATCGTTCGTCACCAGCGGAATCTTTTACAGCAGTAGCTATCAAATAAAGCATCCAGCTGCACCTTTCGAGGCACTTCAGGGAAGGAAGCGTCGTTCACCCATTTTCTGGACTAAGGTTGGAGGTTGATCAACCTACTTAATCTCAAGTACCCTCCTGTAACTGTAAAGATGTAACCCCAGATTCACCACAAACTCACAAATGCGCACAATCGTAATAAGGGCTATGCCGACGCGAGACGCGAACCTTTAGAGCCTACAAGGGGGTTCAAACCCTTATAATGAATTTTGTCTCCGACAGAAATAGCTAGGCCTGGAAAGAAAGGAAGGCCTAATCCTTGTTACATCAGTCCTTTGAGATCCTGGAACGAATTGGACCAATGGTTTATAAACCCCATCCTGTCCAGAAACCATTGAGAACTTGGACTGCAAGACCAAGAAACTGGAGCCAAACAACATTTCCATCATTATTATCATTAGAACTCCCAGGATCCTAGGAAGACCGCGCCCGATAGATAATCAACCTAAACTTTTCCAAAATACATGTTGTCCACGACACACTGCATATTTCAACAAGAACTGTAAACTCAAGTATGAGCAAAGCCTAGGTTGGTCATGCAAGGCAAATCACAATTGTGCCTGCACACATAATTGTAATATGAACTACATGAAAATCCTAGTAGAGCCCATATATGAGTAATCATGACTTATCCAAAACATTCAAACTCAAATTCTCATTCATCCGTACGCCCAACACTTCTCTTGTTAACAAAATGTTGTGGATGACCTATGAACTCCACTTCGTTAGAAAATCGTAACAAATAAGGATCATGTGATCCGAAGATTGATAAGAATCATACTCCCAATGTCATGGATCACTGAAACCCTTGCCAATGATCCAAATATCACCTAGATAAGCATGAATCAGATTTGACAGAATTAATTTTAATTTATCCACCGATGCAGCGCCATCAATCGACATCAGCTAAATTTCGGGACGAAATTCTTCCAACAGGGGGAGAATGTGACAACCCGAAAAATTCCTAAGGTCAACCCGTTACTTCGACTTTATACGTGTCTCTACTTGAATTATTTACAAATTTTTAGTAACATTATATGCATGTCGAACCAATCTTCGACGAATATTCCGCGCTTGTATTTGGAAAAAACGACTTGTATTAATAAGGAAATCCATGTATAATTTATAGAATTTCAACAATAAAGAAAAAAAAACATATATATAGAAAAATGACTTTTTATATTGTTTATTAACCCGGTATTATAAAACAATAGATCAAACACTTTCAACTATTTCAGACGATTGTTAAACCAAAACTTTTATTTGTTTATCTTTAAAACAATCGAATCTAAAATGTTTAACCGATAAATTATTTAAATCACTCACGTAAAAAGATCTTTGAAAGTGAAACTTTATATAAATAATTTAACGTCATCATTCTATTATTTTTAATCAAATAAAAAAAATTTAAACCCTCAAGACTTATTTAGAAACTCGCCTCATTCAGAAACAAACCGTTTCATCTAAGCTTGAACCAGTAATCCAAATTGGGTCCGACTTGGCCCGGCGAATCTAAAACGAAACAATCCAAGACCGACACCAATAACTCGACCGATCTGCCTCACCTCTTGGTTTGAACCCATCTAGCGGCCCAAAATTGCCGGCCCCACTCTCTTTTTATGCTCTTTAAAAAATCCGGCTCACTCCTCATGTTATTATTTTTATAAATATCGGCCCAAAGAGATAGTCCACCACCATACTTTATAAAAATAACCTACATGATTTATAAAATACCTAAACTAAAATACTTGGGTTTTATTTATATAAAAACCCAAGCTAGATCCCCACCTATGCCAACTAATATGCTAATCACATCCATGATAGTTGTCATTAACCCATAGACAATACTTAAACACACTAGGTATTACACCTAAATATCACTATACAACCCCACCTTAGAACAACACATAACCCACACCTTCACACTTTTCTCTCCTCTTTCTTTCCTTACGTGAATGGCTCGAGACCGAAACTCCAAACAACTTTTCTTTCTATTCTTGTTCAGGTCCGCATCGTGATCCATGAATTCACACCCACATATTTTAGTTTCCAAGAATTAATGATTCATCTCTACATGGATTTAGAAGCCACGTACACTTGACCAACCCCACTCATATTATTTTTGTGAGTTATCTAACTTAACATATTTATGTTTCTATCCCACATTTACACTTCAGATCATTTTACCCATCAACTCCCCTACCACAATAAATTTGTTTTGCTTTAAAAACGGAAAAGGGGATCAGCCCCCACCCTTCCTTGACCTCCCCTATATGTTAAATTCGGCCAAGCACCGAACAACCCCAAAAAGGCTGCCATTTCACCACCAAGAGCCACCATCCACCACCACTTTCCATCAAAACCACCTTTGTAAGCTTCTGAGACCCTCCTCCCCATCTCTTTTTCATCTATTTTAACACCCAAGATCACCTATGAAGTCTTGATAAAACTCACCAATTTCTTTTACTTGTATGATAAACATTGGATGAACAAATCCCTAAGGTGTAACATCTTGAAGAATTCACTAGATGAATCCTCGTTCACAATAATATTACCAAGAGCTTAAGGGCTAACAATTTATATTTCTTGCATTCTTTACTTATTGTTATTCTAACTTTTGGTCCTAACATCAAGTGTGTTAGTTGATATATATATACTATGTCCTAACACAAATATGTGTTAGTTGATTTATTATATGAAAGATACATAGAATGACAAGTCCTAACATTGTTAAATATTAGTTGATTTATAAAAGATGCAAGATAATATTTAGAAAAAGGTCCTAACATAAGAAAACGTGTTAGATGATGTAACATGACTTTTATTTTGTAAAACAGGTCCTAACATCTATTTAGTTGATAAATAGAACTAATATCATAACTTTAATAGTATTATCCTAACACATGAGTGTGTTAGTAGAATTTATGAATTAAAAAAAGAGACATTTTTTAAGTTACCAAATCTAGTAAAAATTGATTTAATACAAGCCTTACAACTCATCTTCTTATGACATATTTATGAGTAGCAAAAAAAAAAAGTAAATGCACATGAAAAATGTTGGTTAAGAAACTTGGATTTTGCCTAAAAAAGGCTAGACATGAAAAGGGGTTATCGTGTAACAAAACAAGTTTCAAACATCCATATTCATCACTAAGATCAGATCTGGTTGGATCTGTTTCAGGAAGTGACACGATATATTTTTGAACATTTAATAAACCATAGTAACCGAAATCGAAAGACGTTGCCTAAGGAAGAAATGGGGATCAAAACGGTGTTCCACGCAACAAGAAAACGCGATTTTTGTGAACCGGAAGCAAAACCAACACAACCAACATATCTGACTCTTAACACGACTATAATGAATTTACAAGCATTTTGCTAAGTGTTTTGGATACTCGAAATGTCATATGGAAAGTCGTAAAGCAAAACCGGTAAACTACCGACATAAACCGACAAATAATTTTCCTAACATATATAGTCCTATATTTTGAACTTGGAAAAGATGGAGGTAATAAACACTATATTTGAAATGTTAAATATTATTCCATAAACATTTTTATCACGTGTTTGGCACGAAACGTAAAAATATATAAAACGTAAAAAATAATAAATCTTTATTATTTATCAAATAGACGAAACTTTATTATATATTTCGAAACATTATATATTTATTTTTTCATAAATAATCTACTCATAGGATTTATCATAAATAAATTTCAAGCTCAAAATATATAACTTGAACAAATACATAATGATAGACATTATTATTTACAAAATGTTCAAAACTTGGTTATTTATATTTTCGTTGATGATATCTATTCGTTTTACGATACTTCTTTATTTGAACATAAATATAATTATTAACTACTTATTTATTTGAACAAAAAATACTAACGATCGGGTTTTCCGAACAAATAGAACGGCATTGTAAATGTCAAGACTTGACTGGTATCCCTTGGGTAACTAATCGTTACTCATTTGATCAAAACTCTTATGCATTGTCTTATTATTTACTATTAGGAGGTTATGTTACTTGCTAACATATTCTGCGCGATACGTTACATCCATTCACCCTACTCAGGTGAGTTTCACGGCCCCTTTTCTTTTACTGTTTTATCATGTGGGGGAGAATTCATGAAAGAAAACTTTATACATTCTTTTTTTGACTTGTATACAATGCCCCTTTCTTTTAAACAGTTTTAAAAATATTTGGGGATCTTTCACGAAACAAACAAACAAACTTTTACTTGACATTATGGTTAACTGTACCGAAGTAATGGTTACATGGTCTTTTCCGTATCCCAAACTATGGTACATTATCGTTATAAACGTCTATACAACTGAATCCCACTATTAATTGAATTGGATTAGTTCAAGTACGAAACGATAACTAGTGAATAGATCTATTTGGGTTGACGCCCCTGTCCTGATTGGTCGCACCAATCCTGGCTCCGGTAATAGTCAATGGCTACATATCAGTTATTCTGGTCCATTCGGTATTAACGGGATAGAATACCATGAGTGGGTAATCAGTTAATGTTCGAATTTGAGGTTCATGTGAGATCATTACAACAACAACAACCTTAACCAAATAATATCATGTATTTCATCAAACAATGCAAAACTTGACTTGCACAAGTCCTTCATCAAACAGTGCAAAACTTGACTTGCACATGACTTTCATCAAACTGTGTAAAACTTGACTTACACGAGTTCATTTACTACAAAATCTTGTATGCCTTAAACTGTTAACAACTCGTTATCAAGTCTATAAAACCCGTGAACTAACCAATATTATGTTGACTTTTTAAGCTCATGAATTCTTAGGTGTTTAACTGCTGCTTGCATGGAATGACATTAATCATTAGGACCTGCATTTTTGTTTGGTGTCATAGTACATTTAGCGCATTTGGAGCTTTCATCACATAACATCAATTTGGATCTTGATACTTTTTAAATTCAACTTTTGTACTTTATAATCATTGTTTTACGAACTCTACTTTCCGCTGCAACTTGTAAGACATTGTGTATAAATTAAAATGTCTACTTTTGTTTAAACATTTAGATGTCGTTTAATATATCCACGACTATGATTCCATGACGTCACACGCCTCCGTTCCCGAAAGTTCAGGGTGTGACATTATATGCATTTTTTTATTTGAATATGCTGCGTTAAAAGTATAAAACAATGTATGTTGATAATCTATACTATTGACTTATTTAGCTTGCGTGAAATGTTTTACACAATATTTACGTGGATTTTGAACCACTTGCGTGATTACTCTAGAAAAATAGGATCATGAATATAACTTGCGTAATTTAAAATATATGCTTGCGTGATTAATTTTATACACTATTTTTGTGGATTTTGAACCACTTACGTGATTTCAGTGCAAAAGTTGGCTGAGTTGAGGAAGAAAGTTATACCAGAAGGTCACAATGATGATGATAACTTTCAAACACATTTGAAAAAGAAAAAAAGACAAGCAATAGCAAATTAAAGGATGATAAAGAACAAAAAAAAAAGCCTTAAACACAAAGGCAAACCCGATTTGTAGAATACACAAACAAGAACATAACAATGAGGTGCTCTATTGAAAATCTTACTAATGCAATGAAGAATTTCAATGAGAATCAGAGAAAATCAATAGATGAAATTGGCTTCTCAAGTGCTTTAAATCTGACAATAAAAAATCACGTAGCTGTATTAGGCCACTGGCTGGTCAAAAACTATGACACAGTTAATCATGACCTAAATGTGGGCAGACACAAAATCAAGGTAACTGCATAAAAAGTGCATGAGGTTTTTGGAATCCCTATGGGGAAAATAAAGGTAACAGAGAAGAACAAACCAAGAAAGGGATCAAGCAAGTCAACTAATAACTTCAAAAGCCAATTCCACAAACCAGGAGTATTAGTTGCTAATGTCATTGATGTAATGAAAGACCAAACTCAAGGAGGAAGAATGTTCAAGATAAACTTTCTTGTTGTTTGGAATATAGTAATAGGTTACATCTCAAAATCCACAACTGTAAATCAATGGTTCCTGATCAGTATTGAGGATATGTCTTAAATTAAAAACATGGACTGGTGCAGTTATATGATTGATATGCTGGACATGACTACAGAAGAGTGGCATGAGGATCAATTTAATGGTCCTTTGACCTTCCTCACGGTATGTTTTACTAAAAAAGTGTAGAGTATGTTTACGAGAAAGCAATAGAAATAATGTTCACTAATGTTTAACACAGGTGTTGTACACACATGAATGGCAAAAAAGGCACAAGACACTAATTCATCCTCAACAAACACCAGCAATACTGTAGATTTCAGATAGAACCTTAGAGATGATGCAGGAATATTTGTATGATAATGGCCCACTAACTGATGTGAAAGATCAAGATGATGAGGATGCTGATATCAGAAAAGAAAATGATGCAGCAACATCCCTGCAAACAATGAAGACAACTGAAGTGGTGCAAACCTCACTAGAAGTAATGAAAGCACCTGAAGTGATGGAAACATCACCTCAAGTTATAAAACAAAGTGATGTGGTGGAAATTTTAACTCAAGAGAAGAAGAATAATGAAGATCAACAACCTGTAAGTTTAAACGCATTTACAAAAAAAAAATCACGCATGTATTAATTAAAAATCACACATGTTATAATTGCAAATAACGCATGCTATGAATATAAAATTTATAGTAGGTTTCTCAGAGAGGTAACATGGAGAAGGATGTTGATGATCACATACACTATGATTTCTCAACAGACTATGAGATTGATGAAGATGCAAACATCCTCTCTCCCGCATTAAAAATAAAAATGCCAGTAGGAACTTTCACCCAGAGTGTTATAGACTACTACATCACACCCACCCAAAAAGATACACAGACATAAGAGAATGTAAGTTTTCATCCATATTGTAAATTGAGAAAATCACGCATGCTTTAAAAACAAAAAACGCACCCTATATAAAAATCACGCATGTGTTTTCTACTAAATAACGCAAATATATCACCATCTCTAAATAGGAGTGGATGACTTCAATGGATCAACACATGCTGGTGTTCGATAAGGTTGTGGCCGACATAACAAGTTTGATAGAAGTTGGAAGAATAAAACACGGTGAAAGCTACACCTACATTGAAAAATGTGAAGAGTGGAAGCAAAAATTATAAAGTCTACCACAAAGTCTAGAAGGTACAACAAAACAAACTGATCCAGAGATATTAGAATTCAACATAGCAGAGGAAGAAAACAAGGGTGGTGAAGAAGAAAATGTTGAGGTTGATAGCGATGTTGAAAATGAAGAGAAAGGTAAAAATGGAAACACCTTCAAACAATAACGCAAATGTTAATTATAATAACGGAATAAGCATTTCCTAAAAAAATAACCATTTGAATGTAAAAAAACAGAAGGGCAGAAGGATGATGAAAATAATGATGCTGAAGATGTTGAACCTGAAGATGGTGGAATTCAAACTGAATAGAAAGGTAAAATTGAAAACACCTTCCATAATAACGCAATTGGTAACTATAATAACGCAAATGACCATTTCAATGTAAAAAAATAGAAGGAGAGAAAGAAGATGATGAGGAAGCAAATGAGCAAGTAGATGTGACACATCTGGAGGAGCAGATAGAAAAGACTGAAACAACCCAAGGTAATAACACATGTTAATAATCTTTCTAACAAACTGAACAGAAAGGTAAAAATGGAAAACACCTTCCATAATAACGCAATTGCTAACTATAATAACGCAAATGACAATTTCAGTGTAAAAAATAGAAGGAGAGAAAGAAGATGATGAGGAAGCAAATGAGCAAGTAGATGTGACACATCTGGAGGAGCAGATAGAAAAAGCTGAAACAACCCAAGGTAATAAGGCATGTTAATAATCTTTATAACAATTTAATATCTAATTTTATTTTTTGAAAAACGCAGAAGATAACAAAGATGTGGTTGTCAATGATGACACAATTCAAGGGGGGACTCAACCTTAAGCATCACATACAGAAGGTAATTACGCAATGCATATTTATTTTTCAACTTTCATAAAAATAACCCTATTGGACTTAGATAAAAAAAAAACAGATTCTACTAACGAAACAAATGAAGTTATCTCTTTGTTATAAACAATGCCATTCCTGCAACCACCTACTATAGTGGAAGCAGATAATCAAAACAAAGAAGAAGTTGCAAAGGATGTTGCTGAAGAAGAAAATATTAAAAAAACTGAGGAGACAAATTTGCTACAAAGTGAGGAGAAGTAGAAAGAAGAGAATGAGGAGAACCAAGGTAACTAAAAAAAATTTGTATTCATTATGAGATTAAATTTTGAAAATAATCACGCATAAAACCTAAAAAATGAATTCAAAAAACAGAAGAGAACAATGAAGAGGATGAGGAAGAGAAAGATAATGATAAAACTCCTGAAAGGGTGAAAATTGATGAAGAAGAAAATCAATATAGCCCAAGAACAAAGAGAAGGAGAAAAAGGGCCTTTGCACTTAGGTCCCCCTACTACAGGAAAACAGTTGAAATAAAAACTAAGCTGCAAGTATTAGAAAAAATGATTGCAGATTGGCTGTACACACCGATCAAAGATGAACTGTAAGAATGTATCCATGTTAAATTTATCACAAATACAATAAAAAAAATTCATAATAAAATGACATGTTTTTTCTTTTTATAACTTATGCATCTGCATTGGAAAGCTTGTTGTACATCTGCATCTACATTAGATTGTTGTGTATGAATCAAACTATAGAAAAATAATGTATAAAGCTGTATTGGAAAGCTTTCATCCTGGAATCTACGTACACACATATGCTCTGGATGCATATATAGAGATATTAAATGATGAAGAGCAACACAGAAAGCGAGACCAACCAATGAGATTGTTTTGCCTATCCACATTGCTGGTACAAAAAAAATAATAAAAATAATGCAACTTATATAGAAGAAATCACGCAACAACATATTTTGATTGCTGATTTAAACTTTTTTTTGCAGTCTGATGTACTCTACATCAACGAACAATATGATGATGATTATAGGCAAAAAATCTTTACAGACAACCTGTAAAAACACGTAGAAAGATTGGGGATGTCTTCACTACGCAACGTGGATCTATGCTTTATTCCGATTCTAATGAGCGAACACTTCTATGTAATCTGTTTTGATATCAGAACTGGAGCTGTCAGCTTGTTAGACAACATGGTGGATCGGAAAAAGTTTAAGAATAGATACCAAGGAGTCCCCCATAAAGTGGTAATTCTTTATCACGCAACATTTTCTTAAAATAATGCATTCTTTAATTTTGTAACAAATTTTATAATTACGCACACTTTATATAATAACAACACATTCTTTGAAAAATAACGCACCGTTCAAAATAAAAATAACGTATTGTGCCATAAATTTACAGCATAAATGTTTGAAAGGCTATCTGGAAAGCACAAAACATCCTCATCATATGTTGTTCGACCATGAAAACATCGAAAGGGTAAAAATGAAATGGAGAACCACGAAAAACTTTGTTGATTGTGGAATATTCACTATAAGGCATATGGAGACTTTCTTTGGTGATGTCAACTGTGAATTCAACTTTGCCTAAGGAGTTAGATCCGAATTATGTGCAAAATAAACAGTTGATTGAATTGAGAAACAAATATGTCGTAAAAATCATTCTCCCCGACACAAATAATTTGAAAGCAGACGGCGTCATCAAGGCCAAAGCCCACAGGAGAATCTTCGGGGAACACATGGATACACATGACCAAAAGAAATCGACAATTAATCTTATCAACGAGAGAGTACAAAAAGCAACTGGTTGAAAAACATTTGTTTGTATGTTTAAAATTTGGTTTAAAATTTATCAAAAATTTAGTTCTCTTATTTTCACGCATAATATACAACACTATTACGCATGTTATAATTGTAAAGTCCCAGTATCCCGTAAAAAAAATGAACATAAGTTCAAAAAAATAGAAATTTGACTTTCTGTAATCACGCATGTTTCTTAAATTTTGACGCATGAAGAAACTAGATATAAATCAGGTTACAAAAATAACGCAACGATATCTAATTAAAAACACACGCTATGACGTTATCTACCGTCTATTTTAATTAAAAAACTTTAAATTGACAAAAATGCCCCTCCGCGTCCAGAAAGAAAACGCCACACGTCGGCCCCTCCTTCCTTCGCACGAAAAAAACCCTTTTGTATTTGAACTTTCACCATATTATTAAACCTATATTAACTTCAACATGGTCATAAAAATTTTATTGCAAAAAATGTACGATAGGGTTTTGGTACATTAGTGTATTTTTCTTATAGTGCAATTGAAGACTATGTGATGTGTTTGTTAAGGAAGAGGTTAAATAAATAATATTATTAAATGGGTGGAATAATTCATGCAGATTTAGTTATGCATTGTTTCAATTTCAGGGTTCTTGCATGATGATTTAGACTTGCAATTTATATATATAGATAATCAATCTTGTAGAATAAATAAAAGAGAGATAATTAAAGCAAGAAGAAAAACGGTCAAGTTACTCAATGTTGCCCATAAAATAAATTAAACAAATATAACAGCTGGAACGAAAATGTTTGCATGCTTATGAAGCCATGCCAAGCAACACTCTACTTGCTCATAAAGACAAGAAACAAAAAAAATAAAAGGGAAAAAAAATATTATGTGCCTGTAGATACATATCGAGTTCATATTCTATGTTATCATGTCTTTAGATGCCTGCTAAGTGAGACCATCTACATTTCCAAGATTCAAAATTGAGTTATGTATATCATAAAGGATCATAGAAGCTCGCTTAGTGTCGAATCTAAGGGCACCGGGTCTCAGGAAGACCGCCCCTCCATGATGTAATTTCAACTTTTTTTTTCTTTTTCTATATTAAACTAACCAATAAAATGGTAACACCTCTTGCAAAGAAAGTATTTAATTTTTTGAAGTATTATTTGGTCAAGTTTTTTCTTTTAAACTAATCCATATAATTTTTTTTTTGAAAATTTTGAGAGAAAACAATGAAAATGATTTTCTTAATTATGTTGTAAAAATGAGATTTTTAACACCTCAAAAAGGAAGTTAAGTTGAATGAGATATTTATAAGATCGTGGTTAGATCACTAATAATCTAACAATATTACTTACTGTTGGATATCAAAGCACAAAACACACACAATAGTCGAATGCTTTCTTTATTTATCACCAAACTGAACACCGATGATTACAAAATGAAATCAAGAAAGCAACAGGGAATTTTCGACTGGTTCAGAAAAAATAAAAGCTAACAATAACCTTAAATAGAAACTGCAAAATAATAGAAAAGAGAACTTAATGGGTCATCCTTATTATCCGGTCAACATGCACCCACTCTCCATGCACACGTGATAAACCCACTAAACCAGGTCAAGAGGACTACATGGATTGCCACATCATCCATCATTCTCCTCCTGAGGTGGACAATCCTTCACTCCTACCAAAACCTTCATCTCTGCAAATTTCAGTCTTGGAAGTGATTTGGTAAGTATATCAGCCTTCTGTCTAATACCAGCTACATGCTCCACTGTAACTAGACCTCGATTCACACATTCACGTATGAAATGATACTTAGTATCGATATGTCTAGTTTTCTTATGAGATACCGGGTTTCTTGCTAATGCTATGGCTCCTTCATTATCCACTAGCAACTTTACTGGTTGTGGTTCCATTCTAACGAGCTCACTGAACAGATTTCTAAGCCATAAGGCTTGACATGCAGCCTCAGTTGTAGCCATGTACTCGGCTTCACAGGGGGAGAGTGCCACTGTGTTTTGTTTCAGGGAAGTCCATGTGACTGCATTTCCAGAATAATAGAAGATAGTGCCTGTGACTCCTCTTCGATCAGCAATATCACAACCATAGCTACTATCACAGTAACCCACTATCTTCTCATCTCCTCCTGCGACATACTTCAAACCATTATACATTGATCCTTTAATGTACCTTAGTATGTGTTTGACTGCAAGTAGATGAGACTCTCTTGGGTTCTCCATGAACCTACTTACTACACCCACTGAATATCCCAGGTCTGGCCTTGTGTGAACCAGATACCTCAGGCTTCCATTGAGTTGTCTGTAGAAAGTTAGGTCAACAACCCCTTCATTCCCATCATTGATTAGTTGTAATCGATGCTCCATTGGATACTGACTTGGGTTGCAATTTATCATTCCCGCCAACTTTAGAATCTTTCTTGCATAGGCACCTTGACTAATAGTGATGCCAGTTTCATCTTGTTGTACTTCAATGCCCAAATAGTATGTAAGTGGGCCCATGTCACTCATATCAAAATGAACTTTCATCTTTTCTTTGAAGCTTTTAATGTCCCTTTCTCTTGAGCCTGTTAGAAGAATATCATCAACATAGATGCCCACGATAAGTACAAAACCTGATTTATGGATGACATAGACTCCTGCTTCATGTACACACTTAGTGAATCCAAGATCCTTCAAAGTTTTATCCAACTTTGAATTCCACGCTCGTGGAGCCTGCTTCAGCCCATAAAGGGCCTTGTGTAGCTTGTACACGTAATTCTCCTTACCTTTAACTTTGAATCCATCAGGCTGAGACACATAAACTTCTTCTCGCAGTTCGCCATTCAAGAACGCAGTCTTGACGTCTAGGTGATGAACACACCACCTGTTTGTGGCAGCCAATGCGAGAATTATCCTCACTGTTTCCAACCGAGCCACAGGTGCGAATGCATCTTCATAGTCGATTCCTTTGACTTGAACATATCCCTTTGCTACTAAGCGAGCCTTGTGCTTAACCACATTTCCTTTGGCATCCTTCTTTAACTTAAAAACCCACTTTAGTCTGATTGCCTTTTGTTTAGGAGGCAACTCGGTTAAAGTCCGAGTTTTATTCTTCTTTATTGACTCAAGCTCAGTTAGCATGGCCTTCACCCAGCTTTCTTGTGTTGCTGCCTCAGCATAAGTGAGAGGTTCTTCATCTACCAGCATTAATTCACCTTCTTTAACATATAAATCATGCACCTCTCGATCGTTCATTGCTTCAGTTCTCTGTTCTATTTCTTCTACAGGTCTGAATCCCTTGAGAGGGGTGTCATCAAATGGTACAGTTTCATGATAGTGACTTTCTGAATTTGTAAGGCCTTTTGATGTAGTACTATTTTGGGAGCTACCAATGTGTAAAGGACTTTTACCTGCACTTTCATGAAAAGAAGAAAAAGAGTTATT
The DNA here is from genome assembly GCA_039602395.1 of Deinandra increscens subsp. villosa. Taxonomy (NCBI): domain Eukaryota; kingdom Viridiplantae; phylum Streptophyta; class Magnoliopsida; order Asterales; family Asteraceae; genus Deinandra; species Deinandra increscens. Next base: position 61,457,411 of record JBCNJP010000023.1, read on the forward strand.
AGAATATGGTGAGTTTATTAAGTCTTCCTTATGGGTCCCACCATCCATATGAGACGTCCCATCTTTTTTGTTGTGTATCAAAGTGGTCCACATTGACCCATCATCACTAGTCACCTTTTCATGCCATTCCCAATTTCTTTTTTCTTCAAAAACCACATCTCTCGAAACCACTATTTTGTATTCTTTAGGATTATATAATCTAAATGCTTTACTGCCTGCTTCTTTTCCAACATACACCATGGCTATACTCCTGTCTTCGAGCTAAGTCAAATGGCCTGTCGCCTTCTTTACATGTGCCATACACCCGAAAACTTTTAAATATTTGACAGTTGGCTTTCTTCCCTTCCATGCCTCATATGATGTAACTTCTTTAACAGATTTTGTTGGTATGCGATTCAAAAGGTAAACTGCATGTCTCACGGCTTCACCCCACAACTCATCTGGCACATTCATCGATTTTAACAACGATCTTGTCATCTCCATCACTGTTCGGTTCCTTCTCTCCACAACCCCATTTTGTTGGGGTGTGTGGGGTGCTGTAGTTTTCCTTCTTATTACTGTTTCCTGGCAAAACTTAATAAATTCATTAGAGTTAAACTCCCCACCCCTGTCAGTTCTTAAGGTTTTTATTACCTTAGAACTTTCCTTTTCCACCTTGGTTTTAAACATCTTATAGTAATGCAGTGCCTCATCTTTTGTCTTGAGTAAATAAATCCACATATATCTTGTGAAATCGTCAACAATTAAAAGAACATATCGATTACCTCCCAAGGATTTTGGTGATATTGGACCGCACAAGTCAGTATGCAAGAGTTCCAGTGGCATAGACGCTCTCCATTGTGCTTCATGTGGGAAGGCTTGCCTTGTTTGTTTTGCTATCATACACCCTTCACAAATCTGTTTGGGGTGTGTCAAGCATGGCATGCCCTCCACTAAACTCTTCTTCCCCATTGATTCAAGCACATGAAAGTTGGCATGGCCCAACCTTGCATGCCATAACCATGAATCTTCTTCAAGACAAGTCTTCAAGCATGCTGGTTTTGCTATGGTTAACTCAATCTTGTACAGCCTATTTGCTGATCTTAGCACTTTCATAACTAGCACATCTTGTTCATTATACAACCTCAAATACTCCTTTTTCATCCAAACAGAATATTCTTTCTCAGTTAGTTGACCAAGGCTCAAGATGTTACTAGTTAAAGCAGGAATAAAATACACATTCTCAATGACTAATTGGTCACCATTTTTGCATTGGAATAAAAGAGTACCTTTTCCATGTATATTTACTTTGGAGCCATCTCCAAATCTGACACTGCCCTTCACACTTTGGTTAAGTTCTGCAAAAGCCTCTCTCATTCCAGTCATGTGGTTGCTGGCCCTATTGTCAAGGTACCATATATTTTTTCCCTTTTGAGCAGGTTCTTCAAGTAACTTTGGGTGAACTCTTTCTTCGTTTAGCAGGATCATGGACTGAGCTTCTTCTTCTCCACATACACTCAACAAAAGTGTTGATTCATCTTCCTTTTCTTTAGTTAAATGAGCCTCCGGATCAGATCTCTTCTCATTTTTGCATTCTGAAGCGAAATGGCCAAATGCTTGGCAATTATAGCATCTGATGTGTTTCTTATCTTTGAGCTTCCACCCGCCACCTTCATGTGAACTAGTATTACCACGACCTCCTCTGCCTCGGTATGCTCCTCTTCCTCTTGATCCTCCTCGTCCTCCTCTCTCATTTGAAGTACCTCTGCCTCGATTCGAGTTGTGTTTGGCGGGTGACTTCACTTGAGAAGATCCTTCAACTTTGGTAAGCAGCAGCGACGCATCACTATTACTAGGCCCTTCTTTACGTAGCTTGATTCTATCTTCGTATGCCTTGAGCCTTCCAATGGCTTCTTCAAAAGGCATTTTGTCTACATCTGAGTATTGTTCGATGGAGGCTACAAGATGAATAAACTTCTCAGTCACCGTGTCAAGAAGTTTCCTGACTAATTCTTCATCTCCTAGTACAACCCCAACTCCATTATATCTGGAAATCATGCCCGACAGCTTGCCTGCATATTCATCGATAGTTTCATCTTCCCTCATTCTCAACGCCTCAAACTCAACCTTGAGTGTGTGTAGTCTTGCCTTCTGCACATGATCTGCTCCTACGAATCTGGTTTTCAGTGAGTCCCACACTTCTTTTGCGGTCTTCTTCTTTGCTACCTGCAATAAAATCTCTTCAGGTATTGCCTGAATGAGATATGCTCTAGCCATCTTGCTCTTCTTTTCATCCACCGTCCCTTCGACAGGTGGTTCGATGGCCTCCCAAACTCCTTGAGCATCTAAAACTGCCTCCATCTTAATGGCCCAAGTGGTGTAGTTTGATGAAGTGAGAACGGGACACTGAAAGGAGAAAGGGTTCTCTTTCTGAGCGTTAGTAGGAACCACAGCCGACATGGATTCTAACCGGAGATACTTGGGCATGAAACGGATCGAAATCTACCCTGGTAAAAGCTCTGATACCAAAAATGTTGGATATCAAAGCACAAAACACACACAATAGTCGAATGCTTTCTTTATTTATCACCAAACTGAACACCGATGATTACAAAATGAAAACAAGAAAGCAACAGGGAATTTTCGACTGGTTCAGAAAAAATAAAAGCTAACAATAACCTTAAATAGAAACTGCAAAATAACAGAAAAGAGAACTTAATGGGTCATCCTTATTATCCGGTCAACATGCACCCACTCTCCATGCACACGTGATAAACCCACTAAACCAGGTCAAGAGGACTACATGGATTGCCACATCATCCATCATTTACTTACAAGCAGTGGCGTTTGGGGGATCAATGTTTTTTACATTATTGTTCATGCATATGTTTTTCTGCTACTGATATATGTAACCATGATCACAAACAATTACTTATTAAAATTTTTTTGCCAATAAGATTGAACGAGTGTAGACCTTGAGTTTAGAAATATTAAAAATAGTCCCTGTTTAGATTCTAAGTTATTAGTGTTAAAATTTAAAATTAATTTAAACGAGTCAATCATGGACTCGGAGTCACCTCATTACTAAGTAGCTAATTTGAAAACATTTTAAGCGATTCTTATGAAGTTTTATAAAGACTATGATCTAAGTTTTATATGAATTTATTTCAAATAGCATAATAGAAAATATTCCTAAGTCATTTATATAAAAAATATTATAAAACAAGTATAAAGAGATAACTTTAAATAAAAAGATATAAATAATCACTAAGAACTCGTTTATTTCATTTTAAGAGAAGTAAGCTAATTAAAAATATAATTAATAGAAGTCAGTGATTGTATTCTAAATCATAAAGAGAGGATATCACGTTCAAAATACAAATTAATAGAAAACACTTTTAAGAAAATAAGAATAATATAAAAGTTAGATACTTCATTTGAATTGAGTTAATAAAATTAATAAAAACACTTAAAAAAAAATAAGAATAACATAAAAGATAAATATAGTTCAATTGGATTGAGTAGGATAAAGAATGCAAATCTCTGTAGCTATAACTTTAGTAGCTGTACCTCTTTATTCGTTTAATAATATAATAATATAATATTTCCTTTTAGCCAACCTATAATATATTTGATAAATAATATTATAATACTTAATATTATTTCTCTCCCATCATACATTCTTCTTCTCCGACGCACCGTCCTCCGGAATTTCAGAAAGAAAGTTCTGGTTTTGTTTTGCTTCTTCACTTTTCTTCATTTTCTTTCTTCTCTTCATATTGTAGCTCAAAAAATACAAAATTTAGAGGGGTCAGCTTAATGAAAAAACTCCCCTGGCTATTCTGATCGACGGGAACATCTAGTTTCGTCGGAGGGTCAATGGACCCTCTTGACCCTCCTTATGTGGACTTAGCTTGAGTAAACAACTTGATTGCAAATAAATAAGAACACGAATGCATAAAACTCGGCACCATATTGCATTAACATTACAAGAGATTACAAATACAAGCTATGATCGAATGTCTAATTTCCGGAGAGCCCTTGATTTCCATAAGGTCATCTAAGACCGTTAAGTACAACAATATTAATGACTTAATTCTAATGAACATTCTTCATTAGACAATGTTGTTTCTTAAACAGTTTAACTTGATCTTGTCAGGACCGATTTCTAGCCAAAGATCATCATTTGATTCATCACACGAGTGCGGAAATCACATGTGATGATCATCCTTGGTTTGATCAGCAACATTGCCTTACCATGGTTTGAAGAAATCTCTGAAACTCAAAAACACACCAAGAACACACACACAAACACACAGTGCTCCTCAGGAGGTTCTCTCAAGGCTTGTCTAGGGTTTCCTAAGAATTCCTATTTATACCCTATGAGGAGCACAAGTGTCTATGCACATAATACAAGGAGAATCACACATCACATCAAGGAATCATTAATTTCGTCTAACACTTATTGTCAGATCGTTAGTCACAAGAATCTGATCGTTAAGTTGCACAGATCAGATCGTTAGCCACATGTGAACACATAGCCAGATCGTTAAGAACAATGTGTCTGATTGTTAAGGTTCCTTCAGACTAGCCAGATCGTTAAGCACACTATAGGCAAGTCGTTAAGGTTTCACCAGATCGATAGATTGGTTCTTCAGGTCGTTAAAGCTAAACGACCAGGTCAAGTCGTCAAGACATGTGAGGCAGGTCGTTAAGACGAACAATGTCAGATCGTTAAACACATTTCACATGCAAGTCGTTAAGGCCAATGTATCCAAATCGTTAAGACCTTTGTCAGGCAGATCGTTAAGCACAACTAGGGTCAGATCGTTAAGGGTAGTTGGGCCTGATCGTTAAGTACAACTCAAGCATGAAAATATTCTAAGTGTTGAACAACCAAACAAACATACAAACACAAGATCAACACAAGTGTAAATCAAGCATTCCAAGTAAATATTCAAAGTTCAACATTAACTAAGTTATTACAAACCAAAATGTTCAAATACATAAATAGCAAAATACATGTTGGTTCTCTAGCTTTACCGTTGATCTTGTTCTTGGGTTCGTGTGTTCGTGTTATCACCAGCCTCCAGGTTCCAACAATTCCCCCTTTGGTGGTAATGCGAACAGTCTCCATCATCATCATCTTAACTGTCCAAGAAGCTTCAATAGGAAACGCCAGTATCTCCTTGCCAACCTGTTATACTTGCGGTCATAGCAGTAGATCTGGGTTTGCCACAGCATCCAAAGATCTTTTCTTGCAAATTTCTTCAGATCTGAGTAGTGCCACATTTCAAGCTTCCTGTCCGGTCCTCTACACAAATGACATATCCCGCGACTGTCTATTTCCCACCTCTCCAAGTTCATCAGACTTTTAGTTTTCATCCTTCCGGCGTTAATACATTCCCAGCTCCACCATTTAAGGAACAATAGGAAGTAATTTGCATCAACTACCTCATAGGGCTTCAGTCTGGGTGGAACTGTTTTAAGGCGACCATAAAAGATCCAACGCAAGTAGCAGATGGGTAACAGCCTGAGCTCTATGGCAGCAAAGAGTCTGATTGGTTCTGTATTTTCTTGTTCAATCACTAACTCATGCGTTTGAGCACTGTAGTACCAATCCTTGATTGGGTTTTTCTTCATATTACCCTCAATCTTCTTAGTCTTTATGTTCTTGCCAATGTTGGAGTAGATCTGCTTGTAAGGGACTTTAGATCGTCTCTTCTCAAACCGTTCATGTTCCATCTTCTCTTGCTCTCTGGTCTGCTTGTGATACCTGTTAAGGTATGTGGAATGCACTAAACTCTGAGCTATTACAGCAATCTCAGCGTTTGAGTGATTGACAATGTCGAACCGTCTCAATTCTTTAAGTTCCCAGGAGAAGAGCTTCATGAGGTCTCTGATAGTTGCGAAGAATTGAACGAACCCGTTTCTTCTTTTAACAATGAAGGCCCCGAACTCGTGATCATACTTCCATCCCAGTATTTTCATTGCATCAGGATGCTCGGAAGTAAAAGGCATCTCCTTTAGCTTACGCGCAGTGAACTGCATCATAGCTTTAGTGTGTGGGAGCATCTCCTTCCATTCGTCTACCAATGTGGGAGCATCATTGACACGATGGCTTTCTACCCTCTCCTGTTCCATCATATTGATTCTTCTGTTCCTGGACTCAGCGTCATCATCCATGAATTGCTTGGCCATCTTTCTTAGTCCGAGCATTTGCTTGAAAATATAGTCTTTTCTTGCAACATTTCTGACTGCTAAGAAGTCTCGAAGCTCTCGTTTGGTCATAGAGTTGACCTTGGCCTGGATAGATTTGGGACTAGGAGGGCTGGGTAGTTGACAATCTGGGTCGGCCGGAGGTGCCCGATATCTAGTACTGCATTTGATGAAGTTTTTCCGACAAGCCGTCATTGAATTGGACGTAGTCTACATCTTGATCTGTGTCAGCATACGGATTCACAAATGCCTTTTTCGGGTCTCTCAGACTACAGTGAGGGTTCTCCTTCAGTAGCTTTTCCATATCCATTTCATCAGTGTACATCTCAACAATTTGGTAGGTGTTGAAAGTCATTAGATATTGGAAGGATAAACCATGCTCTACCAGTGCTCTAACGTATCTTGCAGCCTCAGAGTGGTCATCAGGGTGTACACCATCGCCAGTTTCATTGGGAATCACCTGGATCAAGGGGTCAGAGAGATTTGAGTTTGGCTCCATTGGCATTGAGTCGTTTCCCAATATGGTGGTATTCAGGTGTTGGGTTTGACGAAGTATTTCTGCTTCTCTATCATCAATCACCTTCAAAATTTCCTCTGCCCTTGCCTGTTGAGCTAATCTAAACTCTTCTTCTTTAGCTCTCCGCTTATTCTCTGCATCTTCAAACTCCTCTTGCGGTGTCATCTTTTGTTTCCCATTGTCTCTTCGACTCAGTGTTCGAGTGGTACCTGATGGACCGGTTTCTGCAGAAGTTCTTACAACTGCAGGTTGTTCCAGAAGCTCTGGATCCACCACGTTTACAGGTACGTTATCACCAACCAACGGTGATTCTGGTCGAGGAGGGAGACCCATAGGACTATTTCTTAACCGTTCCGGAGTGATTTGCCTTATCCCTGTCTTGTATTCATATTCTTCAAGGGATAATGGATAAAAGCCTCTGTTTCGATCAATCCTGCTTGCCATGTTCAACCAATTTCTTCCAGGGTTTGCAGGACTATCATCAGGCTCAGGTCCAAATATATCCTCGGGATATGGTCTTCTCTGGACAGCTTGAGTAGCCATCACAGATGAACCAGTGGCAGCTTCAGCAGAGTTGGAGGGTAAAGTAGAAGTTTGCTCTTCAGTGACATCGTCTAATGATTCATTATGATCTTCTGATCTCTTTCAGTGGAAGGTAAGGCTAGAGCTAATTGATGTTCCACCATCTCTACCTGTTCTCCCACAAATGGCACTGCATTGAGTGGAGATATGGGATCAAGGTGGGTCATATCAGCCTCTGCTTCTTCTTCAAACTCTTCTTCCTTGACATTGTCTAGGATGTCTTCATCATACTCATCACCAGCAAACTCCAAATCTATGAAGTTTAGAGGGTTTGACCGGTTTACCAGTAGGTCAAGACGGTCACCCAACTCTTCAGCGTCATTCAAATCATCTGGATTTACTGAGATATCTTCCAAAGCTTGCTCTTCTGGATTTTCATCATTGACAGTCACTATGCTTCTGCAGCTGGGATCAGTAGCAAGAACAGTAGAATAGAAGTCCTTGAAGGTTTCTCTACCAGCATCCAGAAAGGCTGGGTCAACAGACATATGCTGAACATCTTCCATTGCTGGAACCAATGCACTAGAAAGGTTTGTCTGTGACGGTTGGACTGGAGGAGCAAGTTGGAGCTGTAATGATACACTCCTAGGAACTGTCTGGAGCAACTCCAATTTCACCAGCAGTGATAGCCAGTGGGGCTCCTGAGGAAGAAGCAGCAGCAGTTCCTAGTGCAGCCATAGTAAACCTTGCGAGCTTTGGATTTTCAGGCGGTGGCACCAGATACTGTAAGCTGTTGTAGATCTGCATTTGCATTTCTTCATCTTCACATGGTTCATTATTCAAGAATGCGTCACCATATGATGCATCCACTTCAGAATCAGAATCATCATCACCAGAGTCGTCAGAATCACTGTCTTGTGGGCCTTTTTCATCAGAATGTGGGAAAATTGGTTCTTTGCCAGGAGCGTGTGAACTCGGTTGAACAGATGGTTCAGTTGTTGAGGGTTGTTCACCAGCCTGTGTGCTTGTATCTGTATTCCCATCTCCGTCTCTACCATCTTTTGGGACATTCTGTTGCCTATCATTATGCACTTTATCGAGCAACTCCCTGAGCTTTCTAATCTCAACCGCTTGATCCAGAATTGTCTGATTTGCAGCTCTTAATTCGGCCTCAAGGTGAGAGTTTTGGATTGTCAGGAATCTCAATTTCTGAGTTCATCTCCTCATAGTCATAGACATCATAAGGGTTTGTACCTGACGGTCCAGCTTCAGAAGTTCCTGCTTTGGCAACAAGGCTAGTTCTAACCTCAGGTTGGGTAGCAATGACAGCGGTTGGAGTTACTATCATTTGTACCATTTGACCCTGTCTGTTTAGGTGAAACAGCCGGTTCATTTGGGAGGGTGACAGGTTCTGTAACAGCTTCTGTTTCAGCTTCAACAGTCACAGGTTCAGTCTCTGCAGACTTGTTAACATCAGCCTCAAACTGCTTCCACCATCTTTTCAGTTGCAGGGTTCAGTTTGAGCAGCAATGTCTGGCATCGGCTCGTCTTGAACATTCTGACATTCTTGATCAACAGGTTGTTCAATGTCAGCTCTAGTGGAATGAGCAGTAGCGTCTAACTTAGCTTGCTCTGCTAGACGTTTCTTGTGTTCCACATAGAACATCTTCTTCCTAGCCGGTCTGGGATAAGAAGTGACAATCCAATGCTTCTCTTCATAGATGACCTTGTCTGACTCAACGCTTGTGGAATAAGGTTCTTCTTGAGATTGTTCGTCTCCCTGTGTTCTGGCACGAGAAGATCCGGCGGTGTCAGCTCTGGTCTTCCGTTTCTTTTTCGGTGGGGCTCGAGCATCAGAAGTCTCAGAATCAGATTGAGAAGGTTCAAACTTAGAACCGCTTGCTTCAGCTTCATGCTGGGATTCTTCAGGTGATGATTGTACTAAAACATTTCCGGCGTCACCATTTGAATTGCCGTCTGAATCATTGTTAGAATCTCCTTCAGATCCACTAGCATCACTCTCATTTTCACCTTCTTCTGAATCAGTGTGCTCAGAGCCTTGGTGACCAGGTGACTGGTTTTGGCCAACAGCCGCAAGTTCCAAGTGTGCAAAGGGATCTACCTCTGCTGCGGGCTCATTTAAATTTGGCTGATCTTGAGCGGCAGCAGCTGCAGTTGCACTCATTGAATTTTGGTAGTACTGGGCGTGGCCTAGATCACCAATAGTATCCACCAAATTTTGAAAGTAAGGTGCATCTGGTCCTTCATTTCCAGGTAACAGATATTTTCTGTAAGAATCATGATCTGTCTTTCGGGGAGTAAACTTTTCTCCTGCTTTCACCAAATTTGGGTAGTAGTGGTTCAAGATGGCTTGCAGAAACTTGGGATACATAATGAACTTCTCAGCACGACCTGCAGGAGTCAGGTTCCTAATCATACTTCTGAGGAGAAACCTTGACATGTTGTAGCCAGTTCCGGTAACAAAACCATGAAGGGCATGAGCCAGCTCATCCTTGAAGTCATCAGTTCCTGTCTTCCTCGGGGAGAAGGTCAGAATGAAAAAGCCTAGCATTTTTCTCCAGTTGAGAGGAAACAAAGGTTTCTTAATCATGGGATTTGTATCAATTGGAAGTGGACCAGTATAACCCATGTTCCTCATGCTATAATGCCACTGCTGCTTAGTGTAAGAATCAGGGCAATTAGCATCATCTAGGTGAAGGGCCGTTTTGATCATACTTTCAGTCATCACCACGTCGGTATCCTGAATTCTGGAGCTCAAGTATTCTGACCCATCTTGATTTACCACCTTTTGAGCATTCATCCAGAAACTCTCCACTATTGATTTGTATATTGGAAGATCTAACAGCATACAATAACCCCAGTTGGAGTATTCCAAAATCTGAAAAGTTTGCTCGAAGGCATCAGCATGTTTCCATTCCCTGTTGAAAATTCTTATTTGATTGTGGGCTACACCATAGCCTAATGTTTCGTTCCCCGCTCGTCTAGGAGGCATCTGCACAAGTGAAACAACACTATTACAACCAATTGGTTTTACAATGAAATGTCATGTCAACACTAAACCGGGATAATGACAGAGCTGTTTAAAGTAAAATCAAGGTATATTTGGGTTCAACTAAGCAGGTTCCTAAGAATGACATAGCACATAGTCAATTAACATTTGCAACAGATATCTATGGAAACCCACAATTGAACCAGATATACATACTTTCAATCATTCAGAAAACATGAATAAACTGAGTAAAGAAACATAAACTTTACCTGGACAGAGGCTAATTTGCACCAGATCAATATAATGCAACTTGAGGAGTAATTAACAAGATATCACTTTGAGCATAGAAATTAATATTCGAGATAAATTGAAAAATTTTAAACTTAACTTTTAAATCATGAGAGTAAAACAAATAAATGATCATGCTCAAACTATTCAGGTGGACCACATAATGTGTTTGTTCCCCCTAAACATGTGACTATCTGATATACAAATCACCCAAATCACAACACACATTGACATAGCAAGAAGCACTTGTCAGACTGGATCATCATAATGAAATCACATGTTCTATACTCAACACACTAAAGACTCGACTAGCATGGACCTAAATGAATAGCTGTATAATTACATATAGGCCAGATCAAGTCCTAAGTATGGAACTATGAACCCTATGACATCAATTTGAGAGTAATCCAATATAGATTAAGATTTTGACCTTGCATCGTAACAATCAATCAATCAATCAAGTACATGAGACAATTCATGAGCCAAAGTTAGGAATAATGGATAAATCAATTCTACTAACTAGCATCAATGAGTAACTATCAATCATATCAACGACAGATCATTATAACACAGTGGTCAGACAATTATTCAAACAATGGTTCATTGCTAATCTTGAAGTAGATCACACAATCAGGTTATGCAGGTTAATTTGATAAGAAACGTAATATCAAATTAACACACTTCATCCTAAAGACCTATCAAAACTGAAGCAATTTGAACATAGAGTTTGATAATATAAAAGACGAATGAGACAATTGAGACCTCAGTTTACTTGATAAAGTTCACAGAAGCACATACCTCGAAGTAGATCTAAATATGTCTAAGATCTTTAAGAGATAAATGAATTCAGAGAGCTACTACTTCCAAAAGAATTATGTGTTTAATCAAGCATAAGTGGATCAATAATTTGATAAAATTAGAGATAAATAAAATCAATAAGGTGAGAGTATGCCCCTGTTTAGCTCATTTCTTGATTATGCATACGTTCCTGAATAACAAGTAATAACATACCTTTTGATGATCTAACAGTTTGTAAAGCTCACACGGAAATGATATCACTCGTAATCACAGAATAATCTGTTTAGGATCAGGAAAATGTGCATTAGAACGAAGCAATTTAGACAAGTCAACAGATAGCATGTCAATCACATTATCACTGCATAAATTTAGTAATTTTAACAAGTAAATGACACCTTAACTTACCACAAAGTTCTACAACAAGTCATGCATATTTGAAGTTTAAATGACCTAATGAGAGTTTATCTAACTTCCTATTTACAAGTGTTGGAACTATTCTAAGTGAAGTCAAAGTCAACTAAACAAGTATATCCTAACAATTTATTTTGAATCTTATGTATTTCAATTGCTACATGTTAAACCTAATTCACATTCATTTAGTTAAATCAGGCACATTATAAGCAATTTCCAATACACTCGGACATCAAATTAACATATTAAAAGTAAACTTTCTATTATTTGACCAAAGAGTCATGTGTTGAACAACAACTCAATTCGATCAAGCTTACTTAATGAAAAATAAATAATAACAGTGAGAACTGAATTTACAAGTTACACATGTGATTGATAGACAAGATGAGCAATCAACTAAACATATTTTAGCCAAATAGTCATCTCAAATCAACAACTCCAATGGTTTTAAACTTGTTACACAGTTCATATTTGAGAAAAATAAACAAGTAAAACAACAAATTCTAACTTCCTAATCCTACAACCTCCTGATTCTACCAACAGTGAAATCTAGGTCACCTATATCAAACAACCGAAATCAAACTTGAAGCAGTCTAACACATAGTCAGACTTATCTATCGACTTCTATTGGATTTGACCTAAATTCCACCAAAAAAAAAACTCACAAACCAATCAAAAGCCTAGATTTCTCTAAGTCAACGGCGGTATAACTCCCCTGGACCCAAACCGAACCATAAAAAATGCAAAATTGAGGAGAAAGACTCGGATTTACCTTGAACTTTGATGAGATTGAAGAAAGTCGAACTCAAAGGGTGTAAAATCTGAGATTTTCAAGACAAAATTGTGATTAATTCGGGTTTAGGTTCAAGTGGGGTTCGTCAAGACTGATCGCACACAGAAACCATCAAAAAACTCAAAATCCAAGAATGAGACACATACCGAGTACTTCGTAGGGATTGTGCAAGCTAAACGCGAACGAAGTGATGTTCGATTTCACTGTCTGAGTATCGGATTTTCTTGGTCGAGGTCGCAGGCGAGAATGAGAGACGGGAGTGTTTGTGTGTGTTTGCGTATCCGTGAACGAGTGAGGAGGATGGAGGGGTTTGATTTGTATATATAGGTTAGCGAAGAAATAACTAAGTGAGGGAGGTCTAATCGGTAACCTAGTTCAGATCGTTAAGAGGAAACGAGAGCTAGGCTGATCGTTAACTTGTCCCTGATCGTTAAAGAAGAAAAAAACATAAGGCTTCATTCGGGTCTGATCGTTAAGACCAATTGGGAAGGTCAGGTCATTAAGGCAAATTCCTCAAGTCGTTAAGACCAGTCCCTTGGTTAGATCGATAAAGGCAAGACCCAGATCGTTAAAAATAAAATCATAAAATGATCTGATCGTTAAGACCAACTGGCTGTCAGATCGTTAAGGCAAGCTTTGCCAGATCGTTAAGACCATTCCGAAAGCCAGATCGTTAAGGCCTACTCGATCAGATCGTTAAAAACAAGAAATGAATAAAAAATAGACAAGTAACGTCAGATCGTTAAGGCCAATCTGGTTAACCCAAATCGTTAAGACATAAAAGGCCAAATATTTAAGACTATTTGGTAGCCTGATCGTTAAGGCTAATTTTGGGGACTCAAATCGTTAAGGCCAGAACTTGTCTGATCGTTAAGAGACACTGAAAACCTTTCAAAGTAAAGGCCAAATCGTTAAGGAAATATCATACCAGATCGTTAAACCCATTTTTCCCTCAAATCGTTAAGGCCAATTCTCAAGTTCAAAAACCTTTGAAAGTTTTCATAAGTGATAACAAAATATAAATTTACAAATACTTAAAAGATAAACACATAGTCATGCCCGCACGATGCCTACCAGGAAGATAAGGTTTTAAACTTTATTCCATTAGCGCTAGTGATTTCAACAAGTTTGATTTTCACTACAACTAAACACCTAGTTTAACTTTGTTGGTCAAATTTTACATTCCAAAAATCCGTTTTCATTCGAGTCGGTCAATTTTTCACCAGACTCAAGAATTTACCAAGACTTTTAGGTTGATCAATTTTCCACCAACAAAAGTTTGACTTTTGCACAAGTCGACCAACGTTTCATCAAACTTGGAAGTATAAGCACTTAGGCTTACTTTTCACTTATTCAAGGTAATAACCCGTAATATACAGACTATTGAATGGTTGTGGTCAGACTATGCAGGAATACCGATCAATTACGTGATCAATGACACTTACAATTCAAATCACCTTTCGGATCCGGTACCCTAAATCAGATTGTCGGTATTGTTTATCCACTTAAGCTCAAACAAGGTAATTTTCAACTTGTCTCATGTGATGTATTTATCATGTTTTCTGTCCAGTTCAGAGAAATATTTTGTGGTGTCCTTATGAGTTTGGAAGTTAACAATATTCTACCAATCATCAAATAGCTTTTTAAATTCAATCACACTTTTAAAAATAATCTTTCCCCCTTTTCTTTAGTGTTAAGTGACTTATTTCATGGATATAGTCATGAAATCATGATAACCCTTCTTTCATGACTATAGATGAATGAATTTTGATGGGGTGAGAGCGTCAAGGTCGGAGTTTCCTCAGCAGATGACTTCTCACTTTATTTTATGGAATGATGGAGCGTAAGAACACAAGGTCAGTGATTTCTCACAGCAGATGTGTCTCAGCTTTATTTATGGATGAGACTCAAGGTCAGAGTTTCCTCAGCAGATGAGTATCATGCGTTGGTTTTGAAATAAGTCAACTTAATACTGAAGAAACAAAGGATGTGTGATTAGAGTTTTCTTACTAGTACTAATGAGAAGGGCAAAATTTAAAGAATATGCCACTGTTTAAACTTCCAAGGTCCACATTTCTCAATGAAATTAATGTGTTATCACAGAGACTTGTTTACTTCTCAGTATGTTGAGCCTACCAACACATCAAATGATAGAGTTACTGGTCGATTGGATCATATCCTTTGGTTAGATCACAAGACCAGAATCATATCATGTTCCCCATATATTGTCCGACCACAGACCAAAAGGTTTTAGCTTTTTCAATTGTTTTTGGTATTTTTCTGCTATTTTCTCTGCACATGTGTATAAACACTTACTGAAAATTACTGAATTGACACTATTTTTATTTTTGGTTTTATCTTCCACAGGTGCAGGCACGGCAGACAGACTCAAAAACATGCTAGTGAATGAAAAGAAATTCCTTTGGTCATAACACATTTTGACTCGAGACCCACGCATACTGAAATATTTTTCTCAGTCAAAACAAGTCAAACAACACAGGAACAGACTCAAATGAGTCAAATTAGCAATCTAAAGCAATAATCATAAGATAAGATAAGCAAGACATCAGGGATAAGATAAACAGCAAAACAAGCAAGAAGTGAAAAATCTTTTTGGTGATTTTTGTGAGAGGAAAGCAAGAGTTAGGATATACACACAGATAACACACAAGAGAAAGCAACCTAGAGAGCAAGACACTAACGTATCAGGGAGCAAGAAGTTCTAGTCCTAGTCAAAGTTGATCATTCCTATAGAGGTAACTAGAAAGTTGAACCTAGATATATCAAATTGTTGGGCTATATTTTATTAAGGCATGAACATTAGTTATTGTGCTAGCTTTATTTTAGTTTTGGGCTTGTTATTTAATAGGTTAATGGGCTTAATTTAGTTTTCTATTGGGCCATGTGGGCTTCTTGATAGATTACGATTTTTGTAATAGGGTTTACATGAGGCACTATATAAGCCTCATGTGTTTATGATTTTGGCAAGCTTTTCAATACACATTTACTAGTTTACGATTTCTGTCTCATACTTGTGTTTACGATCAGCTTCACTTGTAGAGGTTTCTCATTCAAGATTCAATCTTTCTCTTAGATTGAATCTATTTCATCTACTTGTTTCTTGAATCGATTGCATTTGAGGTTTCCGCACTCATTTGCGATTAGATATCGTGTTGACGGTTTGATCTTGGACCTACAATTGGTATCAGAGCTAAGAATCTTTGATTCGAGGCTCACACGATATTGATTCAAGCAGTTTTATGGGTTTTTTGGGTTGTTTTTAAAGATTTGAAGGTGTTTTTGGAGTTTACGAGTGGTCCAGCAGCTGTACTTTGTGTTCTCGACTGCATTTCTGGGTTTGTTGTGTGTTTACGACATCAAGATCGGATTTTTAGGCGTTTACGATTGTACTTTTGGAGTTTACGACATTTCCTGGTCGTAATCGGTGTTTACGACATTGCATTACCGGAATCACGGGATCGGAATCGAAGTTTACGATCTATTGGATCGTAATTGGTGTATACGATCGTCGCTAATCGGAATCAGGGTTTACGACAACTGGAGTCGTAATTAGTTATCGTAATCGGAGTTTACGACATTTTTAATTGGAATCGGTGTTTGCGATTAGGTTTGTATCGGAATCAGTGTTTCCGATCGTAATCAGAGGTTTGCGATCGTAATCAAGTCTTCTCGATCGTAATCTCATTGTTTGGACGTTTGGACTTTAGATTTAGGTTCCCTTTGCTATCGTAATGGATTTCGAACCAAGTATGTATCAGAAGTTGGATTTTGAGATCGGATCTATCACTCGTCCACCTAGACCCACATCGGCGGATAATTTTTTAGAATGGAAGTATAGGTTTGAAAACCATTTGAAGAGTGTTGACTTGAGATTATGGAGAGCGGTACTTATGGACCACACGTACCTATTCATGGAGAAGGAGCTAAAGCAGGAAAGGCTAAGACTGAAGAAGAGTTTGAAGATGAGGACTGGGAAAGGTGTAACAAGGCTGAGAGGGCATTTGCGATTATGACCATGGCACTAACACCTGACATTGCTCAAGGATTTAAGCATTGCAAGACAGCGAAGGAACTCTGGAATGCATTGATTGTCGCCTATGAGGGAAATCCGGACATTAAGGCGAGTCGAAAGCAAATGTTGAAGCAGAAATTCAATTTGTTCAACCATATCCAAGGTGAATCTTTTGAAGCGCAAGTGCAAAGGTTTGTATCTCTGATGGCAGAAATGTCAAGCTATGGTGTGGAGCCAGAATTGGAAGATAAGAATTTGAAGTTGCTGAACAGTTTACCCAAGTCATGGAACACCAATATCTCTATTATTAAGGACAACAACAAGCTGAGTGAGCTATCTCTGGATGAAATGATCAACAAGTTGAAGTCCAAGCTTATTGATGACAAGCAGCGAGAGTTGAATCACATAAGCTCTCTTAGTTTGGCTGGGAAACTGAATCAAGCTTTGTTGTCAGAAGAAGTAGATGTGAAGCCGAAAGGAAAGTCTGTTGCAAGTGGATCAAGTTCTGTGATTAAAACAAATGCATTTGTGGCACAACCTCAAGCTGGTTCAAGTGGAGGTGACAACTCTGAAGCAACCAATGATCCCAATTTTGCACTCGGAATGGGATTCATGAACAGCTATCATGCTCTAATGGACGGAACCCTAATCCCTACTGAGATGCTATCAGGTGAACTGAATCAGATAAATCCAGAGGATGTGGAGATGTTGGATGTCTCTTGGCAGATGGCTATGGCTGTGTTTAGGGAAAAGAAGTTCATGGCAACTACAGGAAGAAATGTTTGGAAAGACCAAGACAAGATAAGGATGGGGTTTGACAAAACCAAGTTGAGGTGCTACAATTGTGATGAATATGGGCATTTTGCAAGAGAGTGTAGCAAGCCAAGGAAAGAGAGAGCAGAGGAAAAGAAACCAGCTGATGGGAAGGCAAAAGCAGAAGCAAGTGCTTTGGTTGTGCAGGAAGGAGGAGGCTATGATTGGACGTCTCAAATGAAAGATCTGAGCCTGACACATGCTATGATGACTGCTATGGATGATGATGATGAAGAAGAACATGCTTTTGTTGTGACTGAAGATGAACCTGAGGAGAATGAAGCTATGGCAGCAGATCACACCAAGGTATGTTCTAATCCTGTTTGTGATCGTATAATTACTGGTCTTAGACAATTTTGCAAAAATTTTCAATTAGAATTGTTTGAGGTAAAATGTGAAAGAAACTCATTTAAGGGTAGATGGCAAAAGAACGAAGAAAAGGTTAAAGCCCAGAAATTAGACATAGTGAAATATAAGAAACTTGCAACTGAGAACGCTTATCTGTATGACAATGCTAAGTTAGAAATAGCAGAACTTACTAAGCAGATAGATGAACTTAAGCATAAAAACAATGAATTGCAGGTTAAGCTTGATATGAATCTTATGAGAAGCAAAAGAATGTTACAGGCTAGTAAATCTCTTGACACATGCATTACTGAGGTTAGAATGGGTAAGGACAAAGGTGGAATAGGAATTAGCTTTGCAAACAAGAACGTTGTTCCTCAAGATAAAACTAGAGATGTTATAGGAATGATCTTAGAGGAGGATCAGATAGATAGATCTGCATCGGAAATGCATGAGGAAGGACCTCCTTTAGATAGTGTCTTGGTTGGAGTGAAGGCTATGACAGAAGAGGAAATAGAAAATGAAAAACACATGACATATGGGTTGGGTAATAAGGATAGAGTGATGACAGACGCGTGTGAAGCAGGACCATCAAATACTTCTCTGAATAACTGTGTGAGCTCTTCTGATGTATCTATTTATTGTGCAGATGAAGTAGAAATCAAAGACATTTCTAAGGAGGATGCAGAATGTCGGAGAGTGGAAGAGAGTCACGTGTCTAGTAGTTCTAGTAGTTCTAGTAGCTCTAGTTTATGTTTACCTAAGGATGATGTAATGGCACTTGTGTCAGAACTAGAAACATCCAAGTCAAAACAAAAAGTTGCATCGTTGTTAAAAAATGTTTCTGAATCAAATGAAAAAGTGTCTGGTTTTAAAATTCGTGTGCCTAACACAAAAATTGGTCGTGAGACTAAGCCCAAAGATTTTGTTGCTTATCCCCAGGTTGTGTCAGCTTTTAATAGAACAAACAAATCTAAATCAGAACAATTTTATTTAATTACACAATCTGAAAAGGATAAACAACATATTATACACAAATGGGATGATAAGCCAGAGTGAAAGTCGTCTTACCCAAGACGTTCATACCTCTGTAGCCATGTCAATGGGCCTAGACTCATGAATTGCTTTCAATGTGGAAAGCCAGGACATTTTGCAGCTAATTGTGTGAATAGACCTTTCCAACCATACTATCCGCAAAACCCACGGACTAGTATGTTGGAGAAAATGATGACAGGAGAGAAGCAAAAATAAAAGCAGAAATAACAAGCTGTGTCTCAGGGGAAGCAGTGTTTTGAACCAATGAAGACTCTACAGTCTAAGGTTTCAAACGCAAAGGCTTCTGTGACAAAGCCTGTTGTTGATAAGTGGAAAGTGACCAAAATTCCACAACAAACTTATGTATCTAAAGGAGTTTACCACAGAAATGATAAGATAAAACCAGAATTTGTTGAAAAACAAGTGGCTAAAGTCAAAAGAATTAATAAACCTAATGGCAAAGCGAAAGCTGAACAACAGGTTTTGAAACAAAAAGATGTCACTCAAACAAAACAACTTGTGTATACAAAACTGAAACTTGAGTGGACACCGGTTAAAAAGCCAACTGGTAAAAAGGTCATTTCACCACAAAAGAAACCTGTGTCTGTGAACAATTCAACAACTGTGTTGAAACCAGAGAAAACCACCACCTGGAAACCAAAAGTCAACATTCAAAATGAGAATGTATCTGGATCAAAGTCTGAAATGATTCTCCAATTAGTTAATTACATTGATGCAAAAGGTGTGCCCAGATCTGTTATGGCCTGGGTACCTGGATCTCACTGATTTCTGATTCTTGTAGGGACAGCCAAGAAGATCTATCTACAATCTCTGGTACGTTGATAGCGGTTGCTCCCGACACATGACCGGAGATCTGTCCCTTTTGGAAGATGTAGAGGATTTCAATGGTGGAGGAGTATCTTTTGCAGGTGGTGTAGGAGGAAGAATTAGCAAGAAAGGAGTTGTGAGAAGTGGACATTTGTCTTTTTCTGACGTACACTATGTGGAGGAACTGTCTCACAGTTTGCTGAGTGTTTCTCAGATCTGTGACAGAGACTATTCTGTGATGTTCAATCGAAAGGAATGCATTATTTTGAAGCCCGGCGTGAAGATTCCCGAGGAGTGCATACTGATGCGTACTCCAAGACGTTCAAACTCATATCTTCTCAATATGGGCAATCCTCCAACGTCAGAAGAAGCATGCCTCATCTCAAAACAAAACGAAAATTTGGCTATGTTGTGGTATCGTCGTCTGGGGCATGCAAATATGAAGAATTTGACCAAGCTCGCAAAGGGAGAGCATGTCAGAAAGCTGCCCATCAAAGACTTCTCAACTGTAGAAAAATGCGTGGCATGTGCGAAGGGGAAGCAGCACAAGTTGCCACACCGTCCGAAGATAGCAAATTCTATGTCATCAGTTCTACAACTTCTACATATGGATTTATTTGGGCCTATACAAGTTCAGAGCATCAGCAAATTCTCCTACTGTCTCGTGATTGTGGACGACTACTCACGTTTTACTTGGGTCTACTTTTTGTCAAACAAGTATGAAACTCCGGCCTTAGTGAAACAGTTTGTCACTCTTATAAAGAATCAGCTGAACAAGAAGGTCAAAGCTATCAGATCGGATAACGGAACAGAATTCAAGAACGCTGAGTTGAATATGTTTTGTGGGGCTAAGGGGATAGAGAGACAGTTCAGTGCGCCCTACACTCCTCAACAAAATGGAGTAGCTGAGAGAAGAAATAGGACACTCATTGAAGCTGCAAGGACAATGATGTGTGAAGCTAAACTACCAATCTTCTTCTGAGCTGAAGCGGTCAACACGGCGTGCTACGTGCAGAATCGCGTTTTGTTGAACAAGCGTCATGAGAAAACTCCGTATCAGATTGTCTATAAAGAAAAGCCAACGGTGGGATATTTCAAGACATTTGGATGTCCGTGCACGGTACTGATTCAGTCCGACGTGGGGTAATTCGAGGCGAAAGCTGATGAGTGTTATTTCGTTGGTTATTCGGGAAATAGTGCTTATCGTGTCTATAACAAGACCACCGGTTTGATCATTGAAGCATTCAACGTGGACTGGCTTGAAGACAATCCGTCGGATGCAGGGACTGGACCTGATTGGATTTTTAACTATGGGTCTCTGTTTGAAGGATTCAAGTTTTCGAATGATCTCCATAATTTGGGTGAAGAAGAAGAGATTATCACTCAGCCATCTGAATCAAGACCTCACACTGAAAGAGTCTGTGAGAAAGCACCAGTTCCAGTTCCCACAAATGTCAACGCAGATGCTCCGGGAACTTCAGGAACTTGTGATAATGATTCAGAAATTCCACAAAGTTCAGGTATAAATGATATAAATGATAATGTTGTTTCTTCTAATCTGCCTGTTTCTGTGTCTGTGCCAGATGTTCAGGTATCCAGGATCAACAAGGACCATCCAGTTAGCAATATTCTTGGACCAGTATCTGCAGGAGTTTCAACTAGAAGCCGCACAGGGGATATCAATTTCTGCATGTACTCATGTTTTATCTCCCAGATTGAGCCTCCGAATGTGATGGTTGCTCTCAGAGATCCAAATTCGATAGAGGCCATGCACAATGAATTAAATCAATTCTCAAAGCTGGGAGTGTGGCGACTAGTCAAGAGGCCAAACAACAAGAAGGTTATACCCACTCGTTGGTTGTACAAGAACAAAAAGGATGACACGGGTATAATCATTCGAAACAAGGAAAGGTTAATAGTTCAAGGTCATCGACAAATCCATGGAATTGACTATGATGAGGTGTATGCACCTTTGGCAAGACTGGAAGCTATTCGTATATTTCTTGCGGTTGCATCTTATCTGAATTTCACGGTACACCAGATGGACGTCAAGACAGCATTCTTATATGCAGAGATGAATGAAGAGGTATATGTGACTTAACCACCGGGGTTTGTAGATGAGGAGCATCCAGATTATGTGTATCTTCTGGACAAGGCTTTGTATGGATTACATCAAGCTCCAAGAACGTGGTATGAGACGCTATCAACACATCTGGTGGAGAATGGATACACGAGAGGGGTGGTGGATCAGACATTGTTTCGGAAAAGGGTGAAGGATGACATAATCATGGTGCAAGTTTATGTAGATGACATCATCTACGGGTCAACCAATGAAGATTTGTGCACCGAGTTTGAAGAGATTATGAGAAAGAAGTTTGAAATGAGCGATCAGGGGGAGATGAGTTTCTTCCTAGCCTTGCAAGTAAAACAAGATGAATCTGGGATTCTTATTCACCAAGCCAAATATGTGAATGAGATTCTAAAAAAATTCAAGATGCAAGACTCAAAGCCAATTTCAACTCCAATGGCATCCCGACCTCTTTTGTCAGCAGATGCAGACGGGGAGTCAGTGAGGGAATTCACGTATCGCTCAATGATTGGTTCGCTGATGTACTTAACAGCAAGTCGGCCAGATATTATGCATGCAGTTTGCTCGTGTGCCCGCTATCAGGCTAACCCTAAACTTTCTCATTTAAATGCTGTTAAACGTATATTTAGGTATCTGAAGGGCAGGCCTAGGCTTGGTCTTTGGTACCCAAAGAACACTGACTTTCAATTGTATGCATATACTGACAGTGACTATGGAGGCAGTGACTTGGATCGGAAGTCAACCACTGGAGGATGTCAATATCTGGGCGATCGACTCATTTCCTGGCAGAGCAAGAAGCAGCATACCGTATCCAAATCAACTGCCGAGGCTGAATACGTGGCAGCATTTGCCGGTACTTCACAGGTAGTATGGATCCAAAACCAGCTCACAGATTACGGTATGGAATTCATTAACACTCCTATCTTCTGTGATAACGCTGCTGCTCTGGAAATTGTTAAAAACCCCGTTCACCATTCAAAAACAAAGCACATAGACATAAAGGTACATTTTATTCGTGACTGCTTTGATCGGGAGTTGATTCAGCTCCAAAAGGTGAGCTCAGACCAAAATGTGTCTGACATTTTCACAAAACCCCTCCCGCGTCCTAATTTTGAAATGTGTATCGAAGGCCTTCGGATGATTGCCTTCGAGGAATGATCTGATCAAATTTTGTTTATTTATTTTTATATATAGAAAAATTGAAAAAAAAATGTTTGCTTTCAAAAACCTCATAAAAACAGGGGAAGAAATATAATTGTCCCAGAAAGTATAAAAATATCTGTTTGAGGTTTTTATGAAGTCTTTTGTTTGCCTTGAGTTGATAGGAAGTGATATAAATTTCCATGACGATCGGAGACTGACACGTGTAAGGCAGAAGTGAAAGACGTCTCAAAGATGATGTTCGGTAAGCTAAATCAAAAACAATGATCATCCATTGTAAGTGCAGTAATCTTAACTCTTATATATGTTTAGGTTTCCATCCTAGTTTACATAGTTTAAAAAACTGAGACCCGACAAAAATGGGTTGAGAGTGGTATTTACCTAGTATTCACTCTCTCACACGCCATGTTTATACTGTAATTGACAACACCACAGAAAAGGAAAAAGAAAAAGAATTCAAAAAGAAATATATATGAAAATTGTGAAAAAGAAAAAGAAAAGAAAATTATTCTGTTGGTCTTCTCTGCGTGCTTATGCGGCCGACCTGATCACCAACCGATAATTCATGAAAATAAGAAATAAGTGGTTGTCAAAGTAGTGTTGCATGGTTCCTCAAGTTGGGGGTCTGTGAATCCTCAATAAACTCTGAGGTTGGGTAGGTTTTGCTATGAACAATTGGGTGTGGGGACAGTTAAACATGACAGTAATTATGTACCACAACTTAAGCACTTAAAACTTTTAACTGGATGTGAGTTTATATGGTTTCAAAATTTTTGAGCAAATGTCTAGAGCGTCGAGTAATGGAAGCTGAAAAGGGTTCCTCAGTTAATGATTTGTCTGGTTTGATCCATGAAAAACATCAATCTCAAGGTAAGTATGTTTTTGTCTAGTATTTAGATTATCTTAAGTTTGTGCATTTTCAATTTGTTTTTAGTCTTTAAATATTTAAAGTTTTTATTTTATGATCATGATCGGATACTCGGGGCTAAGTCTGAGGGGAAGCTTCGTAAATTCTCAGTTTTCTCAAAGTTAATTTTTTTTTTAAAAAAAAGTGAGAATTGTTATTTTTAAAGGTTTGGGTGTGTTTGAAATGTTTTTGGTTCTCGAGGGGGTCTAAATGAAAATTTTTCAAATGAGGTATATAAGCCCCAATCAGTTTACGATTCCTCACACACCTCTCATACCTCCGATTACGATCCGTCGAGAAAACCCTAACCGCCACCGTCTCCACTCGCCGGAAACACCGTCTGCCTCACCTCCGACCATCCTCCGTCACAACCGAGCACATCTTTGTGTTCGTAATCCATTTCCGACCACGAATCCCTGGTCAACAAACTGTTTTCTCAAGGCTTTGCCTGTGTATTCACGGTTTTTGCTTTTTGAGCCCTAATTTTTGATCGTCTTCTCTTGTTACTGCATTCGTGACATTTAAACGAGATTTGAAGTCATTTTGGTGGTTAAAACTCTTTAAAAGGTAGTGTTGGCTGTTTACTTGTGATTATTTGAGGTTATGATGAGTTTACGAGTTTTTGCAGGGTATATCAATGGCGGATTTTAGAGTTTACGATCGTTCTCATGAAGAAGACAACGTTTGGAGTGTTTACGATTTATGATTACGATTTCCTGTTCACGATCGAATCGTTTACGATCCGCATAAACGACAAAGTTGATTACGATTGGGCCTTGACTAACTTTCGGTGTTTACGACTGGTTATATTGTTTACGATTGGACTTAATTTAAACCAGTCGTGAACCCATTAGTGGATCGTAAACCCATATGCAGAATCGTAAACCTACTTAAAATTGAATTAAATTCATAAACACCTAATTTTCTTTTAAATCTCATCAAACTTAATGGTGTTTGTTAACTTGTGCTTCAAAATCAAATGTTTTACTTGAACGATTCAATTGAGATTTTTCAGAATTTGTCAAATTAAATGAGTTAATCAATTGAATTTCAAGTTGTTTCCAAACAAAATAGTTTTGATGAATATGTCTGATACATATGTCTTGTCTTTCTCAGATGGCAGAAGAGATGCTGGACGAAGAGATAAAGTTTGAGCAGGATCACTGCATCCCAGCGTATCTGGAAGACCCACCAGAAAAGCATATGGAGTTATTCTATTCTCTGGTGGCCGGGATGAATACTTGTAAAATCAACCATGACCTGAGGACGAATGTTCTTATTGATGAGATGCTGGTCAGAGAGTTCTGGGATACTGCAAGAGTGAATGCTGACAAGACAAGTATTTCTGCAACTGTTCAGAACAGACAAGTAGTGATTGAGGAAGATGATATCAGAAAGGGGCTGAACATTACTGATAAAGCCACTGATCCAGTCAAGTATCCGAAGGAGGTTGTTCTTGCTGGTGCTCAATCTATGGGGTACGAGGGGAAGTTTCCGCCTATTTTCAAGAAGCTGCTGCCTCATTATTGGAGGTGCCTAGCACATTATATGCAGAAGTCATTTCTAGGCAAGAGAACCAGTTTTGATCAGCTGAATCAACTTCATGGAACTGCTTTCATCTCTTTGGCCTTAGATTGGGATTTCAACTTCTCAAAGATGATGCTGATGGACTGGGTAGGCAATGCTGATTTGAGTGCCAGAGAACAATTTTTGATGACACCAAGGTTTGTGCAAATGGTGGTCATGAAGAAATACCCGATGATTGAAGAAAGGATAGAGAAGTTGGACATCAAAGTAATGGATTGTGGGGTTTTTGGTCTTCAAGCCCAAGATAGAAAGGGCAAGAACAGCTTTCAAGGAAGACTTGAATGGGTTAAGAGAGGTGCATTCCCAGAGGTGGCAAGGGAACAAGAATTTGATGAAGATGAACCTGAAGCTGACGTACCTAATGTTAATGCATCCGTCGCCGAAGAGCAAGATATAACAGCAACTCCGGCTGTTAATGTACAAGAAGAAGATGTAATCATGCCATCCGATGAAGAGAATGTAATGGATGATATACTCGCTGGCCAGGAGATTACTGATGACATCTATGGGAATCTGGGGCCCCTTAACCTTAAAAGGTCTAGGGATGACATGATCGGATCATCAGGCAGTGATACAACCCCTCCTGAGCTGAATCTGGATGTTGAAGATGTTCTTGAAGAACCAATTCCTGCGCGTGAACCTTCACCAAGAAAGAGGTCAGATCCAAGAAGCATCAGATTCAAGCTTTCAAAGACTAGCTCAAGCATTTTGTTAGTACATCCAGCTGGGCCCAGTTCTGAGGGTCCCAGTACTCAAGAAGAAACAGCTGCTGAAAATGTTCAAGATCAACCTGCTGCTGCTCAGACTGAAACTCCACTTCTATCCGAACGTAGCCCAGTTCGAGAAGAAGGACAATTTATAGAGGTTGATCATTCTTTCGCTGTACCAAGCCTAGTGAAAGTGAGCGCTGCTCCTCTGATAAGTCAGCCAACAGCTATTCCTAGCTTCAGGCCCTTCCAAGCTGCTGAACTTCTGTGACATCCGGGAATTTCAAGGTTTACTTCCGTTAGACAATCTCCGTTAGTTACGTTAATAGTGTTAACTTAGTAACTAATGCTTAACTAGGCCGAATACGTCCACGACCTTTGGTTGATCACCGAACCCGTCCATATGTGCTATGTATTTATTTATATGTTGTTATTATGAGAAACGTGATTTAAATGCATGATTTTTATTAAAAAGAATGACTATTTAATTATTTGATAAATTATGTGACAAATTGCTTAATTATGTGATTATATGTTTAACCGGGTAACTAAGTGTATGCATACATGATTAATGATTGGGCTAGTCATTAGACTAATCATGGGCTAATGATGGCTAATCATTGGGGGCCCAAATCCCAATGAAAGCCCATGATGGCCATTAGTATTTAAATGAAACTTTAAACCCTAATTACCCATTTGCATACATAACACAAGAAACACACACACACTCTCTCCCTCTTGCGATTCTGGACCAGCCTTAGAGACCATCAAGATCAGCCATCTTTTCTGTAGAAGAAGATCATCCATCGATCCTAGATCAAACCGTGAGTCCCATGACCATGTTTCTTGCTTTTCTATGTGTTTTCTTTATAAAGCATGCCTAGATCTCCATGTAATCGTTAGATTTTCTGTAAGAATGCTTAGGAATACTAGATCTATCATAAAGACTACAACTTTACGTGTGAAACCGATCCATAATAGAGATTCATGCTAGATTAGGTTATTTTGTGTAAAATGTGTTCTTGAAGATTTGATGATGAAAATACATGTTTATGATGTTAAAAATGCTCCTGTGATGTTCCTAAATGATTATGTATGCTTGAAAATGAATTACATGAAGTATGGAGGCTGTTAGAAAGATTTTTAGTCAAATTTACGGGTTTTTTAGCGTCCAGCGACACTGTGCATTCATTAGGAGAAACTATCCAGCGAAACTATGCATATCTCCTTCCAGCGACACTGTGCAGCGAAACTGTAGTGTCTCTCGTGAACGAAACTGACCTTGTCCCTGAACGAAAGTTCAACCAGTTCCTGGCGAAACTAGCTAGCGAAACTAGCAGTTTCTCTAGCAGTTTCTCTAGCAGTTTCTCTAGCAGTTTCTCCAGCAGTTTCGCCAGACTAAACCCAAACTTGTGCAACTTATTTGAATGCTATGCTATGACTTGCATGATTATGCTATGATAAGACATACTATGATTTCTGTATTATATGAACCCTTGTTTATGATCAACCATCGGTGTCGTGTGTCGGTATGTCGTGTTATAGTCTAACGTGCTATGTTATGGGCCATAGTGACGTTATGTAGAGTTTAGACACAAAACTAATACTTAAGACCTAAACGTGTTCATAGGTCTTCGATAAGCAATCAATATTTGGATTATTTAGCAAGCGTAGCAGTGCAACCAAAGGTGAGTGTCACTAACCCATTTACCGTGAGCCCGTTTGGGTTACACAGAATAACTCAATGAAAGACAATGCTGACAACCTTAGGAGTGCTATGCACCTCTCTAATGAACTTGAAAACCTAGGAGTGCCTGGCACCCACTTGATGAACTTGAAGTGTTTTATGGGAAGCACTTGTGAAATACTTAAACAACTATTTCTAAAACAAACTGAAAATGTTTTCGGGATTCGTGAAAACCCAAAGTAAACCATTTTAATATGACTAGTGTAGGTTAAAGTCTAAACCACATGATATCACATGATTTCTAAGGATTGCCTTATAACTGAAAAAGTCCTCAACTTAATTGTACCATTAATTGTAAAGCGAGGGGATGTTGGGTAGATCTACTGGAGTTTGACAAACTCCGCCTTGTGACAATGGAGGTGCACGGAGGTACAATATCAGCCTATCTGACCGTGGTCCCGAGAGGACACGGGGGAGGCAAAGCCGCGATGACGTAGGTCCGCAAAACAAAATAGATGATGGCGCTGCCACTACAATTATCCGTCAGCTTTGGTACGAACTTCCTTAGTGCATGGAAACCGGATTAGCTACCCGCGATATTGGTTGACCACTTTAACTTCTACTTAACTAGTGCATATTCGATAATTCAACAATTGGAAATGTTTGCCAAACTAATACTTATTATATGTTGATACATACGCTTATGAGACCGGGCCAATGCATGACATGCCCACCGTGAACTCACCAACCGTTAGGTTGACACTTGCGTGGTTTAAACTTTTGCAGATCGCTAAGGAGTATCCGGATCGGGTTGGCATGGCACACGAAGACATTTTATTTTTAGTTAAACTTAATTGAGAATTTAAAACACTGATTTTGTAAAGCACGAGGTTAGTGCTAAAGACAATGTTTTCCGCTGCGTACTGTTAAACTGTTTTTATTATTAATGTTTGGACTTTACTCTGATTCGTTTAGTATTTGTAACTAATGGTTGTGGTCCTGGTTTGCTCGCACCCCTTAACGGTATAAACTCCGTTAGTGGTTAAATTGGGGGTGTGACAGATTGGTATCAGAGCCGTAAGTTGCAGAGAACTGGAATCATTTTTGAAAAAACGATTTGGAAACTGCAACTTGAAAACCTTAGTTACAAACGAACAAACAAATTCCCAAAACCAAAATGACTACGTGCCAACCTGGGATACTCGCTCTGCTGTGTAAGTAAAAGCTTAGTACGTACGTATGTATATATATATATATATATATATATATATGTATATATATAAATATATATATAGACCGTGTCTAGGTAGTCTAACGGAAAAACCTTAGGGAAAATTTTCACACACGAATACGAAACGCGAACGCCAATACGCACACTATTCCGGGGAAAGCGACAACGAAACGATGCTACACGCTACGTCCTGATTTCTACTACGATGACTACGCCGACGGTGACATTTATGGGGAAAGCCGACCTTCGACGATAGCTACCTACGACTTACGACGTTCTCCGACGACGCCTCGAATTTGCACGAAAATCTTTTCCGAACTAATAGCGGGATAACGGGGAACTGTTGATATACATATTATGGGATATGTATAGAATATAACTGTGACTGAACACTGGCTACTTTAACTGTCCAGCAAGATGTCTGGAAGAGGACACGGGAGGAGCAACATTAACATGACGCCTGCACAACTACAAGCTATGATTAACGAACACGTGCAAGCCGCGGTGGCAGCCGTCCAAGCTGCATACGCCGCACAGGGTAATTTTTATGCCGGTTAAGGCACAAAACGATTTTATTTTGACCTGTTTAAACTTAAAACCCGAACTATTATTGCATCAGGAAACCACCATCACTGCACGTTTAAGTCCTTCATGGACTGTAAGCCAATGACGTTTTCCGGCGAAGAAGGAGCGGTAGGACTCCTCAGGTGGATCGAGAAGTCTGAAAAGGTCTTCTCTATGTGCAACTGCCCTGCTGAGAGCAAAGTGAAGTATGCTACTGGTACCTTTGAGGGAGCAGCTCTCTCCTGGTGGAATGCCGAAATCCAGATGATTGGGATTGATGCGGCTAATAACATGGAATGGGAAGCGTTTAAAGAACTGATTATGGAGGAGTACTGTCCCCGTGACCAAGTGAAGAAGTTAGAGGGTGAATTCTTGAATCTGAAAATGATTGGGTCTGAAATTGAGCAATATACAGCGCGTTACCATGAGTACGCGGTCTTGTGCCCCACAATGGTTGATGCTGAGTTCAAACGCATTGAGCGTTATCTGGAAGGCCTCGCGCCTCAAATCAAGAGCTTGGTGACCGCCAGCAACCCAACAACTGTGCAGCAAGCCATCCGTTTAGCTCACAAGCTTACTGATCAGGAAAATGAGAAGGGTACACTTCCTGCTAAGGCCATAGAGAAAACTGCCTTAAGTGGCAAAAGGAAAGCTGATGATGAAGCTCCTGAAAACTCCATGAACAATCAAAGTGTGGGAAACAGCACCGGGAGGTCTTACAACTCCCAAGGTCAAAGCAAAAGGTCTGGGAATAACAGTGGGAGCAACCGCCAGGGCGGTAATGGTCAAAGCAACTACAAGGGTAACCTGCCCAAGTGTAACAAGTGTGGGAAGCATCACACTGGTATTTGCAGAAGAAGTTTAAGCTGTGAAAGGTGTGGCAAGAAAAGCCACGAGGCAAAGGACTGTTGGGCGATTCTTCCCGAGCAACAAAACCGCCTAAGGCAAAACAACAACAATCATGGCAACAACAACCATGGAAACAACCGGGGCAATGGGAACAACAATGGCCAGAACCGTAATAACAACAATGAAGCTCCCAGAGGGAATGGAAATGGGAACTGCTATGAATGTGGTGCTCAAGGCCACCTAAAAAGGGACTGCCCGCAGTTGAGAAGACAGGGAAATGGTAATCAAGGAAACAATGGTGGGAATGGTAATGGTGGGGGTAATGGCAACGGGAATGGTAACAACGGGAATGGTGGAAATGGCAGAGGAAGAGCTTTTGTCATGGGTCAAGGCGAAGCTCGCAACGATGCCAACGTGATTAACGGTAAATTCATCCTTAACGGTTTCTTTGCTACTGTATTGTTTGATTCTGGTGCTGAAAGAAGTTTCATTTCCACTAAATTTGCTCGATTAATTAATGCTAAACCGATTGACTTAGATGCTAAGTATGTGGTAGAACTAGCAAATGGTAAACTTCATGATACGACTCAGATAGTTAAGGACTGTAAGTTAGAACTAGCTGGCCATACATTAGGAATCGATCTCATGCCTTTCCCGATTGGTAGTTTTGATGTTATAGTAGGAATGGATTGGTTGTCTGAAAACCGAGCCGAAATTTTATGCTAAGAAAAAGTGGTTCGTATTCCACTCGAAGGAGGCGAAGTGTTAACAGTTCAAGGTGAAAAAGGTGGGACAGTCACCGGTATTATTTCGTTTCTTAAGGCTCAAAAGTGCCTTCGTAAAGGTCACTTCGCGATTCTTGCAAACGTCACCGATTCGACACTTCCCGAGCGTAGAATCAACGACTACCCGATAGTTCGCGACTTCCAAGACGTATTTCCTGATGATCTGCCTGGTTTACCTCCATTTCGACAAGTAGAGTTTGGAATCGATATAGCCCCTGGAGCCGCTCCGATTGCACGCGCACCTTACCGTTTGGCAGTAAGCGAACTCAACGAACTCTCCGCACAACTTCAAGAGCTACTCGATAAAGGATTTATTCGTCCAAGTTCGTCTCCGTGGGGAGCACCGGTATTGTTTGTTAAGAAGAAGGATGGAACGTTCCGAATGTGTATTGACTACCGAGAGCTTAACAAGGTCACGATCAAGAATCGGTATCCACTTCCTCGAATCGACGATCTCTTCGACCAGCTGCAAGGTTCGAGCTACTTTTCAAAGATTGATCTACGGTCTGGATATCACCAGCTTCGCGTTGGAGATGAGGATGTCCCCAAGACTGCTTTCAGAACTCGGTATGGTCACTACGAATTCCTGGTTATGCCGTTTGGGCTAACCAATGCACCTGCCGTATTTATGGATCTGATGAATCGAGTGTGCAAGCCGTACCTCGATAAGTTTGTGATAGTTTTCATTGATGATATTTTGATCTACTCCAAGACAAAGGAAGAACACGACAATCATCTGCGACTTATCTTGGAATTACTCCGCAAGGAACAGCTTTATGCTAAGTTTTCGAAGTGCGATTTTTGGATTCGCGAAGTCCAGTTTCTTGGACACATTGTTGATCAGAATGGAATTCATGTCGACCCAGCTAAAGTGGAAGCTATCAAGAATTGGTCTACTCCGAGAGCGCCGACCGAAATCCGACAATTTTTGGGACTTGCCGGATATTACCGAAGATTCATCAAGGGTTTCTCGCAATTGGCTCAACCCTTGACGGCTTTGACACACAAAGGAGTGCAATATAGATGGGGTGAAAAAGAAGAACACGCGTTTCAAACTCTTAAGGACATGTTATGTTCAGCTCCGATTCTCGCGTTACCCGATGGAGTTGACGACTTCGTGGTCTACTGTGATGCATCCATCCAAGGACTCGGTTGTGTGTTGATGCAACGAGACAAAGTGATTGCCTACGGGTCCAGGCAACTGAAGGATACTGAGAAGAATTATACAACGCATGATTTGGAATTCGGAGCCGTTGTATTTGCACTTAAGATTTGGAGACATTACCTCTACGGAACAAAGTGCACGATATTTACCGACCACAAAAGCCTACAGCACATCTTTGAACAAAAGGATCTCAATATGCGACAACGACGGTGGGTCGAGTTACTAAATGACTATGACTTAGCAATTAAGTATCATCCAGGAAAAGTCAATGTCGTGGCTGATGCATTAAGTCGAAAGGAGTATGAAAAGCCTCGACGGGTACGAGCGCTGTAACTTACCATTCACACGGGATTGCCGGATCGGATCCGCGATGCCCAACAAGAAGCTTTGAAAGAGGAAAATTTCGCAGCTGAAGCACTGCGAGGGGTGGATGGCAACTCCGAAATTAAGTCCGACGGACTAAGGTATTATAATGATAGAATTTGGATTCCTTTACTTGGAAATCTTCGTGAGCTCGTGATGGACGAGGCTCACAAGTCAAGGTATTCGGTGCACCCTGGATCGGATAAAATGTACCAAGATTTGAAGAACTTGTATTGGTGGCCGAATATGAAAGCCGACATCGCGCGATATGTGGCTAAGTGTTTAACGTGCTCAAGAGTTAAGATCGAGTACCAAAAGCCTTCAGGATTATTGCAACAACCAAAGATCCCAGAATGGAAATGGGAGGATATCTCCATGGATTTTGTAACGGGACTACCACATCGATCGAATCGACCGGATGTGATTTGGGTTATCATTGATCGTTTAACCAAATCTGCACACTTTATCCCAATGAGAGAAAGTGACAATATGGACAAGTTAACAAAGCTGTACATTGACCGAATTGTGGCACGTCATGGAGTGCCTAAGACCATTATCTCCGACCGAGATCCTCGATTTACTTCCCGATTGTGGCAATCTATGCAAGAAGCACTGGGAACCAGACTGGATATGAGTACAGCCTATCACCCGCAGACCGACGGTCAGACGGAACGAACTATTCAGACTTTAGAAGACATGCTCCGAGCTTGGGTTCTCGACTTCGGTAAAAACTGGGAGGCTCACCTTCCATTGGTGGAGTTCTCCTACAACAACAGTTATCATTCGAGCATTGGTGTAGCACCTTTTGAAGCTCTTTATGGCAGAAAATGCAGATCGCCCGTGTGTTGGGCTGAAACGGGTGAGAAGGGACTCACCGGACCGGAAATCATTCATGATACAACTGAACGCATTATTCAAATCAGAAAGCGGATAGCTGCAGCACGTGACAGGCAAAAGAGCTATGCCGACAAACGCCGTAAACCTTTGAAGTTCGAGGTAGGCGACAAGGTACTATTGAAGGTATCTCCTTGGAAGGGAGTGATACGCTTCGGAAAGCGTGGAAAGCTGAATCCTCGCTATATCGGTCCATTTGAAATCATTGGTGAAGTAGGCCCGGTGGCCTACCGATTACAACTCCCTGCAGAACTCGATGGAGTTCACAACGTGTTTCACGTCTCGAACCTGAAGAAATGTCAGGCTGAAAACACCGAAATAATCCCGTTGGAGGAATTGGAAATTGATGAACATTTGAGATTTATTGAGCAACCGGTAGAAATCATGGGACGCGAGGAGAAAGCCCTCAAACGTAGCAAGATTCCGATCGTCAAGGTTCGATGGAACTCAAAGCGTGGACCAGAATATACTTGGGAACGAGAGGATCAAATGAAGAAAAAGTACCCCCACTTGTTCGAGCAAACGCCCACGGAAATTCAAGGTATGATTTAATTTTGGGGACCAAAATTCCTTTAACAGGAGGAGGATGTGGCAACCCTAAAACTTTTGCTTTCTTTCCCCAGCAACGACAAGTAGCCACGACAGCTGAGACTGCGAACGCTACAACACAAGAATAATTTTCGGGACGAAAATTCCATTTACAAGGGGATGATGTGACATCCGGGAATTTCAAGGTTTACTTCCGTTAGACAATCTCCGTTAGTTACGTTAATAGTGTTAACTTAGTAACTAATGCTTAACTAGGCCGAATACGTCCACGACCTTTGGTTGATCACCGAACCCGTCCATATGTGCTATGTATTTATTTATATGTTGTTATTATGAGAAACGTGATTTAAATGCATGATTTTTATTAAAAAGAATGACTATTTAATTATTTGATAAATTATGTGACAAATTGCCTTAATTATGTGATTATATGTTTAACCGGGTAACTAAGTGTATGCATACATGATTAATGATTGGGCTAGTCATTAGACTAATCATGGGCTAATGATGGCTAATCATTGGGGGCCCAAATCCCAATGAAAGCCCATGATGGCCATTAGTATTTAAATGAAACTTTAAACCCTAATTACCCATTTGCATACATAACACAAGAAACACACACACACTCTCTCCCTCTTGCGATTCTGGACCAGCCTTAGAGACCATCAAGATCAGCCATCTTTTCTGTAGAAGAAGATCATCCATCGATCCTAGATCAAACCGTGAGTCCCATGACCATGTTTCTTGCTTTTCTATGTGTTTTCTTTATAAAGCATGCCTAGATCTCCATGTAATCGTTAGATTTTCTGTAAGAATGCTTAGGAATACTAGATCTATCATAAAGACTACAACTTTACGTGTGAAACCGATCCATAATAGAGATTCATGCTAGATTAGGTTATTTTGTGTAAAATGTGTTCTTGAAGATTTGATGATGAAAATACATGTTTATGATGTTAAAAATGCTCCTGTGATGTTCCTTGATGACCTGTCGTTGGGGTCATGCAAAAATTAACCTAACTTTACCTATAGACAGGGTAAGTCGGGTGTCGAATCCACGAGGAGCATGTGGTTAGATTTGCAGGTTTGTTTGATTATTAATACTAAACTTAATTTAAAATTGAAATTCAACTTGATTTGATTAAAAAATAAAATAAAAACAAGGCAGCCCCTCCAGGTTTCAGGTTCTAGGTTAACACAAAATTCAGTTAATTAATTGGGAACCACATAGACATAGTTCTGGAAATTAGTTAAAGTAGTAATCAAAACAGATTTTTGTCATCAAACCATGTCAACCACCTAATTTGTAAGTGTCAATTCAACCCCCTTTAGTCACCCAACCCGCTCTAGGTTTTGTCATCAACCGAACGTAATTGTAAAGAGAGGACTCAAAACACACACATATTATTTAAATTAACTAATGCATCAATCAAATTTAAATGCTTGTCATCACAGATAAAATAAGATCCAATACATAAACCAACTGAATTAAGTGTAAAACCTATATGAACCATCCATCTGGAGGAAACTACAAGAGATTTTAGCCTTGTACATCGCATCCTAAAGATTAGACAAGCCAATGTTCTCAAAATTCTTTGACCTCTCTGTCTGAATGCAATCTTCTGCCGTCTGAACTTGATGTCCTCTGAACTCTCTCTCTGAATCGAATGCATCTCCAAAAACCCCTAAGGGTTGTCGTTCGTAACCCCCTGGTCGAATTAAAACCCCTCTCATATGTGTCGACTTCTTTTAATTTTAATATGCTGTGCCAACCCCTCTGAGTGCAATTTCTGATCTTTAATTACGTTGTCCACAGCCCATCATCACTTTGCTTGGGTTCCACATTTAGTCGCCCAATACTACACATATCAGCAGCCCATATTAATTCTTCCAATGCTCATGTGAATACATCATCTCTATTCCACTGCATCACATGATCATGCTGCCATTTCCAGATGCCATCTATTTTCTATCCAATTCATATTTGTAATCTTTCTTTCCTACGTAGTCCACGCCTCAACCATCACAAAGTTCAATCTTTAATTTATTTCTTTCATTATTTAATTTCACTCAAATATATATATGAACTCTTTTATATTCAATTTACTCATTCATAAATCAATTACATAATATAATCATAAAATCAATTATGATAACTTAAATTAATATGCTTTACAACTCAGTGTTCAACTTAATATATAGCAATTTAAGCTCATTTACACCATGACAATCTAAACTATCCAAAACTCATTAAAATCACATTTATAACTTTTAGCTCCAACACATGAAACACAAGTGTAGGAAATATGATAAGGAGTAATATATTATAACTAATAAAAATATAAATTAAATATATAAAAGTGTTACAAAATATACTCTCATCACATCCCCACACTTATCTTTTTCCGTCTCGGAAAAACTGCCATGGAATCATAATCGGGAAATCAATCTCAAAATATTTTAACTTTTTAAATTCAACAACCATGTCAACTCCACATTCCCAAAATGTAATCACATATACTAACTGCAATTGCCGATATTTCGGTCCGACTAAACCCAACCACTGATCTTTGAGCCCCCAAGGTGTTTATATAAATTACCAATCATTTGTATCAACCTGCCTATGTGTCCCACATTCAGAAAGTCCTAGCTTAATCTAATCCCGACTCAAATTCGGTCAAAGCAAAGGGTAATAAAGATGAAATATTTATATTTTCCCCACCCTCGTTAAACCAGATACTCATATATCCCAAGAATGATGGATTTGAATGGATGAGTGAAGTTGCTTGAGCATTTATTTGACTACTGTTGCTTTCTCTTTTATTTTTTTCATTTTCTTTTCTTTTTTTTTCTTCTTTTTTTCATTTTTTTTTTTATAATTGGTTAATTTTAACTATACTTACCAACGGACATCATCAGAGGCATTCTTTCACAAGGTCTTACCCCCGAAATCATACGTGAGTATTTTGCCCGCGAGATCCAGAACATCATCAGAGGCACTTACCACGGGATACTATCCTTAGTTCGTACGTGAGTATTTTGTCCCTTCACTCTAATTTATTAACCAATTTATTACCTAATATGCTCAAATGATGGAAAGATGGGGCGCCGTTATTTCTCGGATTTGCTTTCGCAAAAAGATCATAACGTGCCAGGTTATTCTGAGGATATATAAGTCTCTAATTTAAAAAGGTCTTTTTCCTCCTAATCATCAGTTTCAATCTCACTCTAACTCCTAAAATGGGAACCCACTAGCAAGCTGAATTATTTACATATTTATACAACAATAAACACAATGGGATAATTAAGCTTTACTAAATCAGCTGGGCCTACCGACACATCACAAATTAGATATATTTTCCATTCTCTCCTTTTCTTACCACTTTTCCCTTTCTTTCTTGATTTATTCTGAAAATCGACTCCCAATTGTACTATCATTTTCCATGTTTTGCAAGTTAATCCAAAGACATTTTTTCAAATTTTTTTTTTTGAAACACACACAAAAATAACAAACTAAAATGTTATCCCCCTCCCCACACTTGAGATACACATTGCCCTCAATGTGAACAAAGAAACAACAAAAATAAAGAAGAACTAACAAAATAAACAACTTGCAAAAGTAAAGACAACAAGATTATGGAAAGAGTACATAGACCTGGATTGTAATGTAGGAAACTTGTTTAAATAGCAGGATACTCCCGTAACTCCTCCCCACACTTGAACTCTGCCAAGCAAACTGCAAAACTACAAAACACACTAGAAAAAAAAATTAAATGCAAATAATAAACAAAAAATCCTAAAACTCACTTTCGTAGGAATCACGGTTGCATTTAGCGTATGCAACAAGCCTTTTAAACCCCTCGGTAGCCCGAGTGGACGAGTGAAGTCTCGTGAGGGTTTCTAGTGAACACACCCACAAAGTTCTCGGGTTGCCTCCCGGAAGCGCTAAGTTTTAAGGTCTTCAGCCAGACCCGTTACCTCATACGACGCTCATGGAGGACGTGTAGGGTGGTAGTATCCTTCCGCTCCTAGACTTGTTCTTCTTCTATAATACACATCCTCCCATACTTGATCATACCAAGCGGCAGTTGATTTTTCAAGATCAAATTCCACCAATTTATTGACTTTTCTCCTCCTTCTTTTCCTCGACGTCTTCTCTTTATCTTGAGATCTACTTTCCTTCTTCTCATTCAACCTGTCAATCATAAAACATTCTTTTTCTTCTTTCGGATTCTCCTTCTCAGGAGACCCACTTTTATCAGTTTTATGCTTAGATATGTTAGAAAATACCTTCAAACTCATTGTTCTTTTTCCCAAACCTCATTCTGACCGTTCCTTCAGCACAATTAATAATAGCCTTTGTTGTAGCAAAGAACGGTCTACCCAATATGACAGACGGATGTGTATTCTTAACACAATCCAGCACTAAAAAGTCCACTGGGTAATAAAACTCATATACTTTAACAATCACATCCTTAACAATCCCCCTAGGACACAAAGACGTCTGATCGGCCAACACCACATTAGTGTTGGTTTTTTTTAAAGGACCAAAATCATACCGATCATATAGACTTCCTGGTAAAATGCTCACGGATGCTCCAAGATCAAGAAGTGCCCTGTCCACTTCAAAATCACCTATTTTTATAGAAATAATAGGCGCTCCTGGATCTTGGAGTTTCGGGGGAAGGGTACCCAACAAAACGGAATTCACACTCGCACTGAAATCAAGTTGTTCTGGAAATTTATAACGACGTTTGGTGGTGCTTAACTCTTTCAAACATTGAACATGATCAGGGCATTCTTTAATTTCATCAATAAATAGTTTATTAATTTTTACTTTTTCAAAAATCTCCCACTTTTCATTCCTCTGTGGTTTGTTTTTACTTAAATTTTCAGGTGCAAGTAAAGCCATGGGAAATGGAACCTTCACATTTAAATTACTTATTCCAGAAAATACTGCCATTAGAACCATTTTCAGACCTTTTAAAACTTTTAACTTCTTGATCATGTTCACTCTCGCCCTTCACAAATTGTGGTGAATGAGTATCAACAACAGAAATTTCAGAAAAAGGACGAGTACTTACCTCATCTTTGTCGACACTCATTGTGTTAGAAGATATGTGACTTGTAATTCTCTGAGCATCACTAAGAAGCTTACCCTGATCTCTTCTGATGATTGCCACTTCTTCAGCTAATTGTCCAACCTGTTGTGACAACGATTTGATCTCTTTATCCCTGATCTCGTTTCCTTTCTGAATTTCCTTCATTAACTCCATGATTATATCAAATTTTTCATTGATGGACTTATCATCCAACCCACACTGACCCAATTGTCTTCCATAGTCGTTAAATTCTTCATACCTAAACTGGTCATCATACCCATTTTCCTTGAAATCTCCATCCCAGTTTCCAACTCTCTCATTTACTGTACCAGCTCTCCCTTGAACGTAACCCATCGACCCATCCTCTTCATCTACACTATATCTGGCATATTGGTTTAGAAGTGGCGAATGTCTGTTTTGAGGGATCATTGGCTCTCGTACTGGTTGGTTGTGTTGTGAAAAATCAAAATCAGCTTCATCATATTCGGATTGGTTTTGGGGTTGCAGATGTGGTAGGTCAAAGTGTGAAAATTGTGTGTGATGAATTTGATGAGCCACCCGATGGGCCTTGACGACCGTAATAACTCATAACCGACTGTGTGTATGCTGCCAACCTTAAAGTAAGTTCCTGCACATGCAAAGACAACCAATACCACGCGTAATATCGAACTTAAACAAAAAGAAACAAAAAGAAAAATATTTTTGGATTTTTTTTTAAAGGTTTAAAGAAAACAAAAAAGTAAAATCAAACTAGCAATGCAATACTAAGCGCACTAGCTCCCCGGCAACGGCGCCATTTGATGACCTGTCGTTGGGGTCATGCAAAAATTAACCTAACTTTACCTATAGACAGGGTAAGTCGGGTGTCGAATCCACGAGGAGCATGTGGTTAGATTTGCAGGTTTGTTTGATTATTAATACTAAACTTAATTTAAAATTGAAATTCAACTTGATTTGATTAAAAATAAAAACAAGGCAGCCCCTCCAGGTTTCAGGTTCTAGGTTAACACAAAATTCAGTTAATTAATTGGGAACCACATAGACATAGTTCTGGAAATTAGTTAAAGTAGTAATCAAAACAGATTTTTGTCATCAAACCATGTCAATCACCTAATTTGTAAGTGTCAATTCAACCCCCTTTAGTCACCCAACCCGCTCTAGGTTTTGTCATCAACCGAACGTAATTGTAAAGAGAGGACTCAAAACACACACATATTATTTAAATTAACTAATGCATCAATCAAATTTAAATGCTTGTCATCACAGATAAAATAAGATCCAATACATAAACCAACTGAATTAAGTGTAAAACCTATATGAACCATCCATCTGGAGGAAACTGCAAAAGATTTTAGCCTTGTACACGCATCCTAATTAGCAGCCAGTCCAATCCCTCTCTGTCGAATCTCTTCTGCCGTCGAATGATGCCCTCCAATTCTCTCTGAATGAATCTCTCCAAAAACCCCTAAGGGTTGTCGTTCGTAACCCCCTGGTCGAATTAAAATCCCTCTCAATGTTCACGTCTTTTTTTAATTGTTGTGCAACCGACTTAGGCAATTTCTTGTTAGGTACGTTATCAACCAAGCCCATCATCAATTTACTTGGGTTCAATTTAGATCGCCCAATATTAAATGTAGCAGCCCATATAAATTAGTCCTCCATGTGAAAACATAATTTCTATTCCACTGCTCACGTGACCATTCTGCCATTTCCATATTCCATCTATTTTCTTTCCTTTTCTTATTTTTAATTCTTTTTTTCCTTTATGTAGTCCACGCCTCCAACCATCCCAATGCTTCATTTTTCATTCTTTTTCTTTTATTTAAACTTTAATTTACTTCAACTCAAATATGGATAACAAGCACGGTATGAGACTCGGCTCCGTTAGTCAATATCAACTCTTTATTTCATGTTCCACTTAATCACATTCCTTTAGCTCATTTTCTTCACAACCTACAAAATATAATAAACCTTTCAAAAGCAATATGTTTTAGACCCAACTCAATGTGTTTAGGGGATGATCAATATATAAATAAAATGAACTTTGCACCACTAATCCAAACACATTTATCCAAAGCTTCTAAAAACTCCACATTTATAACTTTTAGCTCCAAACATATGAAACACACAATGTAGGAAATATGATGAGAATTAATATATTATAACTAATAAAAATATATAATTAAATATGTAAAAGCGTTACAAAATATACTCTCATCATTCCTAAATGATTATGTATGCTTGAAAATGAATTACATGAAGTATGGAGGCTGTTAGAAAGATTTTTAGTCAAATTTACGAGTTTTTTAGCGTCCAGCGACACTGTGCATTCATTAGGAGAAACTATCCAGCGAAACTATGCATATCTCCTTCCAGCGACACTGTGCAGCGAAACTGTAGTGTCTCTCGTGAACGAAACTGACCTTGTCCCTGAACGAAAGTTCAACCAGTTCCTGGTGAAACTAGCTAGCGAAACTAGCAGTTTCTCTAGCAGTTTCTCTAGCAGTTTCTCTAGCAGTTCCTCATATCAACTTTTTGATATCTCAGAATCGATTCAGAGAAAATGAGATAAAGGCCCTGAAGGATGAGAACAAAAGGATGAGAGAAAAGGAGGTGGCAGATAAAAATAGAATGAAGTGGCTCTATGAGACTTTGGTGGATCTTAAGAAGAAATTTACTGACTTGAAAAGTCTCGTGGAGTCAAAATCTTCAAGTGCCCCTGAACAAAGTTCATCACAGGGCGTGCAAGGTGCTGATGCAATGAATGAAGACGATGGAGATGAAAATATTGAGATGTCTGAATATGCCAGAGGAGGAAGAGTGATCTCCAAAGCTCCTGAA
Source organism: Deinandra increscens subsp. villosa (assembly GCA_039602395.1). NCBI lineage: Eukaryota > Viridiplantae > Streptophyta > Magnoliopsida > Asterales > Asteraceae > Deinandra > Deinandra increscens. The sequence goes on from JBCNJP010000023.1 coordinate 61,499,483, forward strand.
GGTCACGACAACTGGTTCCGAGAATTCTTTCAAGGACCAGCCCCCACTCAGTACGCTCTTGATCTTGGAAGTAGCTCTTTAGACAAAAAGGGGAGTTGTGAACCCATCTTATGCTGGCATTACGACACCGAGAAGAAATTATTTGCTGTGATCCGTGATGGCTATAGTCCAGTTGAATATTATAGAACTCGTGCACAATTCCATTCTTGGACTGAGCCTGAGATCAGAAATCTGCTTCGAGCCCCCTACATAAACAGATGGAACTGCCCTGACGGAGACCTTATTAGAAACAATTTGCTGAGCCATCTAGAAAATAACTTTGCAAATTTTGACCTAAAGCAAGTAAGGTGGGTCCAGACTGAAACTGACCCAGTGACTGGAGAACCTATTGGTGAAGCAAGGAGACCACCCACCAAACGCACAAGAGTTATCAATATGTTGGACGAGATTGAAGATGGTACCTTGGTCAAAAACTTTGACTGCTGGTGTTATGATCCAACGACACAAGAGGTGGTGGTTCTCTGCAAGGGTCTGAGGCAGTTTCGCTTTTACGATCCGGTGGATTTGCTAAGGTTTGGAGAAAAGGATATCAAGCTGCTCGCCTCACAGCCTATTCTCGGAGATGAAAATGACTTGGAAAATGCTGTGAGGGTGGGAATCTTTCATGGGACGGCAAACCGGATTGTGGCGAACAGATGGTGGTCGAACAACACTCAGAATACAGTCAGATTCGATCTGCTGATGCTGTAAAAGGTCTAATGGTTCATGCCTAGGGGAAGATTGTTGGGCTATATTTTATTGAGGCATGAACATTAGTTATTGTGCTAGCTTTATTTTAGTTTTGGGCTTGTTATTTAATAGGTTAATGGGCTTAATTTAGTTTTCTATTGGGCCATGTGGGCTTCTTGATAGATTACGATTTTTGTAATAGGGTTTACATGAGGCACTATATAAGCCTCATGTGTTTATGATTTTGGCAAGCTTTTCAATACACATTTACTAGTTTACGATTTCTGTCTCATACTTGTGTTTACGATCAGCTTCACTTGTAGAGGTTTCTCATTCAAGATTCAATCTTTCTCTTAGATTGAATCTATTTCATCTACTTGTTTCTTGAATCGATTGCATTTGAGGTTTCCACACTCATTTGCGATTAGATATCGTGTTG
>JBCNJP010000023.1:61501150-61603326 GCA_039602395.1 Deinandra increscens subsp. villosa
GGCTTTGTCCAGATCTTTGGAGACTTCAAAGCTCTCACTAGCTTATTCTCCTGGGAACTGAAACAGCTCAAGTCCTAGACCTGGTGAATCATACTAACCATCCGAAAGGTATAAGGGCTGCTGCGTTGATCTAATCTGCTTATGATGATAAAAGGTTCAATCAAAATCCAGAAGCAGAGAGAAAAGCTCAGTTGGCAGAAGAGAAGAGAAGGCTTCGTGCTCCTCACCGTGGAATGTTCAAGGATGTTGGAAAGGAAGTGAAGGCAAAGACCATCCCGGGAAACCAGAAGAATGCTCCTATGATAAGTTGGTATTATAATGGGCTGACTCATGAGTTAGTGATTGAGAGAAGTGGTGCTGATGCTATCAGACTATTTGCTGCTATAGAACTCCGTCTTCTCTCTCGATCATACTTGAAGATAATGTACTATGAGAAGATGCGGACAATACCTGTTCAGCTGAGACCCTATGAATGCTATGACGCCAACTACTTCTTAATATTCTTAAACTGGTGGTGTGAAAGGCTAGCAGGATTAGGTCGACTCACTCTTAATTCCGAACTTCTGCGGACAGCAACTTGTTGGGTAATTGAAGAACATGGGTCGAGTGTCATTCTTGATGGGGCAAAAAGATTGGTTGAGCTGAACAACTTTAATGACTTGAAGAAGCTCGTATGGCAAGATCTCTTTAGGCTGTATGACATGGGTATACATGTGCTCTCTGACAAAGACAGACCTGCAGCCAGAGAGAACTGGAGATTCCTGCTGAAGCTAACAGGTCAAGATGTTTGAAGCTCCCGAGTTTGCATTGCCAACAAGGGTGGAATTGTTAGAACCTATTTGTTAGCAACACAAACTTACTTTTGTCTTATCATTGTAATTGATACTTGGTTTTGCAATTCTCTTCTATTATGTACTTAGAGAACTTTGTGTAATTGTTAACGAACTTGCTATGCTTCTTAGCATACTTGTTACTTATGCTTCTTATCGGACTTGTGATTAATGATCTTAACGGACTTGATTTCACTCTTAGCGTACTTGTTTATTTCCTAGCGTACTTGTTTGCTTAGAGTATGTATTAATGTTCCTATCGTACTTCTTTTGTTGATAACAAACTTGTTAGCGTATTCGTTTATGTTAGCGGACTTGTTGATGCTTAGCGTACTAGCTAGCGGACTTGTTTATGCTTAGCGCACTTACTAGCGTACTTGTTAGTGCTTAGCGAACTTGTTAGCGAACTAGTCAATACTTAGCGTACTTGTTAGCGGACTAGATAATACCTAGCGTACTTGTTAGCGAACTTAGTGATATCTAGCGAACTTGATATAATGCTTAGCGGACTTCTTTTACTGTTAGGATATTTTGCTGAATTCTATGGTAATGATTGTGTCGTGTCAAACATTCTCTTTGTCTCCATCACACTGGTAGTATAAATACTACTTGGAAAAACCCTATTGAGCACGCATCAAGGTTTGCCTACTGGAGAGAGCCTCTTGTGTGTGTGTTCTTGGTGTTAGTGTGTGTTTTTGAGTTTTAGAGATCACCCATGGGTGATCGTTGAGGCGAATCCAACCCAAATCAACCATCACACATGATTTCCGCACTTGTGTGATGAATCGTATGAGAACAAGATGCTCAAATATGGTCCTGACAAATTCCCAGAAATACTTTGTCGATTCACCAGACCAAACAGATCCATATGAAGTAACTCTAATGGGACTTCAATTGAATGGTATTTCTTCAGTGGATGGGATTTTCTTTTATGTTTTCCCTTCTTGCAGCTCACACACACATCATTGAAGACAAACTGTTGCTTTGGAACCCCTTCGACAAGACCCCTCCGCACAAGTTCGTTCACTTTTTCTATAGTGGATGTGTCCATGCGACGATGCCATAGAATGGAATCTCTCTCAGATGCTTTAGACAAGAAACATTGACCCGCGACCGTTGCTTTTGCTGAATTCATGTCGATTATATATAAGTTTGAGAATCACGGTGCTCGCATTACCACATATTCATCTGGAATCTTGAATTCAGGTTTTAGAATCAAACATTCACTCCCCGTGAAAGTAGTTGTGAATTGCTTGTCACACATCTGGGAGACGCTTAGAAGATTATACTCCAATTCTTGAACATATTCAACCTTCTCGAATGTAACAGTACCATTTGAAAGTTTACCAATTCCGGTAACTTGACCTCCTTTGTTTCCAGCAAATGTTACTTTACCTCCATCAAAGTATTTCACATCATGCAACAAAGAAATATCGCCGGTCATGTGCCGAGATGCTCTGCTATCAACAACCCAAATGTTATTCATCAGTTGTCGCGAAGATCCCTGCATAAATTACAACAGAAGATTAGTTTCGGGACGTACCCAAGCTTGAAGCTTTGGGTCGACCGTCATCTTCAACAAAGTCATTACCAGCCATGGACGAACCCTTAGGTTTTTGTCCAACAGTTGAAGAACCCGTGGAACTTGCAGCAGAATTTTTCAAAATTGATTTAGTCTTTGAAAATTCACTTTCTGATTTCTTTTCATTTTTATGAAAATCTGACGATTTATTATTAAAATGAACTCTGCCTTGCTCATCCACAAATCTGACTTTCTTCTTTGTATCAGTCTGATAACCTTCAGACATATCATCAGATTTCTCTGCGTCAGATTTGCCGGATTTTGGTTTCTTCACAGGTCCGACCAGATCTGATCTTATTGATGAATATGGATGTTTGAAACTTGTTTTGTTACATGATAACCCCTTTTTATTTCTAGCCTTTTTAAGGCAAAATCCAAGTTTCTTAACCAACATTTTTCATGTACATTTACTTTTTTTTTTGCTACTCATAAATATGTCATAAGAACATGAGTTGTAAGACTTGTATTAAATCAATTTTTACTAGAATAAATCAACTAACACATATTTGTGTTAGGACATAGTATATTTATATCAACAAACACACTTGGTGTTAGGACCAAAAGTTAGAATAACAATAAGTAAAGAATGCAAGAAATATAAATTGTTAGACCTTAAGCTCTTGGTGATATTATGGTGAACGAGGATTCATCTAGTGAATTCTTCAAGGTGTTACACCTTAGGGATTTGTTCATCCAATGTTTATCATACAAGTAAAAGAAAAATGGATGCATTATATATTAATGTTCATTTTTTTTAGTTCATTAGAGAAAATGGTGAGTTTTATCAAGACTTGATAGGTGATCTTGGGTGTTAAAATAGATAAAAAAGAGATGGGGAGGAGGGTCTTAGAAGCTTACAAAGGTGTTTTTGATGGAAAGTGGTGGTGGATGGTGGCTCTTGGTGGTGCAATGGCGGCCTTTTTGGAGTTGTTCGGTGCTTGGCCGAAATCAACATATAGGGGAGGTCGAGGAAGGGTGGGGACTGATCCCCTTTTCCATTTTTAAAGCAAAACAAATTTATTGTGGTAGTGGAGTTAATGGGTAAAATAATCTGAAGTGTAAATGTGGGATAGAAACATAAATATGTTAAGTTGGATGAGTGGGGTTGGTCAAGTGTACGTGGCTTCTAAATCCATGTAGAGATGAATCATTAATTCTTGAAAACTGAAATATGTGGCTGTGAATTCATGGATAACGATCCGGACGTGAACAAGAAAAGAAAGAAAAGTTCCGGACGTGAACAAGAAAAGAAAGAAAAGTTGTTTTGAGTTTCGGTCTCGAGCCGATCACGTAGGGAAAGAAAGAGGAGAGAAAAGTGTGAAGGTGTGGGTTAAGTGTTGTGCTAAGGTGGGGTTTTATAGTGATATTTAGGTGTAATACCTAGTGTGTTTAAGGATTGTCTATGGGTTAATGACAACTATCATGGATGTGATTAGCATATTAGTTGGCAATATGTGCATGTTTAATTAGGTGGTGATCTAACTTAGGTTTTTATTTATATAAAACCCAGGTATTTTAGTTTAGGTATTTTATAAATCATGTAGGTTGTTTTTATAAAGGATGGTGGTGGACTATCTCTTTGGGGCAATATTTATAAAAATAACAACATGAGGAGTGAGCCGGATTTTATAAATAAAATAAAAAGAGAGTGGGGCCGGCAATTTTGGGTCGCTAGGTGGGTTCAAACCGAGAGGTGAGGCGGATCGGTCGAGTTATTGGGTGTCGGTCTTGGATTGTTTCGTTTTATATTCGCTGGGCCAAGTCGGACCCAATTCGAATTACGGGTTCGAGCTTAGATGAAACGGTTTGTTTCCGAATGAGACGGGTTTCTAAATAAGCCTTGAGGGTTTAAATTGTTTTTGTTTGATTAAAAATAATAGAATGAATGACGTTATATTATTTATATAAAGTTTCACTTTCAAAGATCCTTTTACGCGAGTTATTTAAATAATTTATCGGTTACACCTTTTAGACTCGATTGTTTTAAAGATAAACAAATAAAAGTTTTGGTTTAACAGTCGTCCGAAATAGTTGAAAGTGTTTCATGTATTATTTTATAATACCGAGTTAACAAACAATATAAAAAGTCATTTTTCTATATATATGTTTTTTTTCTTTATTTTTGAAATTCTATATATTATAGATGGATTTCCTTATTAATACGCGTCATTTTTTCTAAATACAAGTGCGGGATATTCGTCGAAGATTGGTTCCACATGCATATAATGTTACTAATAATTTGTAAATAATTCAAGTAGAGGCACGTATAAAGTCAAAGTAACGGGTTGACCTTAGGAATTTTTCGGGTTGTCACATATAATGTAAAGTAAATAACGCAATAACTAAGTTTTAACAATTTTAACGATTAACGCAACAACTCTCCATCTTCTCCTCTTTCGTAATCGGCTTGTCGTGTCTATTCTTTGTTCTTTTCTCGTCCTTTTTTACCTGCGTATTTAGACATACATAACTATCAAACTGTTCAAATACCGCATCTCACGCAAAATGTTTTTCAGTATCATGTGTTGTATAGATTCATTTTATAAAAGTTTTATTGTATTTTCAACATTTTTTCAATGAAATTGTTGCGTTCTCCATTGTAGTATGGTTTCAGAGAGTATAGAATCGTATGGTTTTTGAATTTTACTTCAACGCCTGTTTGATTCTGTTTTTTTGGTGATGGTTTTTGAAATGTTTGCGTGATACGGGTTCTAATACGTTTGCCCTTTTGGTAAAATGACATCACTACCCTTTTTGTTTAATTCTCCGAGAAAAAAGTCATTAAATTAATTATAAGCCGTCAGATAAAAAAACGCGCATATAAACGGATGAGATCCCTTCGCACGCAATTAGTCCTTTGTACAATAACTTTCTCTTAATAATATAGTTTATAAACTCACGAAAGTAAGTTTATCCAAATGTTTTGAAGCAACCATGAATATTTATTCCTTAATAAAATACTACACTTTTTGTTACATAATTGTCTTAGATTCCTTCTTATCTCAATTTCACGTCTCCTCCTCCTATTAAATGCCAACATTTTTCTTCTATTAACTTTTTGAATGGCTTTTCTTCATTTTAAATAGTAATAATTTTAAATAATTAAATAACAAAATATGAATCTTCTTATTCTAACAATTTATTAAAATATAATAAATTAAAATAACACTTTAATTATATATTGCATCTTAAAATATAATCTTATAATTCTAAATCTTTATTGGTTATTATTATAATTTTTATTATTTCTAATTTTACAAGCGACTAATGACATCTAACATACACATTTTCACACAAATTTTTTTTTTTATAATAGTTTGTATTACACAAATTGTTTTTTTATAATAGGTTGTATTTATTCAACTCATGTGTTACATGAGTTCTAGCATATATAATATGATTATGTTACAAGTAAGAGTAGATCGAGGCGGCTAAACCATGTTAAGGGTCTAATTAATTAAGCTACCTTCTTCCCATTCTTTAGTAGCCTGATATGAGTTATACAGTCTAAGGAGACAGAGAAAGCCATTCTAGAGATTTATATAAAACATGTTCAACCTACACATGCAAAGAGTCATTTTCCCATGCCATGCTATGAACACTTCACACCAAGTCAAGCCGCTAGCTTAGTAAGAAATCTAGATTCCTATTCCTATCCGGCTTGAAACTAGCATTAGAGAAGTAAGCAACGATTTCGATTCCTATTGGATTATTCGACGCTCCTGTAAAAACCAAGGATCCTTATGTTATAATCGATATAAATAGTAGTTAGGGTTTGTTTTTTAGTGATGACAAAAAGAAAAGGTTCTTTGAAGTGTAATTGAATTCTATATATGAAAAAACTTAGTCTTAATTAACTTTTTTTTTTCTAAAGGATGATTGGACATTTTAGACAATACAAAAAATCTGGATTGAACTATGTTATAACGTTCTTTGTTTTTTTTTTCTTTAAATTTCGTGTACTACTACTTTGGGGGACATTGAAAATGCGTGAGCATCGGATCGTTTACTCGATCTAGCTAATCGGACATTGAAACGTAATTAACCGATTGTTTTATTGATCAAAATGAACAATTACAATCAGTGAAACACTCAGAAACACAACACAGAGAAACACCTTGAAAACACACACTTAAGAAATCTCACACGCTCAGAAGTCCATCAACAACAAAGATCAAACACATATTTATACCCAGTTGGCCGAACTTCGACCGAACCTCGGGTTCGGCCAGTCCGAACTTCAGGTTCGGCCAGTCCGAACTTCAGGTTCGGACCTAGTTCGGCCAGACCTAGTTCGACATGATTTTGTACTTTGTTTGATACTTCACACGACGCACATATCAGGTATCAACAAACTCCCCCTCGTCGTGTGCAGTATCTCTTCTATCTTTTCAACATCATCAAATCTGTGTCTTCAATCAAGCTCCCCCTCAAGTGTAGAATCTGTTCGTTCAATGAAATGAATCTTCAAACAAACTCTTCCTCAACTCGATCGTAACTTGATCTCGAATACTTGATGACATTTTAGTGTATCTCTTGTCTTATATCAACATCTTCAGAAGACTTTAAGTTGTGGTATCTTGCACATAGCAACCTGCTCAAACTTTTAAAATAATCTTGGTGCAAAACGTCTCTTCGAGACTCCAAGATATGATTTTGAAAATAAATTGTATCACGTGTGGATCAGATCGAAAATAAAGCAGAGACAAAATCTTTTTGGTTTTTCAAAGTTTATGCTAAAACACACCGAAAATCTTTTTGTTCTTTTCTGAAATAACATGAAATTGCAATACAAAATCAAACACTATTTTTGGTATGAGAAAGATCACTATATGGGATCATATTGAACATAACGCACTGAACTGCACTTCAATTTCAATTAATCAAAGCACATAAGTCATGCTGATTGCTGGTATAATTTGTCCAATTTAAACTCAGGCAGAATCATACTCATAACACCTGGATATGTTAAGGTATTGATTATATTTGCTTTGACCAGTGTATCCCACATTATCAGACATAATCAGACATTTTCAGTTTTTCTTTTCTTTTCCTTCTTGTGTGACAGCACTTGTGATTTTTCACAATGCCTAATATTTTCATGCAAAAAGAAATAAGAACTTTAAATCGTCTACCTTAAGGTCGATCTTTCGATACGCAGATAAGGCCTCGGATTTAACAAAAAAAGAAAATAAAAACAAGTTGAAATTGTATAACCCAACAACAATCAGGTCGGTACTTCCGTACACGCAGAGAAAGTCCGATGAGTTATACGAAACACCAAAGAAAATAAAGCAGAACGTCAAACGAACAACGATCAAGTCGATCTTTCGATACGCAGAGAAAGTCCGATCGTTTGACAAAATAAAGAAAATTAAACAAGTTTAAATCTTTGCAAAATGAACACATGTATACACAATGACTTCTCATTTTGAATTTCACACTTATTTTTCTTTTGTGTCATGAAATATGCATCAAGATATTATCCACATGGTCAAGCATTAGTATTTAGTGTATATCACATCTGAATATTTTCTGATTTGCCGAGCCTACCAAGCATATCAAACAATGATCTTATGGCCCTTTCATCTACTCTATCCATGAGTCAGATACGTAAGCCAATGTACCATCATTTCCCAATGATCAATTTCTCACAATTTTATATATCTGGCATGTATTCACCTTCCTTCATTATATATTTGGCATGTATTCACTTTCTCCCCATAACATGCATATGTATTCACTTTCTCCCCATAACATGCATTTTTTACTCCCCCTTACTTACAATTCTCCCCCTTAAAATAAAAACTCTATTTGGGATTTTCATTTTAAACAAAAACAAGACTCTATTTTTGGGTTTTAGAGAAAAACGTGTAAGTAAAGAAAAATTGATCAATCAACACGGATATTTTTCAGTTTTAGAAATCAGAATATGCAGATTAGAAAGATGTATCAGGAAATTTAAATTAAGCAGAATACTCCTCCATCAACAACTTTGCAATCGTTGATAGGTCTTCTAGAAGTACCTGCACACTGGTTAAACGAAAAAATGACCCGAAGCGGATCGCTTCTGGTCGACCAGTGTCCTTGTTTTGCTTAGAAACCACCTTAGGTTTCCATTGCTGTTGTTTTGGTAAGTCAGTTCTTGATGAAGCAATCACAGGTGACTGTGATGGGGAAACTACATTTTGAGCTTTTGAAAACATTGGAACAAAACGGTTTTGTTTATGATAAAATGTAGACTTAACTTCATCAAAAACTCTGCCTTGTTCATCAAAGAACTTTGTGGTGGCAGGTTTACCAAAAACAGATTTCTTGTGAAATCTTTGTGGTGAATCAGCAGGTGATGGACAGTCTTTTGCCATATGCCCTGGGCGACGGCAAATATAACAAATTCTTATCGTTTTATCCCATCGGTGATGTACCTGCGAAGAACACACATGAATATCTCTAACAAGATCAGAGTGAGAATCATATACCTGATGCCTGTGATCATGTACCCATTTAGATGTAGGGCTTAGAGATTGAGAACTTTCAGAAGAAATGATTGCTTTCACAAAGACCTCAGCAATCTTCCGAGCATCAACACAATGAAGTGGAAATTCTTTGTCAGAAAATAATTGATCCGAACCCTTGAGTTTGTAAAATCGCTCGGGTTGGATTTTATCAGCTTGAAAAACGTTCCTTCTTCACTTGTTTCAGCTTCAATTTCTTCAAATCATGAGATGAAGATGCTGGAACCTTCTCAACTTTGTTTTGCATCTTGTTAAAACCCAAACCTTCACGCTTTCCAGAAATCTTCTCCTCAGATGAACAATGTCCATTCTTTGCTAATCGAGAAAATTCAGCTTTTACTTCTGTTACATTCTTTTGATCATAAAAAATCTTTTCATCAAACTCAGGTTGAGTCTGGATCTTGTTACTAGAAGTAGCCGACTTCTCATTATCAACAGAGGATGAACCATATACAAACTTCGGTGCAGGAGAGACTTCGGATTTCTTTTCCTTCCTTTTCTTATGCCTCTTGTTTTTCATCTTTTCAACAACCTCTTCCACGGCAGCAGTAGATGATGAAACTTTTGAATAATCAAAATCATCAACTTGTTCCTTCACTTCTTTGAAAGCTTCTTTGATATGAGCAGGGGGTGATGCAGTTTTATCAAACATTTTCTCAAAATTAGCATCATTAGCTAATAAACTTGTGAAACCTTGAGAATTTGAAACATTGTTGAGTAAACGATTAGCATCGAGAACTTGAATTTTAAGATCAGAAATTTGCTGTTGAGCTTCTGCGAATTCCTTTTCTTTTGCAATCAATCGCTTCGCAACTTTGTGAGTTTCAAATTTTTGCAAACGCAGATTATCAAGTCCTTCATGTAACTCCTTCTTCAATTTATCCTCGTTGCGCTATTGAATTTCCAGATTTGCAGCTTGAACTTTGTTAACACTAACCAAATCACGCTTCTCATCCAACAACTTTTCCATATCAACTTGATATGCTTCAATCTTAGCAGCAGACTCTTCAACATTCTTAGTAAGCAAATCAAGCTTGATCTTGGATTTGTCAAATAATTCTGAAAATCATTAGCCGTATCTTCCGCTTCATCCTTCCATTTCTTGACATCTGTCACCAACTCATCTCGTTCTTCACAAATCTTGGCTTTTGCAGCTTCAACCTCCCTTTTATCTTGCTTAGAAATTTCTAAAACTTCATTCAGCAATTTGATCTCTTTAAGCAAACATTCATTTTTCATAACCAGTTCCTTCTCATTTTCCTTAGAAATATTCAGCCCTGAAGTAATCACATCAAATGCCTCAGTCAATTGTTGAACTTTATTCATCAACAAAGAATTTTCTTTCATCAGACTTTCCAAGTTCTCAGTAGATTCATAAGAACTTGGAATTGAACTAGTATCGGAACTAGTATCTGAATAGGAATCCTCTGATGGAACATGAGTAACAATCAAAGCTGATTAATCACAACCAAAGTGTTGACCCCAATCATAAACACCATCTTTTTGTGCTGTCAAAGTTGTAGACTTGCTAGTGTTACTAGTAGATGGTTGAGTAAAACCAGGTTTGGATGATTGTGAAACACCAGACTTGTTTGTATGTGTCTGTTGACAGTCTTTAGCAAAATGTCCAAGTTGTGAACATTTGTAACACTTTAATTTGGACTTGTCAAAACCCAATTTATCACCAGAAATATTCCTTCCATGTTTCTTAAAGAATCTCTTAGATCTTTGACACAACATAGCATATTGCCAAGATACATCCAATTCGGTTAGTTGATCATCATCAAGAGCATCAAGATCCTCACTGGTTAACTTTGCATCAGCAACATTCTTAATAATCGAACCAAAAGATGATGAAATCAAAGCAGAAATCATTTTAGCACAATCTTCCATTGATTCAGCAGAAAAAGTATTCTGATTTGAAAGATTTGGAACTGTAAAGCTACAACCCCGTGACGACTTGTTATCAGAATTATCAGACATTCCTGTCAAGAAAGTTGTACTAGGTGCAGAACTCAGACTTGGTTTAGCTTTAGCATTCATGCTTGCTGAATTCTCACCATGATACAATTCAGGATTTTATAAAGTAGTAGTAGCCTTGTTTGAAGTCATCATTTCCATCTCTCTAGCATGAAGTTTTCCGGTTAAATCGTGAAATGATAATGCAGAATAATCTTTGTCATGAGTAAGCAACAAAACATAATTTTCCCACTTTTCTGGTAATGCTTCCATTAATTTCTCTTTCAATTCCTCCTCAGTCTTTTCAATGTTCACCACCTTCATTTCACTAATCAGATGTGAAAATCTGGATACAAGTGCAGGAATAGTTTCTTTATCATAATGTTGAAAATTCTCAAATTCTTTGTTCAGCACTTTTCTTCTACTCTTCTTGTATTGATCATTTCCTTCGCATCTAGCAGACAATGCATCCCACAATTGTTTTGACTTTTTGCAAGTACTAAACTAATGCAACAACTCAGTAGGCAAAGCCATTGTTAGATAACCATAGGCTTTTTCTTCAAGCTCATAGAGTTTTCTTTCATCACCATCAAAATCTTGTATTCTTTTAAAATCTCCATCTGCTTGTGGATGCATGTAAAGTTTGCGAATCGGAATCCATAAATCCACATTATTTGTGCTGATGTAAGCTGAAAAACATTGTTTCCAATTGTGATAATCTTCCAACTTCAACAATTTAGGAACTTTCTGACTTGTTCCGATTTCGTTATCAAAATTTAGCATAGTTTGCATCACGCTCTGCATTGCGGCAAAAGCTTGAAATTCCGACATCGTTTGAAAAATTAAGATTCTGCCGGCCGAACTCTCTCCGAACTTATTACTAAGCTCCGAACTCTGTCCGAACCTAAGACAAACCTCCGAACTTCGTCCGAACTTGCTCCAAGTCAAAATCAACAGACCGAACTCCTAAGAGACTCCGATCTAGCACCGAACTACCTCCGAACCTTGATTTAACTCCGAACCTTGTCCGAACTAGTGACCGAACACAGAAACTCCGAACTTTGACCGGATGTTCACCGAACTCTCACCGAAGATAGACCGAACTTCAAGTTCAGAGCAGTTACTCCGAACCTGATCAGACAACTCCGAACTTCGAACTCATACTTCCAAAACGCGCGAAAATGGACGGATTTTGACAAAACTCGATACTGTGACTCAGAAAAACTGATAGAAAATGATTTAGGAACAATTTTGACACCAAACACTCGATAGAATTGATGAACAACATGAAAACAAACACGAGAAACTTCAAAAACGCTTCAAACATCCAAAAATAGCAACCACAGATCAGTAGAGTGAACCAGATGGCTCTGATACCACTTGAAAATGCGTGAGCATCGGATCGTCAACTCGATCTAGCTAATCGGACATTGAAACGTAATTAACCGATTGTTTTCTTGATCAAAATGAACAATTACAATCAGTGAAACACTCAGAAACACAACACAGAGAAACACCTTGAAAACACACACTTAAGAAATCTCACACGCTCAGAAGTCCATCAACAACAAAGATCAAACACATATTTATACCCAGCTGGCCGAACTTCGTCCCAACCTCAGGTTCGGCCAGTCCGAACTTCAGGTTCGGACCTAGTTCGGCCAGACCTAGTTAGACATGATTTTGTACTTTGTTTGATACTTCACATGACGCACATATCAGGTATCAACAGACATAGATGAGAACTGAAAATTTTATATGAAAGAGCCATCCATGTTATGTTATATGTAGTATACGACATTCTTGATGTGTTAGTTTCCTATGTAGTACACCAGCCAAGGTGAAAGTGATAAAATAACTATATATATCAGATAGAGTATCGTGATAACAGAGCAGGTCGGATCAAAGAACGAATGAACAACGTTGATTGGTATGTTTGATAAGTATTTAGTTAACATAAGTGTGCTTTTCGTTGGCACTAGAATGTTCAAAGCCTGTCTTCCATCCCTATAATTTAAACTTTTATCATTACTTTTTCTTTCTTTTTCACTCACAACCACAATTAAATCATACTTTTTATACCCTTATCATTATCTTTTCTCTTTTTTACAATCACACAAAACCCCAAATTTTAAGGAATCATCACTTTTTTATTAAAAATAGGGGTGAACAGTAATATTTTCGCTCTCTTTTATTCATAACCACTTACAACTAAACCTCAAATTTTAGAGTTTTAACTCACAACATTATGAGGAATGGGCTATGGAATGTTCTTATGTGTGTGATGCCACTTTTAATTATAATCTATACTACTATATAATACATATTGGTCATCGGGGGTATTTTTGTCATAAAATTCCTTAATTTTAAGACGCGTACAAATTGTTATGCAACATGTACGAGGGTTTAAAGCATGAAAAAGAAACCCTAAATCATTACCAACTTCTTACGGTTCAAAAAAGGAGGACATTCTTGACATTAACCAACAATCCCCTTCGTTCCATACCTTCAAAGCAGCCTTCGATCAACACGCCGGTGCAGCTATCCTCGATCGTTTCCATAGCCGCCTTCGATTAACCCGCTTCTCCACCCTCTCTCCCTTCCATTGGCCAACGAGATTCTTCAGTTCCTTACTCTTCATCTTCAGATATGATTACTCATTGGAAACGATCGATTTCCAAGCGCCGATTCATAATTGATTACTCATTGAAATCGGTTCTTGTGGATTTGAATTCAGATATCGCGCCCAAAACGATTCACTTCTATAAATTCAGAAGCAACACTCCATTTCCAAACACCGATTCAGCAACAACTTCAAATCAGGTAATTCTCCCCCTACATTGTTTTGAAATTATCCATATTCTTCATATCGTATTTCTTATTCTGCTTAATTTTGTGTTAAGGAACTCCGAAGATCACAACTGTGAGAATTTCATACATGTTTCTTATTCTTCTCAGCGAATTCCATCTTGAGGTATGTGTCGTTTGTTTAATCTTGCTGCTACTGTTTGTTTGTTTTAATCTTCAAATCTTTAAGAGTGTTGAAATACCTTTTTAAATCTTTAGATGCTACTGTTTGTTTTTCATACTTGCTGGTACTGTTTGTTTTAATCTTTGTTTCATGCCTGCTGCTACTGTTTGTTGCTGCTGCTACTATTTGATATAATTAATCCATTGAAGCTAACCTTTTGTTCCTGCTGCTACTATGTTTTATTAACTAACCTTCAGTTTTCTTCATTTTTCTTATCTTTCTTCATCTTGCTTAATTTTTCATTTGTACTTAGGTTCTATATTCTGTTAGTCAAATGACAATAGACCCATCTATGTTCATGTACTTGATTTTCTGTTAATCAAATGACAATAGACACATATTGGTAAACACCAATCTGCAACCATACCCATCTATATTTTGTTAATCAAATGACAATAGACCCATCTATTCCCAGATTAATATGGCTAAGAGTTCTAATATACATATATAAATAGAAACTTAGCTGAATGAATCTCAACTATTTAAAGTTATAACTTCTTTTGTAGTGGATTTGAGGAGTGACTTGACATTTAAACATGAGAGTGAGTAACTTGACTTTCTAATCATTTAAGTAATGAGTTTGTGAAAGTAGAAGTGGGTTGTTGTTTACACAAGAGGTTTAAAAGTTTTAAAATGTAGTAAATAGTTGTTTAGATGGAGATGAATGTTTATCGTAAATTGCATATGGTTTCATACTTTCTGCAGCACATCTGAGGTCTGCACATCCTCTCTCAATTCTGCATTAATCCATCTCAACCATGTAGCCACCATAGCAGCCCCCACCCCATGTATATGTATATCAAGGACCTTTTTGAATCCTATTTTTAAATCCCAATCCATGTTACAAAGAGTAGACCAGTGATTTTTTTAAATCCATTTGAATCCAATTCAAAAGTTGTAGAACGATTAAAATATTCACACTTTCAAGTCAGATAATAAGATGAAAAAAAGAAACCAATTTATTTTTAAGTCACCTACATTAAAGGAGCATAAGGCCTATGCTCAACTTGGAAATTCAAAATCCATGTTGATTATGTAAAAGATTTATGCTAAACTTGGTTGTTTGAATCTCAAGTCTAGAAATTGGACTGTTATAACCATAATGAATTGAAGAACATGACACCATTTTGGATTATACAAACAATAATTGAAAAGAAATATATGCCCATGTTCATGTTCAAACTTCCACTAATTCACTGTCCACAAGCAATTCTAATAGTGCAAGTAAGGACAGTTCATCAAGAACAAAACTAGAATAGCAATTAGTTTGAAACAATTAAAGAAAACACAGTGAAAAAAAGATTAAGATCCTAATTACCATTCCAAGAATCCTAATTACCATTCCAAGAAGCAAAATCCACACATGAAAATACAGAAGAAAAAAAAGAACACCTCATGAACCCAACAGTTATGAGTCATACCAAGGAGTCATGTAACCCAACAATGCTTTTTTCACACAGAGGAGTCATACAAAGGTGTAACCCAACAGTGGTTACTACATATTAATACCCAACAGTTGAGAAAATGTTTTAAAAAAAATTCTGGTTTGTGGACCCAACAGTTATTAATACCCAACAGTGGTATTAAATTGGATCATGCATGTGATTACTGGTGCATCAGTGCATCATGTATGTTTCTAGCACCCAAGTACATATACTTAAAATTCAGTAAATCTAAACTTTCTACTTCAGGTTCTTCACAACTACATGATCAGTAGTAAGCAAATTGCATATCAATATAGTTTCTAAAACTATTGCTCTGATCATTTTAAACTTTTAGGAGAAATACACTTTATACAAGTTAAGGTGTTTATAGATGTAAAACAACACTTTCCAATGGCATTATGTCATGGTTTATGCAAGTAAAAATGTTAACTTTTAAAAGGTCGAAGTTTGGTGCGAGTTTCATACCAAACTCAATTCCACAATTTCAATCCACATAACATTCTAATCAATTTGTAAGCGAGCAGAACTTGGTTATAGTTATTGCTGCTACTAATAGAAATTAGGATTATTTGAAGGTGATTAGAAAATGGTGGAGTAATACAAGATATCTGCTAAAAGTTTGTGGTTTGATAGTCAAAACAATAGTACCACAATAAATTCTTCATGACTTCTGTCCACTTCTGCAGGTACATCATTCTTGTGTTTTGTTGTATTTTCCTCCTTAAAATCTGATGTCAGTGTTAGTTTTGAATCTTTTGCCTATTATGTTATCAATTTAAAGCTTAAAAAGTGTGAACTTAAAATGAATTGTTTTCTTGGCCAAGGGGTCCGTGATCATTTTAATGGATTGTTTCCTTGGCCGAGGGATCTGTTATCATTTAAATGGGTCAAACGATTCACTTTAATTGAACTATTCAAACGACCGGTCTTATTAAATTTGGTCAAACATGTCACTTTTAATAAATGGGTAGAATGGGCAGTTTTTAAGTTTTGATAAAAGAGTCAAATTTGTAGAAACAATACACCATTTTGCATATAAAAGATTGTTGCTTTGTTGGCCTTTTGTTAATGCTCATTAAGAAATGTGTTCTAGAAACATGTTTTTGAATAAAGCACTTACAGTTGTCCAAGAAAGACTGAAATAACGCCAAAGCTGGATTGGTATTCATCTTATTTGAATAAGTCTTTGTTATTGTTTATAAAAGTTTAAGAGTATTTACAAAGTTTTCATCCTTTTTCTTCATACATGTAATTTTTTTTTTCATGTTGTTATTCAGTTATTGTAGATCATTAGATTGCTTACATCTAACATATGGTTCTGCTTTGCCAACAATTATGCTTCCTTGTGACATAATTAGGCATTCACGATACCTAGAACTATTTCTCTGCTTGAGCGGGTGGGGCTGCTCTACCTGTTAGGACTGCAATGAGGGGGTGGGACTGGTCTACATGTTAACTCCAATAAAGATGAGTTGTTTAACGGAAAACTTTTCGAGCTTTAACCATAACATGCCAATTAAGTTATGTACAATTCACAATGATGGCATTCAAAATGAGTTGTTTCTTGATGCATACACATCAGATGTTGCTGTTATTTAGTGTGAGAATGAAGTTTTAGGTTGCATTTCCGTCGAGAGGGATCTAACAGAGCCAAAGAGTAACCCTTATGTTTCTTTTTCCGTTCATGAGAGTTTATTACCATGCAGTTAACCTTTTTTTAAGTAACCTTAGATGTTTAAATTTGGCTTGGTCCAATCTTCTTTTTTGTTATTTAATTCCTGCGAGTCTTCGCATCAATTTTTGTCCTTCTGAAAACCTCATTTTGATCATTATGCAGGTTACTAATAATCTAGGAATTCTTTCTAATGGATTTCAAGTTTGACTTAACTAGCAGTGATGGTTCTGCTTTGCCAACAATTATGCTTCCTTGTGACGTCAATTTCTCCACCAACCCGGTCTCATAAAACACCACTGATCAAATGAATACACAACATTTAGTTGGTTTTTGCATCAGGATTATCGTTTGCATTTGTTTGTTTGATACCTTGTCTTGTATTGTTCGAATAATTTGTAGGGATATCTATGTGAGCTTAGAACCATGGCCTATAATATTTTCTTATAATTTTTGTTGTCGAATATGTCCACCACTTTTGATATTGTTGGATCTGAAGAAAATACGGTAAAAGTAATCTTTGGAACCAACTTTAAACTATGTGCAAAGAATCTTTTAGTCCACATTTGAGCAACATTCTTTTAGATTTAGCATTTGAGATTCGTGGTATGTATTGTAGTTTCCAAACAGTCCTCCTTTGAGCAAATTAGCATTTGAGATTCGTGGTATATATTGTTGTTTCCAAACAGTCCTCCTTTGAGCAAGTTATATGAGTTAACCTTTATGACTACCAAATACATGTTATCTGATGGGTATTGAACACTAATTTTGGTACATGGTTTAACGAACTTTTTTTGTTGTAGCAGCTTAAGCTTGGAGATATTGAGGTGTTAGATCATTCATGGATTAAGATATTAGATGATAAAAAGATGTACATAACTGCATGGTTTTTTTTAGTTTTTCAAGTTTTGGTAACTACTAAAGTCTAAACTCTAGATTATGTTTTCAGGTCGACGATGTCTTTTGTAGATTGCTAAAGACGCTCATTATGTTTGCTAATTTCAATGTTTTTGCTAGCTCTAATATATATATACCCGAGCTTAGACAATATAGAGGAATTTGCCCGCTCCCGTACAATACAATTTTGGACGAGACGATTAATAAACAAACATAAAACATATACCGCATTGGTTGATTATCGCCGCCTCCAATTAATGCGCTATAAACCGTCGCCCGCCGCAACGCGCGGGTACCCCACTAGTATAATATAATGACTCAGTTTTGATTTGTACCCTTTATATACCTAAAATATTTAATACAAAACAGGTCTATATAAATTAACACATAAATCACTACACATGATGACGAGTTGTATGAAAACATGAAATCTGATGCGGTGCATATTGTAAATAAGTTAACTGACTGTGCAAAACACAACAAAAACTGGAGTCTTTATTGGCAAGGGGCGTCGTCGGTAATGATGACATATGTCGTCGCTAAATGTTTGTGCTATTTGGCGTGGATGTCATCGCTATTGCTCCTGACCTACAAAAACGTATTTTTTCCGTATTTCTTACATTCAATTTCGCAAATACATACATTACCAAAACTGCAGATTTCCACAAATGATACATACATATGCAAACCATTGAAAATATTATCTTGCTTCTCCTGCCCAGCTCTTTCAGATTCTTGATCAGCAAGTGCCTTGTTTATCATTTCAACATTATCAACGGGAAAGTTTGTTTTACATAACCGTAGTAGTTACCTTGAAGTTTGACAAGTTTAATTCGTTAAAGTACAACTAGTTAATTACAATTAGAACAAAAAAACTAGATACTTAAGTAGGAGGATCCATCATTCACTATCGTCTTCATTTTCATCGTTGTCGTTCCCCTCATCATCTTCTTTGTTTCCTAGATTTTGTGTTCCAATATCAATGCCCGTCATCTTGGAGAGTTGAGCTTGAAAGATTGGATTTTGACACAAACTTGTGACTTGTTCTTACAAAAATTTACAAATATACAAGTTTCGTGTCAAAGAGGTCATTTAAAAACATACAAATACAAATATCATAACGACTTACTAATATTTAATTACCAAACTAATACCATACATATATATACAAACATACAACTAACATTTATCAGACTAATACCATACATATAAAACATACAAGTTTAAGGTTCGACGGGTCAAGCTACTAACATTTAACAAATTCTAACATTTAAATACTTACTAACGTTACATATCTACTAACATTTACCAATTCTACCAAAAAAATACCATATCAATACCATACATATACAAACATATAAGTTTCGGGTCAAACGAATCATTTTACATACATACATATAAATGCATACAAGTTTCAGGT
Source organism: Deinandra increscens subsp. villosa (assembly GCA_039602395.1). Taxonomy (NCBI): domain Eukaryota; kingdom Viridiplantae; phylum Streptophyta; class Magnoliopsida; order Asterales; family Asteraceae; genus Deinandra; species Deinandra increscens. The sequence continues at coordinate 61,520,502 of JBCNJP010000023.1, forward strand.
CATTAGAGATTTTTTTCGTAGTTATTTTTGTTTTATTTATTTTGGCGGGGGGGGGGGGGGGGAGGGGGAATAGAAGAGGAATGGCGGTAGGGGAGCAAAAGAACCCGCTAAAACTTTTTAGGTCATTAGCGGCGGCGCTGTTTATGCCTTTCGTATGATTAACTCGGCCCGAATCTACAAAGAAAATCAATGGAGAGAAATAATTTTGGTGGGGAAATATGGATTCAAGGTCAATAGCAGCGACATATCGCCGCTAAAAGTTGTCCCCGCTATTGCCTTCGTCGCCATTATTAACGTCACCACTATCCTGTGTTTCTTGTAGTGAAAGTAAGCCAACCAATATTTATGGGTATTGATCTATACCTACAGTCATGAGCCAACACATCCTGACATTTAATTTATGTGTAGGTAAAAACAACTACCAACACATAATAAGCTTTTACCCACACTTACTATGTGTGGGTAAAAACTTAATTTTATTTTCTTGTAGTGAAATTTCACTAAGTGAGAAAACTATAATTGTTATTTTGTTGTTACTCTATGATCTAATGGTGTAAAATACTTTCTACAATTAACCATGTAAAAATAAAGAAAACATACAATTTAGGGAGGTCGGTGTGCAGTTCACACTCTCCACGAATCACATGGATAATCCTATCCAAGGCCTATGTGCAACAATGCATAGAACTCAAATGATAAATGTAGTACTCCTAAAATCAATTGAGAAATTTGACTTCAAAAGAGTAGATAATGCAATATAATTAAACAGGTTTCCATTTCAATAACTCACTTTTTTCATATATAAAGACCATTTAACTTTAAAAATAATATCTCTAGGATCTATGAAATATGTAACAATCAATTTCTAGTTTACAATGTATGTAGAGGATGATAGAATAAAGGTAACAACATGATTTTTACTACAATTGCTTAAGAATCAAGGTTGAATATAATTTACACACGCATATACCCTCTATAAACCATCCAAAACCAATTCGTAGCACCAATATACAAAAAAGATACACATGAATTCAAACAAAACAAGAGTAATTAGGGAGCGCTTTTTGGCCAAAACTTGTTTGAAACATCTAAAAATGTCTAGGCTTAAACGTTCACCACTTGCGCCATTGGCATATTCATCAACAGCCTGTCACATTAAAAATTATAAATGAAATATATAATAAGGGAATGGATCTACAGAAAATCAACAATTATCCTAAAAACCAAAAAACCAACCTTTTTTTCTCTATAACTTCTTCATATATTAATAATTTTTAAAAAGAATTTCACCAAAAAGTCTATAATTTTATTAGCTTTATTTATGGGGGAAAATTTTTAAAAATAACAAGTTTAGTGATATTTTATTAGTGCATCATGCAATAGTACTAATAGTTATGCATAATGCATTATAATTAAAACTACTTAAAAAGAAGAAAGTTAACTTAAATATGAACGCGGTTTATGCGAATAATATAAAAAAACAAAGAATTGACATTCATAAACCAATTTTATATTATTGTTGCATAGTGCATTGTTAATTTCAAGCTAAAATCCGAATTTTTTTTATTTTTAAAAACAACTCGAAAATGTTTTTAAAAGTTTTTTCTTTTTCCAGTATTCTTACAATCATGAAAGAAACATGTAAAAAAAGTTTTAAAAAAATAAATTTTTTTCTTGGTTTTTAGGTTTTTTTGCAAAATATTAGTTTTCTATAGAACCCAACCCTATTTTTTTTCTTGGTTTTTTTACAAAATGTCGATGACTTCGGCGATCAGAGGATTCTTCCTACCTGCGAAGAAGAAACCCACAACTTCGATGACCGCAATATCCAAGCGTTAAGGGATTCCGGTCTGTTTCCTAAGTCATCAATCATCCAAAAATTTGATCCTCGTCTAAAAGCCAATTTCGTTTCTGCTACCTGGGTTTGTTTCCTTTACTACCCCTTTCTGGATGTCCTACAATTTCCCTGAAACTCTGAACAGGTTATTCGTGATCACCGGCCTTTCGTACTCCCAAACAATGCCCATGGTGTGGCGCATTCTGATTTCTCTCGACAACCTGAACAACTCCAGAGACCTAGACATGGGAATCCCCGAGGTCTGTTCTGCATACATTCTGAGAACTCATGGCTGCAGCCGATATTCTCAAAAATTGGAGTTACATTATGACCGATAACTCTAATATAAGCGAAATTAAAAATTTATAGGAATAGGTCAGAAGTTATAACCTGGCAGTAAAAACATAACTTACCTGATCATTAAGCCTTACCTCAGGCACCTTTTCGTTTTTTTTAACTTTTCAACCTTCTCGATATTAGTGATCTGACGAAGACTTTCTTCAATATCCTGCTTAGTATCCTGGCAGGAATCTTGGATGAATACCTTCATTGGTTCTTTCTGGTGTCGTGTCTTGGGATTCTGATAAAAAATCAATTAAGAGTCCTAGCCAAGGGCCAAGGGACCTTACTTGTAGTAAGTTAGGAATCTGTTAATATGCTGGGGATAAACCCGGGATTCTTGGGACTTAGCCAAATCTGGGGACAAGCCCGTGTTCATTTGGGACTAAGCTAATTATGGGGTCAAGCCCTTATATACTTGGGACCAAGCCATCGTGAGTGACATGGAAATGTTAAAACCTTAGTTAACACGTCAGTGTTAAAAAACCTTGAGAATCCGCCCAGCAGCCTACAATGACAAGATTGTCAGCCACCCATAAGATGGACTGGTCCGGCAATCTTGAGCATACTGGTGGACAACGTGTGCTCCTGGCAAGGGTCGTGCGCTACTAGCGATTAACCAAACTTAGGAGTGGAGTCAGTCTCTCAAACCTTAGAAGGTATGCATGATACCTTAAACATAGGAGAGGTGGGCAACCTCTAACTTGGAATATACCCAAAGTACTTAGGATTCTCAAAATCTGCAAAACACTCAATACTTGGTGAGGGTGGGTGTTAGCTTGATTGGTTTGTTTTAAACTTGATTTTTTACAAAAATCTATCAAAAAAATGGCAACACAATTGAATTCCTCGAATGCGTCTGGTCTTGGGAACACTTTTTCATCAACTAACACTGCCCTTCCTCCACCACCTCCAAGGTTTAATACATCATCAACAAGCGCCGTGAATCGCAACACAAGCCCGTCAGTCAGGTATGGTGTCACGGTATCTGGACATGGTGTGGAGATTCCAATAATGGTCTCAAATGACGACTTCCTCACCATGTTTGCCAAAATGCAACACTACATAGAACAACAACAACAAAAAGTAAACAAAGATATGATGGGAGAAGTGGCAAGGTAGAGGTCGGAAGTGACAAACAGGGATCGGACTCCCGTGTCTCCAATTCGTCCCACTATATTGAACTTTAACACCCCAAGAAACGGAGCTGATCCTCCAGGGGATGTCATCCAACTGGGTCAGGGAATTACGGCTTCGGCTCTGGCCAACATGCTAAGAATGTCAACTGTCAGAGAGTCGGTTGTGAATCCCGGGGGCACTGCTAACCAGGATGTCGGTAACATCCTAAGAAACTCAAACTTTAATCTCAATACTAACGAATCTGTGTAGGATATAGGTGTTAGCCCGACAGTAGCCAAGGAACTTCATATGCTTAAAGAGATGATCTCGAGTGTACCTAGGGTGGTTTAGCCCATCTCGGAAGTGGCACCTTCGAGTCATAGGCTTTCAAGATTTGCACCCCCCATATGCGATACTGAAATTCCAAGAAGATTTCAAAACACCCAACATGAAACTCTATGACGGTACGACGGACCCTGAGGAGCATGTGGCACAATACAGGGAAAGAATGGAAGTTATCTACATGCCTCCTGAAACTAAAGAGTCATTCATGTGTAAGGGGTTTATGTTTTGGTAAAAAATCAACAAGATTATTTCGTATTCCAAACTTAGAATGTGAGGTAGTTTGCTTGTCAAAGTGCTTGAAATGTAGAAACGAACACAAGGATGTAATGAGGGAAAAATCCAGGATCCTTCAAGTTGCCTCTAGGAATCCTAGCAAAAAAACCTCAGGAGCCTGCCTGAAGAGCCTGCTTCCTCACTGTTTTATTGATAAGAAATCGAAAAGTATAATGATTTTGGAGGTTTGATCGATTGGTGCTAAGTGTTACAATGATTCAATGCTATCAGAACTAAAGTGCCAGTGAGTTGTGTGTTCCTAAACGATCGAATCCTCGATTATATATCAGTTTCAAAGCTAACTAACTATCCGAGATTCCCAGGATCTCATTCTCCACTCCTTTTTGACCGTTAGAGTGAGTTGAACCAGTTAATCCACGTTTGCACCAAGTCTTTAGGAGTTTGTTGATCACACGACGACACCTGCAAGCAAATACGCACATGGAAATAGTTGAGCTTAGTTAAATAAAATAAATCAGGATACCTGGATTGGTGGGATTCTCAAATTATAACAAGATTCCTGAACCATCTGAGCTTCCTGCGAGCATCGTGAAAATATACCCCTAACAGTTTGGATCCACGCTCACAGGATCAGCCCTGAAACGGCTCCTCAGCGTCCCACCTTTCTCCATTACATGTTTTTCGCATTTAATTAACTTATTTAACAACCAATTTTCTTGTAGTTGCGGTTTTGAAAAACTGACGAGTGACCTATACAGGGTAACCTAGGATGCAACTGAGTCTCTCAGGAATTATGTGAACAGGTTTGCCAGAGAGGCCATAGACATCCCCAACATGGATATGGCTATGGCAGTTCAGGCGTTCAAAATGGGCCTAAAGAAAGACTCCCCATTTTATCAAAATCTTGTGATGAACCCTTGCTAGAAACTGGACGAAGTAAAGCACAGGGCGCTGCGCTTTGTCAGACTTAAAGAGGATCTTAAAATCCAAGAGAAGATCGATGTCTCCCCAGGATATGGAACCTCTAGCAGAAAATCAGACTCGTCGCATCCTAGGTCTCAAAGACCCAAACCATACTCCAGATCCGATAATCCTCGGGTTAACAGGGTGGACAAGGATGAAGAAGAGGGGGAAGAGTATCCTACCTTTACTGAATTTTATTTTAGTAATAACGTTGCAGGTGTAATAAATGCCATGCAGGACCTGAGGAATAAAGCGAGATGGCCTAGGAAGAATGACAAATCCACATCCTGGAAAGACAAGTCTAAGTGGTGTGCATACCATGAGGATTTCGGTCACTTGACCGAGGATTGCATAGCCATGCGAAAGGAGATTAGCTACTTTCTGAGCAAAGGTTACTTGAAAGAGCTCCTAGGCAGAAGGAAAGACAAATCCAAGAGCATGGAGCAAAACGCAAAATCCAAGGGCAGCGACTAAACCCAGGATGTTGACCGGGCACGGGGACATCCTGAGCGAGCTGCATCCCCATCTCTAGACGCTAAGGTATTACACTTTATTTCTGGTGGTTCTGACATCTGTGGTACTTCTTATTCTGCAGCTAAGAGGCATGCAAGGGAAACCAAGTCAGATACACCAAGAAGACCAGCCAAATCCTCGATTCAATCGGACGTGACGAACGTGGCATTCAGGGAAGATGGCAGGAATGACGTGCTAGATCCCCCACCATGATGGACTGGTGATTACACTCTACATTGCCAATCATTTTGTCAAAAGAATCCACAGTGCTCGTAGGTTTCAGTGGGGAAACCAAGAACACCATGGGAGAGGTCAAGCTCCCAGTATATGTGGAAGGTGTAAACTCGATGCCGCGCTTCTGTGTCATGGACGCACCTTCAGGGTACAACATCATCCCGGGCAAACCCTGGATTGAAGAAATGAAAGCCGTCCCTTCAGCCTACCACCAGTGTGTGAAACTACCAACACCCTGGGGAGTAGTCACTATCCACAGTGACCAACAGGAGGCAAAGGATTGCTACATGTCATCCATGAAGATCTCATCAAAAAGTCGCCAAGGATAGCAATTACAGAAGAAATCCAGGGATACCCTGGAAGCAAGGGAGCAGGATGTGAAGGAAATAGTGCTCGACCCCTTGTATACTGGGAAAAAAGTCCTGATAGGCACCCGTATCCCTGGATCCGTTGAAGAGGAGCTAGTAGAATTGCTCAGATCCATAATGTCAACATTTGCATGGAGCCGCAAAGACATGACAGGTATTTCTAAAACCGTTATTACACATAAACTTGGAATAGATTTTTTTTCAAGCCTATACATCAGAAAAAGAGGAAGTATGCCCCGGAGAAGAACATAATAATCCAAGAAGAGGTGGATCACTTACTAAAAATGGAATGATAAGGGAAGTAAAATTCCCAAGATGGTTCGCAAATGTGGTGGTGGTGGAGAAGAAAAACGGCAAGTGGAGGGTTTGTGTGGATTACACCGACCTCAACCGAGCATGCCCCAAGGATCCTTTTCCCTTACCGCACATAGACTCAATGGTAGACACTACAGAAGGGCATGAAATGCTGACATTCATGGATGCAACCTTAGGATTTCAATAAATCCAAATGGAGCGTGGTGATCAAGAGGATACTGCATTCATCACCCCCACAGGTATTTATTGTTATATTGTTATGCCTTTCGGACTGAAAAATGCAGGTGCAACTTACCAGAGGTTAGTGAACATGATGTTCAAAGAGAAGCTGGGGGACACCATGGAGGTATACATCGATGATATGGAGGTCAAATCTGTTAAAACAAGCAACCATGTCCAGGATGTAAAATAATCCTTCGATATCCTGGACAAGTACAACATGAAGCTCAATCCTAAGAAATGCCATTTTGGAGTGGGTGCTGGCAAATTCATGGGTTACATGGTGACCAAAAGGGGAATTGAAGCCAGCCCTGAACAGATACGAGCAATAATAAACCTGAAGTCGCCAGAATCGTCCAAGGATGTTCAAAGGCTAACAAGTAGGGTCGCCGCCTTGAAGAGATTCATTTCAAAATCCTCGGAAAGGTGCAGTGAATTCTACGACATCCTGAGAAAGAATAAAAAAATTTGAATGGACGACCCAGCATGAAAAAGCCTTCCAGGACCTCAAAACATACATATCCTTGACACCACTCCTAATGAAGCCGGAACCAGGAGAACCACTATCATTGTACCTTACCGTCTCGAAAAACACAGTAAGCGTCGTGCTGACCAAGGATGTAGAAGGTCAGCAACACCCAGTTTACTATGTAAGTAAAAGTATGCTTGACGCTGAATCCAGGTATTCTCATTTAGAAAAACTTATTTTAGCTTTAAGTTTGGCTTCCACTAAACTTAGACATTATTTTGAAAAACTTGTACTATACATGTAAAAACTAATTATCCTATTTAGTCTGTTTTGAGAAAACCCTAGATGTCAGGAAGGATGGCGAAGTGGTCAGTCAAACTAAGTGCCTACGACTTAGTCTACGAAGCAAGAACAAACATAAAATCCCAAGCTCTAACAGAATTTGTGGCAGATTTCAGTGATGATATACTGAAAGAGGCTGACCAAGAATTCCAACACTTGCAAGAAGAAGAAACTTCAGGATATTGGATATTGTTTACAAATGGAACATCCAACGTCAGGGGGGGACATGTTTAGGAATCATGGCTCTACAACTCGGAATAGAACACATCCAGGTATACGTTGACTCCCTACTTTTGACTAACCACTTTAATGGATCTTATGCAGTGAAAGCGGATAAATTACTCAAATATTTGGAGATAGTAAAGTCCATATCCTAGGATTTCTAAACTTTCAACATACAACAAGTACCCAGAGAAAAAACACTGAAGCAAATGCTCTAGAAAATTTAGGATCGGCATTCAAAGCATTTAAAGATACACATATCCCCACAATTCACATACTAAGCCGACCATCTACCAAGACGAGGAACTAGAGGACCCAAACCCTGGATGCAAGACACAGGTATCCAGTACCCAGGATGTGCAACAGGCTGATTCCATGGAGAACGCCACATCTTGGACTAGGCCAATAATTCACTATTTGCAAACTAGATCTATCCCAGTAGAAGAAAAAGTAACTAGGCATTCAGATGCAGGACAACCAGGTAAGTCCTCATTAAAGGAAAATTATACAAAAAGTATGTCGTAGGTACATACCTAAGATGCTTGGAAAATGAGGAGGCCCGGAAAGTACTCTGGGATATACATGAAGGCGACTGTGGAAACCATACTATGGGCAGGTCTCGAATGTCTAAGATCCTAAGAACATGGTACTTTTAACCAACCTTGAGAAAGGATTCCCAGGATTTCGCCCTCAAATATGATGCATGCCAAAGACACGCCAACATTACTCACCAACCAGCAGAACCCCTGTATCCTATTCCTGCATCTTGGCCCTTTATGAAGTGGAAAATGGATATCGTGGGGAAGCTACCCAGGGTCCCAGGAGGAAAGGTTTTTATGTTCGCAATGACTGATTACTTCTCCAAATGGATATAGGCTGAAGCATATGTCCAAGTTAGAGAAAAAAAAGTCATATCATTCATCAAAAGGAATATCCTTACAAGATTTGGTATACCTACTAAGATAGTTTGTGACAATGGATCACAATTCATTGGTAAGAGAACTACTAGACTCTGCGAAGCTTGGGGTATAAAGATGATAACCTCTACACCCATGCATCCTCAAGCCAATGGCCAGGTAGAATCTAGAAACAAAATCATCATCAACAATTTGAAAGAGAGACTGAAGGAGAAGAAGGGAAGATGGGTCGAAGAACTACCCTTGGCATTGTGGGCAGACAGAACAACCTCCAAGAATGCCACTGGCCAAAACCCCTTCTCTTTGGTCTTTGGTTCAGAAGTTGTCATCCCAACAGAGATGGTAGTTCCTACATTCAGGGTCACCAGTTAGACCCAGGATGTTAACGATGAATCCCTGACTGATGACCTAGATACCGTGGATGAGTTACGAGAACAAGCTGGCTGGAGAATGGCTGCATATCAACAAAGGATTTCGATGACGTACAAAAAACATGTGAGGATTCGGAGATTGAGAGTAGGGGATCTGGTCCTGAGAAAAGCATTCCAAAACACTTCGAATCCTGGGGATGGGAAGCTGTCCCCTAAATGGGAAGGTCCTTACTTGATTGATTCAGAGGCAAGTAATGGGGCATATTGGCTTGCCAACATGGAAGGTGAACTACTTCCAAGGCCATGGAATGCAATCCACTTGAAAGCCTATTTCATGTAAGTCTATTGTCCCAGGATGCTGAATCCCAGGTATGTTTCTTGACTAATGAATTATTTAAGGTATTTATTGTTACTTGATTTATTATTATCCACTTTCTACTTTCTATCCATATTGGTTACTTTTTCAAAACCCACTAACATCTGTAATGAAGGCATTTTGAGATAAAAACAGGTAATGAACCCTGGATGCAAAAGCTAAGGATGTTTTTCTCCCAAGTCAGAGATTGGTCATCTTTCCTCCGTTTTTGGTAATTACAAAATCCCCACTAAGGTTTGAAGATAATATGTCTTCCTTACAAGTTAGGCTTTGACGCCTCGCTAGTTGCGCACGATGCCTTGGTATGACCCAGGATTATCGGATCAACTTGTGTTAACAGCATGGGTGACAACCTCATGATCTATGGACATATGCAAGTCCCTTAAGGTTTTTGATATTTTACATATCAACTTAAGACACCCGAGGTAAACCCCTAGATCGTCAATATGACATGAGGGTAGACCCTAGAATTCGCTAGCACAGCAACGGGATTTACCCCAGTTCGCCGGATCGGCACCGAGCTTGACCCCAGGATTTATGGGTTCAACTCCAATATCTTCAAATCTACTTCGAAGGGTCATTGGAACCAATCCAGAAATTCATGGGATCACCCTAGGATTTTGACCTAGGATGGCATTTGATGCCAAATCCTAGGTATTCGTTTTCGATTGTCTAATAACTTTACGACATTTTTAAACATGCAGGAAATGAAACAAGCAACGACGTCATTTTGTTTCAAAAAGTTGATTATCCAGGGTACACCCCAGGATGAAGTAGGTGAGAACTTACCCCCTATAATCTGTACATTTTCTATATGTTTATCTATGCAAATCAAAATCATTCAACATATAAACAAATGATTAAAGCAAGGCAGTTATATAATAAAACCACCCTAAGGTTGGAGCAAACCGTCTAACCACCCTAGGGTGGGGCAAGTCAAAAGCCATGAGCATTGAGCTCATGGATGGAACATTGTACGGCCGGGAAAAACCCTCTAGCATCCATTACAAAATAAATGCTTAAAAAGCTTCACATAAAACAAGGAAGAAAGTAAAAGACCATGGACTATTGAACCGTATCCATGGCAACTGCATCCTCAGCTCCTTCACCTCCTTCCTTCGCTGCTTCCTCTCCTACATCCTTCTCTGCCCCAGCATCCTCGGCTCTCGGCTGCTCCACTTCAGTCCCTGATTCGGATGCACCAGCAGGAGGGGTCATCTTGGCACCCTGGGTCTCAACAGAATCGTATCCTGGGGGGATAGACCCTCCCAAGATGCGCAGCTGTTTTAACCAAAACTGCACACCCCGGTTGGGGTTGGTGTGACCCGCGTCCTTCGCCTCCTTGGCCATCTTCAGTTTGGTTTGCAGCACCGAAATCATGGAGGATTTCTTGGTCGTCTCCACATTCTCCTTCAGTGCTGTCTCATGTTGGAGCCGAGCCTCGACTTCCTTCTTTTCATTTTCAAGTATAAGTTTTTGGGCCTTTTCATGCAGGGCCTTAGTTACTTCTTTGTTGGCTTGGGCGACCCTTGATTTGAGGGTCTCGGTCTCTGCAGCGCGCCTCTTGGCGGCTTCAAGTAGCTCTAGGAGATGGGAATTGGCCTACGAAAAGGTAAACACAAATTGAAGTCTACTTTATAACTAACAATAAAATGTATGTAGTGCAAAAATAACCAAAGGTTACCTGATGGGCGACAACCTCGGCATGTTGCACAAGCTCCTGGGGGATAGCTCAGATAGGGGATGTTGGGTAGTAGCGGTGCTGGACCCTCGGGTTTTTCTTTTCATACTAGAGGTCGTGGATGTGGTGGCCTGGGATACTGTGGTAGGTTCGGTCTTGACGGAGCTTAAAATCACTAGATCCCGATCATGTCCTATCCCTGAAGAGAGGGCACCTTCAAGGTCATCAGCATCAAATGCAAGGGCATCTTTAAAAAGAAGACATGACCTAGGATGTTAGCGGCCAGAGAAAAAAAGAAACTAACGAAATACAGGGTTACTTACAACTGGACATGCTGACAGTAGGCTGGGAGAAGATTGGATGCTCAGCAGCTCTGAATTCACGCTCAGATTCGGGAATTCCCAGGAATCTGCAAGTTTTCTTCTGTTCCCTCCTCATCGGGACCAATTTCTTTTAGGCTTTTCACTGCAAAAGAGGTAAACTTTTAAGGTTAGAATTTAGATTTCAAACTATAGAACCCATCTTTCTGGAAGCTGGTCACCACTAGGGATGCTGGAACGTTTCACAAAATAGAATTTGCCCTTCCATTCATCGTGATTGGTAGCCCGTGGAACAAGTTGCATGTTCTTGGAAAGGGACTTGAATAGTAAACGGCTCGACCCATGGGATTTCAGCTCATAGGCAAGGGCTAGTTCAGGCAGTCCGATCAGGGGCTCGTAGGATCGGTTCAGTATGATCCAGGGTTCCTAGGATGCGCCATACAATAGGAAGGGTTTGAGCGTAAGAGAGGCCGGTGGCTTGAAAAATTCAGCAACTAGGCCGTGAAGGGGTAAGAAAGTCCGTACTGAAAGGAGCGTAGGGAAAACATACCCAAGTCTTGGAAGTGAAGTCGGACCTCAACCTAGAATCGAAGGCCCTAACAATGGATGGGGGGGAGGAGCCCGGATGCCTTCAGAGTTGCAATTTAAGTGTTCGTGAAATTACATGTCTCATGCCCCGGGTTCAGTAAGAACTTCTAATCAAGGAAGTCCTCAATCCCAGCTAGGAAAACTGAAGGCTCACGGTGAACTCGTCTTTTAGTCATAGTTGAAAAGAAAATGGAGTTAGATCAAGGAGGTTACCTGATCGGAAAGGAGGAACGGGACGAAGAATGCTGTAAAAGCTCTTCTCTCTCGAATGAGGTAAAATTAAACCTGAGAGAGTGGGGTATTAATTAGATGGGAATTCAGAGAGGTGATGCAACAGGAACGGAGGAGATGATAAAGTAAGAATCAAAATCAGCGGACATGATTAGAACAAATATGATAACTCATCAAGATTTCAAAAATTCACAGCGTTGAATTCTTATCCACAAGCTGCAAATTTGGGGACAATTGTTATACCCTGGATTTCGATTTACACTTTCGGTACCTTTTGCTTGATTTGTATCCTAGGATGTCATGCATCCAGGGACTATCTAATTATTTTACCCGATCCCAGCATGCACGGTAGCCCAGCATGCTAGGGCTACGATACAAACGTTTTACATGATTTTACGTGATCAAGCCAGGTACGCACGTGTGGATAACGGTCATATGGACTTGGTCAAAGTCTGGTATAAACGTGTGGAAGAAGACCCGTCGTTAAACTCGGTCTTTGACGATCAAATGCCGTTGGAAGGAAGATCCCAAGAATCTCGGGATGTTATTTAGGTTTGTTATGTATTTATACGAGTGTCACACCCCCAAATTAACCACTAACGGAGTTTATACCGTTAAGGGGTGCGACCAGACCAGGACCACAACCATTAGTTACAAATACTAAACGAATCAGAGTAAAGTCCAAACATTAATAACAAAACAGTTAACAGTACGCAGCGGAAAACATTATCTTTAGCACTAACCACGTGCTTTACATAAACATTGTTTTAAATTCCCAAGTTTAGTTTAAGTAAAAATAAACATCTTCTTGTGCCGTGTCAACCTGCTCCGGATACTCTTCAGCGATCTGCAAAAGTTTAAACCACGCAAGTGTCAACCTAACGGTTGGTGAGTTCACAGTGGGCTTGTCACGCAGTGGCCCGGTCTCATAATCATAAACGTATCAACATATACTTTAAGTAATATTTGTTCGTGAAAAACAATGCGTCGTAATGACCAAAATCATAGTATCGTGGTTTAGTAAAAGTATTGTCCGTAACCTACGTTATCGGGTATGTACTAGTTTTGTATAGTTAAAGTGCTCAACCGATATCGCGGGTAGCTAATCCGTTGTTCCATGCACTAAGGAAGTTTGTACCAAAGCTGACCATAAATTATTGTAGTGGCCGTGCCATCAGTTCTGCGGACCTACGTCATCGCGGTTTTGCCTCCCCCGTGTCCTCTCGGGATCACGGTCAGATAGGCTGATATTGTACCTCCGTGCACTCCCCGTGCCACGGGGCGGAGTTTGTCAAACTCCAGTAGATCTACCCAACATCCCCTCGCTTTACAATTAATGGTACAATTTAGTTGAGGACTTTTAAGTTTTCAAGGCATCCTTAGAAATCATGTGATATCATGTGGTTTAGACTTTAACCTACACTAGCCATATTAAAAAGGTTTACTGGATTCTCATGAATCTCAAAAGTGTTTTCAGTTTCGTTTCAGAAATAGTTGTGTAAGTAATTCACAAGTGCTTCCCATAAAGCACTCCAAGATCATCAAGTGGGTGCCGAGCACTCCAAGTTTTCAAGTTCATCAGGGAGGTGCATAGCACTCTCGAGGTTGTTAGCATTGTTTTACTTTTAGTTATTCGGTGTGACCCAAACGGGTTCACGGTAATTGGGTTAGTGACACTCACCTTGGGTTGCACTGCTACACTTGCTATAATATCCAAGTTTGCTTAACGAAGACCTATGAACACGTTTAGGTCTTAAGTATTAGTTTTGTGTCTAATCTTTACTTAACGTCACTATGGCCCATAACATAGCACGTTGGAACTATGACTCGACATACAGACACACGACACCGATGGTTGATCATAAGCAAGGGTTCATATACATCAGAAGTCAAAGCATGTATCATCATGGCATAATCATGTAAGTCATGGCATAACATTCAAGCAATTTGCACAAGTTTGGATTTCTGGTCTCAGTTTCGCTAGCAGTTTCGCTAGTCAGTTTCGCTGTGTGCACGGGCAGCACTTTCGCTAGGTAATACCTGATGACACAGTTTCGCTAGGCTAGTTTCGCTCGAAACTGTTGGCACAGTTTCGCTAGCCTAGTTTCGCCCGAAACTGGTTTGAACTTTCGTTCAGGGAATTTCGCTCGGTAGATTCGCTCGAGCTGGTCTGGTTGGTTTACCCGGCGACACTACAGTTTCGCTACATAGTGTCGCTGGATGAAGATATACATAGTTTCGCTACATAGTTTCGCCCAGAGAACAGCACAGTTTCGCTGGTCGCGAAAAACACATAAATCAGCCTAAAAATCAATCTAACAGCTTCCATATTACATGCAATTCATTATCTAGCATGCATAACCATTTATCAACATAAATCTGTAAGCTTTAACACCTTAAACATGCATTTTCATCATCAAATCACCAAAAACACATTTTAACCTAAAATGACCTAATCTAGCATAAATCTTCAACATGGATGGATTTCACACGTAAAGTTACTGACTTTATGATAGATCTAGCATTCCTAAGCAACATATCAGAAGATCAAGTGATTTCATGAAGATTCAAGCATGCTTTTTAAGAAAACACATAGAAAACATAAAAATGGTGGTTTTAGGACTCACGGTTCGATCTCTAAGCTTGATGGATGATGGTTCGGGGCTGAGATCTCGATGGCTCGGTGTGAATCTCGACTGATCAGATTTCCGGGAGAAAGATGGAGTGTGTGTGTGTTTGTGTGTAAAGGAGGCAAATGGGAGAGCTAGGGTTTATTAAGATATTTTATATCAGGGCCTAGTTTCGCTGGCAGTTTCGCTGGCCAGGCGAAACTGGTTCTGATCACGAGTGAGCCAAAAGGCTGCCGGGCGACACTATAGTTTCGCCCGGTAGTTTCGCTGGTTATCAAAAGTGGTCAATTTCACATTCTAAACAAGATAAACACGATTCATAAATTGTCATGCTATTCATAATATTAAATCATGCGTTTAAATCACATTGCACATAATGACATTAATAAATGAACACATAGCACATATGGGCGGGTTCGGTGATCAACCAAAGGTCGTGGACGTATTCGGCCTAGTTATGCATTAGTTACTAAGTTAATACTTATAACGTAACTAACGGAATTGTCTAACGGAAGTAAACCTTGAAATTCTCGGATGTCACATCATCCCCTTGTAATTGGAATTTTCGTCCCGAAAATTATTCTTGCGTCGTAGCGTTCGCAGCCTCGGCTGTCGTTGCTGGGGAAAGAAAGCAAAAGTTTTAGGGTCGCCACATCCTCCTCCTGTTACAGGAATTTTGGTCCCCAAAATTAAATCATACCTTGAGTTTCCGTGGACGTTTGCTCGAACAGGTGAGGATACTTTTTCTTCATTTGATCCTCTCGTTCCCAAGTATATTCGGGTCCACGCCTTGAGTTCCATCGCACCTTGACGATCGGAATCTTGCTACGTTTGAGGGCTTTCTCCTCGCGTCCCATGATTTCTACCGGTTGCTCGATAAATCTCAAATGTTCGTCAATTTCCAATTCCTCCAAAGGAATTATTTCGATGTCTTCATCCAGACATTTCTTTAGGTTAGAAACGTGAAACACGTTGTGAACTCCATCGAGTTCGGCAGGGAGTTGTAATCGATAGGCCACCGGGCCTACTTCCCCAATGATTTCAAAAGGACCAATATAGCGAGGATTCAACTTTCCACGCTTTCCGAAGCGTATCACACCTTTCCAGGGAGATACCTTCAACAGTACCTTGTCGCCCACTTCGAACTTCAAAGGCTTACGGCGTTTGTCGGCATAGCTCTTTTGTCTGTCACGTGCTGCGGCTATCCGCTTTCTGATTTGAATAATGCGTTCAGTTGTATCATGAATGATTTCCGGTCCAGTGAGTCCCTTCTCACCTGTTTCGCCCCAACACACGGGCGATCTGCATTTCCTGCCGTAAAGAGCTTCGAAAGGTGCTGCACCGATACTTGAATGATAACTGTTGTTGTAGGAGAACTCCACCAACGGAAGATGAGCCTCCCAGTCTTTACCAAAGTCGAGAACGCAAGCTCGGAGCATGTCTTCCAAAGTCTGAATAGTTCGCTCCGTCTGACCATCGGTCTGCGGGTGATAGGCTGTACTCATATCCAGTCTGGTTCCCAGTGCTTCCTGCATAGATTGCCATAGTCGAGAAGTAAATCGAGGATCTCTATCGGAGATAATAGTCTTAGGCACTCCATGACGTGCCACAATTCGGTCAATATACAGCTTAGTTAACTTATCCATATTATCAGTTTCTTTCATTGGAATGAAGTGTGCAGATTTGGTTAACCGATCAATGATAACCCAAATCGCATCCGGTCGATTCGACCGATGAGGTAATCCCGTTACAAAATCCATGGAGATATCCTCCCATTTCCATTCTGGGATCTTTGGTTGCTGCAATAGCCCTGAAGGCTTTTGGTACTCGATCTTGACTCTTGAGCACGTTAAACACTTAGCCACATATCGCGCGATGTCGGCTTTCATATTCGGCCACCAATACAAGTTCTTTAAATCTTGGTACATTTTATCCGATCCAGGGTGCACCGAATACCTTGACTTGTGAGCCTCGTCCATCACGAGCTCACGGAGATTTCCAAGTAACGGAACCCAAATTCTGTCATTGTAGTATCTAAGTCCATCGGACTTAATTTCGGAGTTACCATCTACCCCTCGCAGTGCTTCAGCTGCGAAGTTTTCTTCCTTTAAAGCTTCCCGTTGGGCATCGCGGATCCGATCCGGTAATCCCGTGTGGATGGTAAGTTGCAGCGCTCGTACCCGTCGAGGCTTTTCATACTCTTTCCGACTTAATGCATCAGCCACAACATTGGCTTTTCCCGGGTGATACTTAATTGCTAAGTCATAGTCATTCAGTAGCTCGACCCACCGTCGTTGTCGCATGTTGAGATCCTTCTGATCAAAGATGTGCTGTAAACTTTTGTGGTCAGTAAATATTGTGCACTTTGTTCCATAGAGGTAATGTCTCCAAATCTTGAGTGCATGAACAACGGCTCCCAATTCTAAATCATGCATTGTATAATTCTTCTCGGTATCCTTCAGTTGCCTGGACCCATAGGCAATCACTTTATCTCGTTGCATCAACACGCAACCGAGTCCTTGAATGGATGCATCACAGTAAACTACAAAGTCGTCAACCCCATCGGGTAACGCGAGAATTGGAGCTGAGCATAGCATGTCTTTAAGAGTTTGAAACGCGCGTTCTTCTTTTTCACCCCATCTATATTGCACTCCTTTGTGTGTTAAAGCTGTTAAGGGTTGAGCCAATTGCGAGAAACCCTTAATGAACCTTCGGTAATATCCGGCAAGTCCCAAAAATTGTCGGATTTCGGTCGGCGCTCTTGGGGTAGGCCAATTCTTGATAGCTTCCACTTTAGCTGGGTCAACATGAATTCCATTCTGATCAACAATGTGTCCAAGAAACTGGACTTCGCGAATCCAAAAATCGCACTTCGAAAACTTAGCATAAAGCTGTTCCTTGCGGAGCAATTCCAATATAAGTCGCAGGTGCTCCTCGTGTTCCTCCTTTGTCTTGGAGTAGATCAAAATATCATCAATGAAGACTATCACAAACTTATCGAGGTACGGCTTGCACACTCGGTTCATCAGATCCATGAATACAGCAGGCGCATTAGTTAGCCCAAACGGCATAACCAGGAACTCGTAATGACCATAGCGAGTTCTGAAAGCAGTCTTGAGGACATCCTCATCACGAACACGAAGTTGGTGATATCCAGACCGTAGATCAATCTTTGAAAAGTAGCTCGAACCTTGCAGCTGGTCGAAGAGATCGTCGATTCGAGGAAGTGGATAACGATTCTTGATCGTAACCTTGTTAAGCTCTCTATAGTCAATACACATACGGAACGTTCCATCCTTCTTTTTAACAAACAATACTGGTGCTCCCCACGGAGACGAACTTGGACGAATGAACCCTTTGTCGAGTAGCTCTTGAAGTTGTGAGGAGAGTTCGTTGAGTTCACTTACTGCCAAACGGTAAGGTGCGCGTGCAATCGGAGACGCTCCAGGAACTAAGTCGATTCCAAACTCTACTTGTCGAAATGGAGGCAACCCAGGCAGATCTTCAGGAAATACATCTTGGAAGTCGCGGACTATCGGGTAGTCGTCGATTTTGCGCTCGGGAAGTGTCGAATCGGTGACGTTTGCAAGGATCGCGAAGTGACCTTTACGAAGGCACTTTTGAGCTTTGAGAAACGAAATAATACCGGTAACTGCTCCACCTTTTTCACCTTGAACTGTTAACACTTCTCCTCCTTCGAGTGGGATACGAACCACTTTTTCTTTACATAAGATTTCAGCTCGATTCTCAGATAACCAATCCATTCCTACTATAACATCAAAACTACCAATCGGGAAAGGCATAAGGTCGATTCCTAATGTATGGCCAGCTAGTTCTAACTTACAGTCCTTAACTATCTGGGTCGTATCATGAAGTTTACCATTTGCTAGCTCTACCACGTACTTAGCGTCTAGGGCAATTGGTTTAGCATTAATCAATTTAGCAAATTTAGTGGAAATAAAGCTTCTTTCAGCACCAGAATCAAACAATACAGTAGCAAAGAAACCATTAAGGATGAATTTACCGTTAATCACGTTGGCATCATTGCGAGCTTCACCTTGACCCATGACAAAAGCTCGACCTCTACCATTTCCACCATTCCCGTTGCCATTCCCGTTACCATTACCTCCACCATTACCATTCCCACCGTTGTTTCCCTGATTACCATTTCCTTGCCTTCTCAGCTGTGGGCAGTCTCTCTTAATGTGACCTTGGGCACCACATTCAAAACAGCCACGGGCTCCACCATTGTTGTTGTTCTGATTATTTCCTTGCCCGTTACGGTTGTTCCCATAGTTGTTGCCATGATTGTTGTTGTTGTTTTGCCTTTGGCGGTTCTGCTGCTCAAGTAGAGTTGCCCAACAGTCTTTTGCTTCGTGGCCTTTCTTTCCACACCTTTCGCAGTTCAGGTTCTTTCTACAAACACCAGCATGATGTTTCCCACACTTGTTGCACAGAGGCAGGTTACCTTTGTAGTTGCTTTGCCCATTGCCGCCCTGGCGGTAGTTACCACTGTTGTTCCCAGACCTCTTGCTTTGACCTTGGGAGTTATAGGACCTCCCAGTGCTGTTTCCCACACTCTAATTGTTCATGGAGTTTTCAGGAGCTTCATCATCAGCTTTTCTCTTGCCACTAAGGGCAGTCTTCTCAGTGGCCTTTGCAGGAAGTGTACCCTTCTCAACCTCCTGATCAGTAAGTTTGTGAGCCAAACGGATGGCTTGCTGCACGGTTGCGGGGTTGCTGGCAGTCACTAATCCTTTGATTTGAGGCGCGAGGCCTTCCAGATAACGCTCAATGCGTTTGAACTCAGCATCAACCATTGTGGGGCACAAGACCGCGTACTCATGGTAACGCGCAGTATATTGCTCAACTTCAGACCCAACCATCTTCAGATTCAAGAATTCGCCCTCTAACTTCTTTACTTGGTCACGGGGACAGTACTCCTCCATAATCAGTTCCTTGAATGCTTCCCATTGCATGTTATTAGCCGCATCAATCCCAATCATCTGGATTTCGGCATTCCACCAGGAGAGAGCAGCTCCCTCAAAGGTACCAGTAGCAAACTTCACCTTGCTTTCAGCCGGGCAATTACACATGGAGAAGACCTTTTCAGACTTCTCGATCCACCTGAGGAGTCCTACCGCTCCTTCTTCGCCGGAAAATGTTAGTGGCTTGCAGTCCATGAAGGACTTAAACGTGCAGTGATGGTTTCCTGATGCAATAGCAGTTCGGGTTTCAAATTTAAACAGGTCAAAATATAATTCGTTTTGTGCCTTAACCGGCATAATAGTTACCCTGTGCGGCGTATGCAGCTTGGACGGCTGCCACCGCGGCTTGCACGTGTTCGTTAATCATTGCTTGCAGCTGAGCAGGCGTCATGTTAATGTTGTTCCTTCCGTGTCCTCTTCCAGACATCTTGCTGAACAGTTAAAGTAGCCAGTGTTCAGTCACAGTTATACTTTATACATATCCCATAATATGTATATTAACAATTTCCCGTTATCCCACTATTAGTCCAGAAAAATTTTGTGCATAATCGAGGCGTCGTCGAAGAACGTCGTAAGTCGTAGGTAGCTATCGTCGAAAGTCGGCTTTCCCATAAAAGTCACCGTCGGCGTAGTCATTGTAGTAGAAATCAGGACGTAGCGTGTAGCATCGTTTCGTTGTTGCTTTCCCCCGGCATAGTGCGCGCATTAGCGTTCGCGTTTCGTATTCGTGTGTGAAAATTTTCCTAAGGCTTTCCGTTAGACTTCCTAGACACGGTCTATATATATATTTATATATATATATATATATATACATACGTACTAAGCTTTTACTTACACAGCAGAGCGAGTATCCCAGGTTGGCACGTAATTATTTTGGTTTTGGGAATTTGTTTGTTCGTTTGTAACTAAGGTTCTCAAGTTGCAGTTTCCAAATCGTTTTCAAAATTGATTCCAGTTCTCTGCAACCTATGGCTCTGATACCAATCTGTCACACCCCCAAATTAACCACTAACGGAGTTTATACCGTTAAGGGGTGCGACCAGACCAGGACCACAACCATTAGTTACAAATACTAAACGAATCAGAGTAAAGTCCAAACATTAATAACAAAACAGTTAACAGTACGCAGCGGAAAACATTATCTTTAGCACTAACCACGTGCTTTACATAAACATTGTTTTAAATTCCCAAGTTTAGTTTAAGTAAAAATAAACATCTTCTTGTGCCGTGTCAACCTGCTCCGGATACTCTTCAGCGATCTGCAAAAGTTTAAACCACGCAAGTGTCAACCTAACGGTTGGTGAGTTCACAGTGGGCTTGTCACGCAGTGGCCCGGTCTCATAATCATAAACGTATCAACATATACTTTAAGTAATATTTGTTCGTGAAAAACAATGCGTCGTAATGACCAAAATCATAGTATCGTGGTTTAGTAAAAGTATTGTCCGTAACCTACGTTATCGGGTATGTACTAGTTTTGTATAGTTAAAGTGCTCAACCGATATCGCGGGTAGCTAATCCGTTGTTCCATGCACTAAGGAAGTTTGTACCAAAGCTGACCATAAATTATTGTAGTGGCCGTGCCATCAGTTCTGCGGACCTACGTCATCGCGGTTTTGCCTCCCCCGTGTCCTCTCGGGATCACGGTCAGATAGGCTGATATTGTACCTCCGTGCACTCCCCGTGCCACGGGGCGGAGTTTGTCAAACTCCAGTAGATCTACCCAACATCCCCTCGCTTTACAATTAATGGTACAATTTAGTTGAGGACTTTTAAGTTTTCAAGGCATCCTTAGAAATCATGTGATATCATGTGGTTTAGACTTTAACCTACACTAGCCATATTAAAAAGGTTTACTGGATTCTCATGAATCTCAAAAGTGTTTTCAGTTTCGTTTCAGAAATAGTTGTGTAAGTAATTCACAAGTGCTTCCCATAAAGCACTTCAAGATCATCAAGTGGGTGCCGAGCACTCCAAGTTTTCAAGTTCATCAGGGAGGTGCATAGCACTCTCGAGGTTGTCAGCATTGTTTTACTTTTAGTTATTCGGTGTGACCCAAACGGGTTCACGGTAATTGGGTTAGTGACACTCACCTTGGGTTGCACTGCTACACTTGCTATAATAATCCAAGTTTGCTTAACGAAGACCTATGAACACGTTTAGGTCTTAAGTATTAGTTTTGTGTCTAATCTTTACTTAACGTCACTATGGCCCATAACATAGCACGTTGGAACTATGACTCGACATACAGACACACGACACCGATGGTTGATCATAAGCAAGGGTTCATATACATCAGAAGTCAAAGCATGTATCATCATGGCATAATCATGTAAGTCATGGCATAACATTCAAGCAATTTGCACAAGTTTGGATTTCTGGTCTCAGTTTCGCTAGCAGTTTCGCTAGTCAGTTTCGCTGTGTGCACGGGCAGCACTTTCGCTAGGTAATACCTGATGACACAGTTTCGCTAGGCTAGTTTCGCTCGAAACTGTTGGCACAGTTTCGCTAGCCTAGTTTCGCCCGAAACTGGTTTGAACTTTCGTTCAGGGAATTTCGCTCGGTAGATTCGCTCGAGCTGGTCTGGTTGGTTTACCCGGCGACACTACAGTTTCGCTACATAGTGTCGCTGGATGAAGATATACATAGTTTCGCTACATAGTTTCGCCCAGAGAACAGCACAGTTTCGCTGGTCGCGAAAAACACATAAATCAGCCTAAAAATCAATCTAACAGCTTCCATATTACATGCAATTCATTATCTAGCATGCATAACCATTTATCAACATAAATCTGTAAGCTTTAACACCTTAAACATGCATTTTCATCATCAAATCACCAAAAACACATTTTAACCTAAAATGACCTAATCTAGCATAAATCTTCAACATGGATGGATTTCACACGTAAAGTTACTGACTTTATGATAGATCTAGCATTCCTAAGCAACATATCAGAAGATCAAGTGATTTCATGAAGATTCAAGCATGCTTTTTAAGAAAACACATAGAAAACATAAAAATGGTGGTTTTGGGACTCACGGTTCGATCTCTAAGCTTGATGGATGATGGTTCGGGGCTGAGATCTCGATGGCTCGGTGTGAATCTCGACTGATCAGATTTCCAGGAGAAAGATGGAGTGTGTGTGTGTTTGTGTGTAAAGGAGGCAAATGGGAGAGCTAGGGTTTATTAAGATATTTTATATCAGGGCCTAGTTTCGCTGGCAGTTTCGCTGGCCAGGCGAAACTGGTTCTGATCACGAGTGAGCCAAAAGGCTGCCGGGCGACACTATAGTTTCGCCCGGTAGTTTCGCTGGTTATTAAAATTGGTCAATTTCACATTCTAAACAAGATAAACACGATTCATAAATTGTCATGCTATTCATAATATTAAATCATGCGTTTAAATCACATTGCACATAATGACATTAATAAATGAACACATAGCACATATGGGCGGGTTCGGTGATCAACCAAAGGTCGTGGACGTATTCGGCCTAGTTATGCATTAGTTACTAAGTTAATACTTATAACGTAACTAACGGAATTGTCTAACGGAAGTAAACCTTGAAATTCTCGGATGTCACATCATCCCCTTGTAATTGGAATTTTCGTCCCGAAAATTATTCTTGCGTCGTAGCGTTCGCAGCCTCGGCTGTCGTTGCTGGGGAAAGAAAGCAAAAGTTTTAGGGTCGCCACATCCTCCTCCTGTTACAGGAATTTTGGTCCCCAAAATTAAATCATACCTTGAGTTTCCGTGGACGTTTGCTCGAACAGGTGAGGATACTTTTTCTTCATTTGATCCTCTCGTTCCCAAGTATATTCGGGTCCACGCCTTGAGTTCCATCACACCTTGACGATCGGAATCTTGCTACGTTTGAGGGCTTTCTCCTCGCGTCCCATGATTTCCACCGGTTGCTCGATAAATCTCAAATGTTCGTCAATTTCCAATTCCTCCAAAGGAATTATTTCGATGTCTTCAGCCAGACATTTCTTTAGGTTAGAAACGTGAAACACGTTGTGAACTCCATCGAGTTCGGCAGGGAGTTGTAATCGATAGGCCACCGGGCCTACTTCCCCAATGATTTCAACTTTCCACGCTTTCCGAAGCGTATCACACCTTTCCAGGGAGATACCTTCAACAGTACCTTGTCGCCCACTTCGAACTTCAAAGGCTTACGGCGTTTGTCGGCATAGCTCTTTTGTCTGTCACGTGCTGCGACTATCCGCTTTCTGATTTGAATAATGCGTTCAGTTGTATCATGAATGATTTCCGGTCCAGTGAGTCCCTTCTCACCTGTTTCGGCCCAACACACGGGCGATCTGCATTTCCTGCCGTAAAGAGCTTCGAAAGGTGTTGCACCGATACTTGAATGATAACTGTTGTTGTAGGAGAACTCCACCAATGGAAGATGAGCCTCCCAGTCTTTACCAAAGTCGAGAACGCAAGCTCGGAGCATGTCTTCCAAAGTCTGAATAGTTCGCTCCGTCTGACCATCGGTCTGCGGGTGATAGGTTGTACTCATATCCAGTCTAGTTCCCAGTGCTTCCTGCATAGATTGCCATAGTCGAGAAGTAAATCGAGGAGACATTCAGGGGTTAAGGGCTTTTTCCCCTAAAAAAGCTTGGTGTTCTTACTTGCATTCAGGGAATTCTTTGATTGTGTTTGCATCTAATCTATTTAATCCTAGGATTCAAACCGTTTTTATCAACTTAATACATTTTACATCCAGGGCACCTAACCTCACAAACTAATTTGGTAACGAAATTGTTCTTAAACTTTTTTACCCAAAACAGATCGAGTCCTCGATTATATAACAACTACAAAGCTAACTAACTTTTCCGGGATTCCCGGGATCTCGTTCTCCACTACCACTTGACCGTTGAAGCTAGTTGAACCAGTTAGTCCACGTTCTCTCCCGTTGACACCAAGTCTTTAGGAGTTAGTTTGACTCTCTAACGTCCCTTCATACAATAGCACACAAAGCAAAATAGAGGTTAGTCAAATATTAAGTAGTCAGGATACCTGGACTAGTAGGATTCCCACACTATTTTAGGATTCCTGAGCTGCTGAGCTTCTCGATGAGTATCCTGAAAATCAACCCCTAACAGTAAGGATTCTGTCGGCTGAAGTCCCCCGACAAGAACTTTGACCAACCCGGGTCTGTGATCGAGCCACCAATCTTAAGCTTGTACCAAACAAGTGACTTTGAGATTCGAGATCTCATTCACCTCCACGGTTTTAGGTTTTTGCAATTCAAAATTAATGTTTCATGACAAGAAACTTAATTACATAACAATATCACCACGGGAATTCTTGACTTCGAATGATCGGCCATCGAAGAGTTTGATTGTATCCTTGGAACAAACTCCTCTCCAAGCAATACGCTTGGAGAGTCAGGTGTATCGCCTGCAGAATACTTTGCTCCAAGCGATACGTTTGAAGCGAGATTTCCAGGGTTCCAACCAAATCTGGCCAGTTCCCATACTTAGCCAATTTTCAAGTTATTTTCCCTGTTTTCACTTTTAGCTTCCAAAACCATATTGGTCATTTCTATCACTTAAAGGACCTTATAACACTTCAAAACATGTTAATACAACAATTCTAATTACCCCTTTCAGGTCTAAATGATAACTAAGTCTGAGTAACGAAATTTGGCCAAGTTCCAACCCGTTGGACCTGTTAAGCCTCATTATGAAGTATTGAGCTAGGGTTACCCATACATTGGCTAATTCTTTTCATCATCAATAAAATAATTGAGTTGATTCACCATGAAATCTTACAATGTAGCAATTACACAGTCATGGCTCCAAAGAGTCATTTAACATGTTTGACCCATTAACATGGGTTTCATAACTCGAGTATTTCTTACATTATCTGTTAGCCAATTTCATGTTACCAATAATTCATAGTTCCTATGAACCATTTACGATCGATTATCACATGGCACATGGTAATGGTTTCATTGAACCATTTTCCTCCATTGTAGCCATGCTTGACTATTTATGGTTCCTATGAACCATTTATACTCAACTTTCATTAAATGTTTTAACATAGTTCACTTGAACCATATGACTCCTTTGTAACACAAAATATTGTACCAAGGTTTCTATGAACCAAAATCATTACTAACCATTACTATCACATTGGTGAGTTAATCCCACTCCCAATTGTTTTTTTGCATATTCATATATATGAGCGATATTAATAGTAATGTGTTACCTCTTGAGCTAGATCCACCACTACCTACGGTGTCACCTTGAAAGCCTCATTTACCTCCTTTATTTTCTAATGGGTCACTAACCACGTTAGGACCATTTCATGAGTATTATCATAGCACAACTATCTATTACTATGGATCCAATATAACACATAGTTAAGTTTTCACACAACCTACTAAATAAACATTTCACTATGATTTTCACTTATGTTGGTTCACATATTGAGGCATGATGAATTCTATGTGCATACAACCATAATTCTAGCAAATTGGCCATATTCTAAGCAACAACGCTCTTGTAGGCATTTCATCGAACACCTTAGTTGCACATTAACATAGCTCCATGTAAATTCCATTTTCTAAGCATTACAACCTACCATTTTAGCATATATTTAGGTGGAATCACTTCAAACCCATCATCATACATCACATTTCATCATGAAATACATCTAATCAGATTATCACTACCAATTCACATGTCATTTAGGTAGCTTTGTAACAACAAGTGTTCACCTTAAGTTTTTGGTGACTAAACCATCAAATTGATGATCATGAATAGATACTACATAACAATACATGATCCTAATATCCAGAGATGCAAACATCATCAACCAAATTCAGAGATTAAACCCAATTTCAAATCACCTACAAAGAGAGGTTTAGAGGATGAAAAACACTTCCAATCCCACCCTCAATTGATAAAAATTACAGCTATAGCCTTGGTTGTGAAAAATTTGGTTTTTGAGGGCTTGAAGGAGGTGAGGTCGATCTCTTGGAATGAGAATGACGACCTCCCCCTTAATTTCCAGCATTTTCTTAATTAGCTTTTCCAAATTACATTATTAACCCCTAATTTTTTAGCTTTTAATTTATATAAGTCCGAAGCTTTATTTTACACTATAAACCTCCACCTTTCACACATATAGATAACTTTTATTTTACATGCTAGGAAATTTTATTTACTCCATGATATATTTAACATGGATCTAATGGAAATTCATCGTTAAAAAATTTCAGGATGTTACATTGGTCGGATGTGTAAATACATCCAGAAACCCTTTACGTCATCAACAACCAGGTTCTTCGCGTTTTGAAAAGAATCGGGTTCTTGCAAGCAAAGTTGAGTCGTGAATACAACCAACCAGATGAATATGTCATCGGCGGAGTAGGATAATGAAAGAAGATAAAGTCATTTTGTATAGAAAATATTTATACGGGAGATCGTATGAGTTATTCGAGTAACTTAAAACATTATATATATACATGGATATTTTTGGTTTATTGGATTTTAATAATAAAAGTTATGGTTTTTTGGCCGATATTAATAATCCGAGTTACATTTATTCCCTACATTAAACCGAATTATTAAGGTGTTGGAATCCATTGTACCGTCACTAAATCACCCTAACATCGTTAACTCTTTGCAGATGTGGCACATGACATGGATCCTATGTGGCTTTTATTAATTGAGTTATTAAAAAGAGGGACTACAATTGTAATTTATTTAAAGATGAACTCTTAAAAATTCAATAAAACACATCTTCACCAGCCACCCCCTTTGTCTGGACCGATCTCACATCAAGAATCCCGATCTTGAGCAAGAACAAAGGTGAGATCGAGGGAGGAGACGGGATGAAGAGATAATCAAAGATAAAATATGACAAGAAATAATAAATCAAACGATTCATTGATTATTGTTGAATGATTACAACGAACCGAATGATTACAAAAACCCGTCATTGGAAATCCACGGTCACATTGGGTTGAGCTCAAACCCAATGTGAGACTCTCTCTCTAGAAATGATAGCTCACATCACTCATTATTCATCATTATTCATCTTCTATCTAATGGAGCTATCACTTCCTATATATAGAGAGCCCATGTGCTCACTAGCCCACTAACTAGCTAACACACATACAGATGAGCAAATACAAATAAACAAATGACATAATTATTATTAATTAAATCAAAGATGATTTAATCAATATGAAGCTTGACTCGCTCGAACCGATCTTCCGTTGACTTTTACGTTGACCGTTGACCCGAACGGTTGACTTTTCCAGAAAACGTCTTCGGTCCAAACTTGCAAGCCTCGAGCATCACAACCCGCGTCTCTGAATCAAATCACAATGGATTCTTCAACCGAATTATTCGAGAACAGATTTGATGGCGTCAGTCACACTTATTAAAAGTTCCAACAATTCCCCCTTGACTGACGCTTTCAAATCTGTCATACTGGAGAAGAACCGCTCTGTCCTGCATCTTCAAATAACAACTGATAAACCTGAATCTTTCTGTTGTAAAGGTTCCCCCTTTGAATAAGCTTCTTCTGTTCTTGTTGCTCCAGTTGAGATCCAAGTGCTGCAGTTCACTCGGTTCACACGGTCGGGTACAATACTAAGAAAGCTGAACATCGGAGTCAAAATCGCAACAAATCGAATCAGATAAACCAATCAAACACTGAAAATGCTCCAACTTCAGATAATCGACCCGATAATCCAAATCCATAGAAGTTCCCCCTTTTCTCTAGATCCCTCTGAAAACATCCGATGCGGAAGCGGAAAATCAGATGCAGAGAGTGGAACCGTTCCGCTCAGTTCCGAAGAGAAAACGGTACTGAAATCCTGAAATCGGACAATCTTGCGAAAAACCGGAAGCCGGGTGCTAACAGTTGTGAATGATCCATAAATACTGAACTTGTTCCGCGTGACTGGGTTGGATGCGAAAATAATGTCAAATCGGTGAAAAACTGAGATCCCGAGCGTAAACGCAAAATTTATTCATAACCGGAGTCTTCGTAATTTTGGGCGAAGAAAATCGAGCTCGGAAAAATATTCCGTGAAGAATTCTGAGTTAAACGGTGCAATTTGGAATGAATCTGAGAAGACCGTAAATATTATTCAAGTAACGGGCCTTCCGATAGAGATTTAACGGAATATTCCAATATTTAACTGAGATTCCAGTTAATTCGGTTAGATGACATCAGCACTGCATCAGCTAAACAACTTGGAGTGAGACATAACGAAAAAGTCACAAACTTAACCGAGAAGCGAAACCAGTCCGTCAGTGGTCGTTAGCTAACGTGGTCTTGACGTCAACAAAAACTCGAAACCCTGTCGAAATATAGCGGAATAAATCCATGACCAATAAAAAGTTTCAGAATTTCGTTGCGGCATTATCTCCTTATTCTTGTAGAAAAATTGATGAGAAACACCCCGCATTTAACGAAAATCCTGAAAAAATCAATTAGTATTAATTAATTAACTCTTAAAGAAATCCCTTGATCCTTGTCAAATTCCCTCAACCAATCAGAATTCAGCACCAAAAGACCACAATCCGAGTGAAGTAGCTTGGACCAATCAGATTTCATCTTGAAAAGAAATCTATGGCTGAAAATAGAGAGATCCAAGGGTCGTGGTGCATGATCCGGGTGAATAAGAGCTGGCCAATCAGAAACAGGTTGGAAAAGCACACTCATTGATCCAACGGATGAGATCAATTTGATCTAACGGTGCGCAGGACAGGATCCGCGTGGATTGCTGAGAACCAATGGGAGAGTGACAGCGCTGGCTGTCTTCAACGGTTGTTTATCTTGAGGGTCCCACGCGTTAACTCACTCAGCCAATTACAGCGCTACAACATGATTCCTTCAAACGATTTCATTGCCAGGCGGGGCCCATATGACTTCTGTCCACCAGTAAGAATTCGACAGCCAAACAAAGGTTGACTAAGTATCTCGTAAATGAAGAGAGAGAAAGCTGCCAACTTTATTCCCTGCAGCCACTAATCAAGAAACACATCATCGTCTCCTTCCTCATTAACCTAAACCCTAATTGGTCGGAACTCCACCGGAAAAACGAAATACTGCCGGAAAAACGTATTTCGTTCATAACTTTCATGAAACGCAACCAAATTCGATTATTTTTATACCCACGAACTCCTTATTCGATGCTCTATCCATCTAGACGACCAAGATCGTCTGAAAATTATTCAAACAAATACCCAGTTGTCGAGATATGTCGAGATCGCCAAGGTGATCGAGGTCGCCAAAGACAAAAAACGAGGTCGCCAACCCTTATTCGAGGTCGCCAAAACCAGAAACGAGATCGCTAAGGTTTACTGAGATCGCCAACCATGAAATCGCTAAGATTATTCATGAAATCGCCAAGAAGTAAGTCGAGATCGCCATGAACAGTTCCAGATCGCCAAGACAATCTTCAAGGTCATCTCAGGTCGCCAAGAACACCTTCAACAGCAGTGAGATCGCCAAGGCAATCTTCATAAAAAATGAAGAACACCAAGAACACCATGAAACACACACTACTGTGTGTTTCTCCAGATCTGCCCAAACCGTTGCGTTTCAGACAAAAACGATGCTCCCAATGGATCCGGAATGCGTTTTCCTTCAAGATTCATACTTTATTTCATCCAAAAACACTGATTTTAGCACCAAAAACTCAGAATCAAAGCTCAAAAAATCTTCAAAACCCCAAAAACGGGAAAACTCTAACAGTTTCGTTTTTCATCCTCAGATCTCGTATTTCTTCACAGATTTGAACATATGGAGCATGAAATCATCTCTAAATGAACCCAATAACAAGAATCTATCATCAGATTCATCCAGAAATCATCCAAACAGCTCCAAAAAATAAGAAAAAGTAGAAAAAGTCTCCAAAGTGGGTTTTTCCATCAGCACCTCATTCAAGCTCAAAATCACAGATCCGAGTGATCAGATTCGTCGTGAGACGAGATCTGATCGGTACCCGCTCTGATACCATTTGTCAGGACCAAATTTGAGCCTTTACTCATCCAATACACAGATTCAAGTGCGGAAATCATGAATCCATGATCAAATCATAGTGTTTGCTTGTTGAAATCCTTAGATTTCGCCTCTGAAACTCAAGAACTTGAGGGTTTTCACACACAAGTGCTCTCTATCTTCAAACAGCCGTCCAAGAGTGTTATTAGGGTTATTCTAGAGTGGCTATTTATACTAGAGAGAGCACAGGTCGTGAATTGTGCTGAAATCAAGAGAATGTTATTGAAGTTAGTGAAATTTATGACATCAGACAGACGAGATCGCCAAGAACAACACTGAAGTCGCCAAGACCAAAGTGAAGTCGCCAAGGCTGGTTGGTGACCTCGCCAAGGCTTGGTGAGGTCGCCAACCTTGGTGAGGTCGCCAAGGGTTGGCGAGGTCGCCAAGGTAACATGCCCAAGTCGCCAAGTACAAAATCCAAATCGCCAAGATTCTTGGTGAGGTCGCCAAGAATCTTGGTGAGGTCGCCAAGAAAGTCCAGAAATCACTAAGTACGCTCCGGAAACGTCAATTATCATTATTGAATCATCAAGGATTGTTATTACAAAGACACAATCAATTATTAGCATTTACCAAGTAACTTATCATGAAATGACCTAGATCTTGGATACTGACAATCACATTGCAATTGAAATGTACTAAGGCAATATCTCCAATATCCATAATCAACACAAGCTAAGACATTTAGTCATGATATACAAAACATCAAACACTTGAATGATTAAGATAAACATTAGGATAATTGTTCAAGTACAAGATACAAGCATAAGTGAAAGATATACACATGAACACAAAACCAAAGGATGCTATGTTTGAGTTGCCACCAACCCTATAAAGTTCTTACAAATTCCCCCTTTGGTGGTAATACAAACATAAAACTAAAAATAGACAACTATCTAAGTTGACCAAGCAGCTTCAGCAAGAATCTCCAGTACTTTCGTGCAAGGTTCCTGTAACGATCATCAAGGCAGACAATCTGTGCATCGTACAGAATCCATAGATCTTCTCGCGCAAACTTCTTCAAGTCAGAATAGTGCCACATTTCAATCACCCTTTCACTACCCCGAGAGAGATAGCAGATTCCACGACCACCCATGGCCCAGTATTTCAAGGTACTTAGGCTTTCCGTCTTCATCTTCCTAGCAGCAATACACTCCCAACACCACCATCTTAGAAACAAACCAAAGTAGTTTGCATCCACTATCTCATATGGCCTAAGCCTTCGAGGGATGGTGTCAAGGCGACTATAGAATAACCACTTTAAGTAGCTTCGATGCAGTAGTCTCAGTTCGATTGCTGCGAAGAGTCTTATTGTGCAGCCGTCTTCCCTTTCAATAACCAGCTCATGAGTATCACCACTGTAGTACCAACAAGTTATAGGATTGCTCTTCTGATCTCCTTTTATTTTCTTTGTGACCAAATCTTTGCTGATACTTTTATACATAACTTTGTGAGGGACTTCAGCTCTTTGCCTTCTGAATGTCTTGTATTTCTTCTTTTCAATCTTGATGGGACGATTTGAGCTCACATTATAGATGGCCCTTATTTGATCCTCAGCGTCTCTGCCTACTGGATCATTTGAGTGATTTATCAGTGGACGCCATCTGAGCTGCTTCAACTCCCAAGAAAACAGATTTAGAAGATCCTTTATTTTGGCAAAGAATTGAACGAAACCATTTCTGCGCTTGACAATGAATGCCTTGAATTCATGATCGTATTTCCACCCAAGAATCTTCATTCCATCATCTGATTCAACGTTTGGAGGCATATCTTTAAGCTTCTTAGCAGTAAACTGCACTAAGGCTTTTCGATAGGGTTCCATCTCCTTCCATTCGTCGACCAAAGTAGGAGCTTCTTTCTTTCGGTGTTCCTCCACTCTTTTAGCTTCACGTTCATCCTGCTGACGCTTTACTTTCTTATTTTCTTCGATAATATGTTCTTTGACCATGGTTCGTAGACCGGGGATTTGCTTTCTGCTGTAGCTTTTACGAGCATATCCCCTTAAGTCTAGAAAGTCTTGTAATTCTCTCTTGTTCATTTTATTTACTTCAAGCGTAGCAGTAGCTGGACTGGGTGGAGGAGAAAACCGATCAAAAATCTCAGGAGGAGGAGGCATGTATTGTGCGTGCATCTCTCGAATCTTCTCCCTCAGATTATCATTGAACTGAACATATTCAAACTTCTTGTCTGTATCAGCAAAAGGATTTACACGAGGATCAGTGAGCTTCTCTGCCAGTTTGTAATTGTACAGATGTTTATCCATGTCTTGCTCATCGGTATACAGTTCCACTAGCTGTGACTCTGTGAGATTCATCAGGTAGGATAAGGGAATCCCACGAGAGATTAACTCTCTGACATAATTTGCAATCACAGACTCGTCAGAAGGATCAACATTATCACCAGCTAGGTTAGGAATTATTCTGATTCTGGGAACTCTCTCATCAGAGTTTGTAACTTCTGGCTCAGTGTATTCTGATCCAAGACCTATTTTTGATGGAGGACGGACGGACTCTTCCAATTGTTTGATGGCTTCTTGCCTTGCAATCTCATCCAGTGTCCTTTCAAGAAGTATTTCATCCTTAGCAGCTCTGATACCATTTGTCAGGACCGATTTTCACGTCGAGAATCCCGATCTTGAGCAAGAACGAAGGTGAGATTTGGAGACAAGATGAAGAGAATCAACAAAGATAAATAAATGACAAGAAATAATAAATCAAACGATTCATTGATTATTGTTGAATGATTACAACGAACCGAATGATTACAAACTCGTCATAGGAAATCCATGGTCACATTGGGTTGAGCTCAAACCCAATGTGAGACTCTCTCTCTAGAATTGATAGCTCACCTCACTCTAGAACATCCTTATTCAACTTTTATTCATCTTCTATCTAATGGAGCTATCACTTCCTATATATAGAGAGCCCATGTGCTCACTAGCCCACTAACTAGCTAACACACATACAGATGAGCAAATACAAATAAACAAATGACATAATTATTATTAATTAAATCAAAGATGATTTAATCAATATGAAGCTTGACTCGCTCGAACCGATCTTCCGTTGACTTTTACGTTGACCGTTGACCCGAACGGTTGACTTTTCCAGAAAACGTCTTTGGTCCAAACTTGCAAGCCTCGAGCATCACAACCCGCGTCTCTGAATCAAATCACAATGGATTCTTCAACCGAATTATTCGAGAATAGATTTGATGGCGCACCTCATTCAAGCTCAAAATCAAGATCCGAGTGATCAGATTCGTCGTGAGACGAGATCTGATCGGTACCCGCTCTGATACCATTTGTCTGGACCGATCTCACATCAAGAATCCCGATCTTGAGCAAGAACAAAGGTGAGATCGAGGGAGGAGACGGGATGAAGAGATAATCAAAGATAAAATATGACAAGAAATAATAAATCAAACGATTCATTGATTATTGTTGAATGATTACAACGAACCGAATGATTACAAAAACCCGTCATTGGAAATCCACGGTCACATTGGGTTGAGCTCAAACCCAATGTGAGACTCTCTCTCTAGAAATGATAGCTCACATCACTCATTATTCATCATTATTCATCTTCTATCTAATGGAGCTATCACTTCCTATATATAGAGAGCCCATGTGCTCACTAGCCCACTAACTAGCTAACACACATACAGATGAGCAAATACAAATAAACAAATGACATAATTATTATTAATTAAATCAAAGATGATTTAATCAATATGAAGCTTGACTCGCTCGAACCGATCTTCCGTTGACTTTTACGTTGACCGTTGACCCGAACGGTTGACTTTTCCAGAAAACGTCTTCGGTCCAAACTTGCAAGCCTCGAGCATCACAACCCGCGTCTCTGAATCAAATCACAATGGATTCTTCAACCGAATTATTCGAGAATAGATTTGATGGCGTCAGTCACACTTATTAAAAGTTCCAACACCCTTATCCCACCACCATCATCCATTGACATTGTTGCTCCTCCACAAACCCTAAAATCAAACCACCATCTTCTTCTGCCACCTACCTGTTGGATATTGGATGTTCAGACCCGACAACACCAAGAACCCGACCCGGTTTGACCCGTAAATAGTTACACTGAGGGCAACTAGATTAAAATCCGCTTAAATTGGTTAACCGGTATATCACGGAATTAGTAATTTATTTTATGTTTATTCTTGGATAATAAACATTTAATTAATTACGAACAATTATCCTTGCAATAATAAACGGAGTATAACGTTTTTTATTTATCGATTAAACGTCTACGGTGAAACTAATAAATCAAATAAATAGTTATTTGAATTTATAAGTTCTCGGGTTTACGAATTTTATATTAATAAACCAGTTTTGTTAATTCGTAAACTATGGTGGTTCATTTCGATGTAAGAGATTGACGAGGGGCCTAGACGAGATTTGGTTGCCTATAAATAAGCAACTAGGGATTAGGGTTGGAGTAGGGGTGTTCGCGGTCCGGTTTTTACGGTTTTTGGGTCAAACCGTAAACCAAACCATTAGTTACGGTTTTTTATAATCGAAAACCTAAACCGAACCGTTAAAAATTAAAACCAAACCAAACCGAACCATTACTTCCGGTTTGGTTTCAGTTTGGTTTTACGGTTTAGGATATTTAGGCTTTTAATATAAGTTTAGAATATAAAATTTAAATTAAAAGAATATTCGAAATCAACTTTATCAAATGTGGGAATGAGAATATGAGCTAGTCTACTATACTTGTCATCTCTAATTTGTTAATACAAAATCCACCTCTAAATAGAACATGTAACCTCCAAAACATGATGCAACTACTAAAGTTCATAATATAAACAATAGTATACTAAATTTCCAGGATGAAAACATGTCCAAATTTTCAGATTTTTTGTTATTAAACGCTGAAACCCAAAATCTCATTACAAAAAATAAGTCAATGTAATTTATATATATATTTATATACTATATATTATTTATTATATGTACATGGTCCGGTCCGGTTTTTTATGACCGGTTTTTCATAAAAACCGTAAACCAAACGGTTCACAACGGTTTAAAATTTTCAAAACCAACCGACCGTTCGTTAAGATAAAAAAAACCAACCGCGAAACCGAACCGATGACCGATTTGGACGGTTTCGCGGTTTGAAACCGAACCATGAACACCCCTAGGTTGGAGACCCCAATCTCTGCACCACTCTTGCCGTCGCGCCTCCCCTCCCTCTCACCGATCTCTATCTCTTGCCGGCTCCCTTCCACGATGAAGCCTTTGCCGCTGGAGATTTGTTCGTCGCTCCTTCTGACGACCATCGAAGATCACCACCATCGCGACTCACCTTTATCCGAGATCACCGCCGCTGCGCGACTTGAGCCGCCGTCTCCACCGTCCCTCCTCCTTGGAGCCGACGCCGCCGCCATCCTAGGTCGTCGTCGCAACCTAGTTTTCTCCGCTAGATCACGACACCATAACCTTTCTTGTACGTCGTCTTTTTCACGTCGTCAACAAAGCGAGCTTTGTCGTGATAGTCGTTTTTTCGCTCCGGCTAGAAACCCTAGCCGCCATCACCGTCGCAACTCGTTGGTGCTCGCTTGTCCACCATAAACTGAATCGTTGCAATATTCAATGAATCGGTTCTAGAAGAGTTTTGCAATTTGCGAAATGATCTGATCTGAACGTCGGATCGGTTATTCCGTGAAAACCTAGAGTCGTCACGTTGTTCCTCGGTGTCTCTATCGTTTGTTAGATCACCGCGAAGGTATATCTAAACTTCGGTTTTGTTTAGATGTTTTTATTTCGATTAATGTAATCGTCATCATTTTCGCGTTAAATGGTTTACCGCGAAATGGTGTTTGCGTGATTAATAATTTTGGTGATCGTGATCTTGTTGACACGTTTTCGACACCAACGGTTTACGCTTCTAAAATTAGTAAATTTATTAATTTTGCTACGTAAACGGATTGCCGGTTTAATCCGTTTTAACTATTAATTTACTAAACCCGGTCGGTAATGTTTTAATTAATAGAAAAGTTTTTTTAACGTCACCGGGCACCCGTATACCACTGTCTGAAACCCAACAGTGGTATCAGAGCCTATATCACCACACGCAAACCCTAAGCGGTCGGTTTTAAACCGGTGGATTTCGCGAACTGGGTTAAAACCCGAAAGCCGCGAAAGATAAACGAATTGCTTTTTCCACATGTTTGGTCGATTTAACTCCACCAAACATTTTCAATTCGTTAATTGATTGTTTAAACGCACGTATTCGGCTAGACCCATATTTTGGTTATGATTGCTTGTCGTGTCTTGGTTTGGCCCATTTTGGCCCACTAGTAATTTGGTTTTGGATTAGCCCACTTGTTTATGGTTTCAAAAGTTGTATCTAAAATAGATTAGTTTTTATTCTATTTTTTTCCGTAAATGCTCACCTTCGTCGTAGACGAACGTGACGAGCATTGATGCGACTATCCCGTCGTGGCAAGCGTTTTTATCTAAAGACACTTCCCAGTATGGCGTGTATCCACAACCGGAAGACCGACGAATTCCAATCCATCAAGGAAAGCTTATAAAGCCAGTAGGAGCGTTAGGATCAACCGGATGACCTTTCCATACTCATCCTTATGGTTGATTTATTATTGTCCCAGACCTTCTTCGACATTGTCATTAGGCTCTAACAAGGTCAAAACCTCTTAATCCGAATATGTGTTTGTTTGCATGTGCGTATTGGTTGCTTGTCTTAAATCATTTAACGCGCCAACTAAAACTCCAAACTAAGTTTTAAACGGTTAAACTGTTTCACAATCAATTGTTTCGAGTCATAAAATTTACTTAGACTCGAAATTTCAGAACCAATTTTATTCGACTATGAACTCGAATTTTTTGATCTTTAAATATCGAACTTTTGATAATTGGTTATTATCTCGATATTAATAATAAAAGGAGGTTATTGAATTGACTGTCCCGAGTGAGATAGGGTTCTCATATAAGATTAGTCAAACTTTTAATTAATTAAAAACTGACTAATTAATCCTATCTGGTAAGCCGCAAAACAGATAGATTATGCCATCCTAGTCAAGTCTAACTTGAAACATATTTAACAATGCATCAGTGTTGGAGTATTTTAACACCGCACTTGGTGTTCATGGTATCTTCCAAGGTGTGTGCATTGGAGTATTTCAACACCGTGCATGCATACTGACCACTGAGGACATCTATCATTTTCTTTACGAGTACCTTGTGTTTTGGAGTATTTCAACACCGTATTCGTAGACAAAAACGGCATGGATGACGCTAAACGTATTTCACGAATCATTTCGCGAAAACCTCATAAATGGGAGTTGTGACTAGTTTTCACAAGAGACAATCGTTGTCCATCCGGTTACTTAGTGACCGGTGATTTCACTTAACACTGCCTTTGTGGGTCGACTACTAATTGGGTTCCCATATTCCTATTCAAAATTTGCTTGTCGTCTTTGAATACGAATATAACATCGAAACACTAAACCGATTGCTTGTTGTTTCAAATGGCTAATCCACCTGCCAACAATGAGGTTTTCCAGCTCAAGTCTCTCCTTGAGAAGGAGAAACTAGATGACACCAACTTCCTCGACTGGCATCGAAATCTGAAAATTATCTTGCAGATGGCCAACAAACAACGCGTGTTGGAGGCCGAGGTGCCCGAAGCACCCACAAATAACACTGCAGCTGCTCGAGCTGCACATGTGGCACTGAGAAAGGATGCCAACTCAGTTACGTGCCTCATGCTGGTAACCACGTCTATTGAAATTCAGAAGAGCATGGTTGACAGGACGGCGTTTCAGATGATCGGGGAATTTAAGGGCATGTTTGAAACCCAGGCCCAGTAGGAACGCTATGAAACCGTTGTCAGGCTCATCACATGTGAAATGGTTGAAGGTAGTCCTGTCAGCACCCATGTCCTTAAGATGAAGGGCTACATCAACCGACTTGTAAAGCTTGATTACGTCATTCCTCAGGAAATGGCGACGAATTTGATCATCCACTCTCTTTCCAGCGCGTTCACTCCTTTCCGGATCAATTTTAATATGAACAGCCTGGTAAGACAGTGACCGAGCTTCACGGCATTGTTGAAGACTGCTAAGATTAATTTTCTCAATGGTAACAACAGCAAAGGCAAGTCGAATGATGTGCTCGCCATCCGATCTGGAGGTGTCAAGAAACCTGAGGTTAAGAGGAAGCCTGGGCAAAGGAAGAAGGGCAAGGGCGCTGCTTCTAGAGGATCTAGTAGCACCGCAAAGGGTAAGTCAAAGGCTTCAAAGGCACTGCCGCAAGCTAAGTGCCAGTGCTTCGAATGCAACAAGATGGGGCACTGGAAGAGCAACTGCCCTGAATATCTTGCCAAGGTGAAGAAGGCCGATGCAGGCGCTTCGGGAGGTATATATCAGTTACCTCATGTTATAAACCACTTCACTTGATCCTTCAAAATATATGTTTGACATACTTTACATTTTGTAGGAACGTGAAATCGTAGAAAGCAAGACAACCTCTAAGACATGACATCTTTGCATGATTGCAAACTTTGAATAAAAATCATGTCGTTTTTTAATTCTTGGTAGTATCTTTAAAACAACTTGTTTGTTTTCCCTGGCGGGGTCCAGATGATACAATTTTGCTTTTTTTGTTTGAATCTCGAACATACACTAAAGTTTCCGGTTCAAACTTTATTGATATGCATGTTTTTTCTACACTTGAAAATGTTTCACTGGTATGTAGATTAAATTTAAACATATATAACATGACGCTAAGCCTGGTGCTAATGATTTAATGATCTCGAGACTAGCCTAAATGCAAAAGAAGAACAATTGTTCTGTCATAATCCATTAAGGCTATGACGTCTCTTATTCTTATTGTACTTGTTACAACAGGAATAATCAACCTACCTTAATTCATAGAACCTTATGCCCTTTTTTGAATTGTGTAGCTTGAGAAATCATTATATCAAGTTGAACTTTTCTGAAATCACTTGCTTGATTTCGTCAATTCAAACAATAGGTCCTTTGCTTAGTTCAAACGCTTGTTTGGAAAAGTTCAAGTCACCAATGATGCTTATGTAAAACAATCACCTGATTGATTATGTTACATAAATGCACTAAGTTCTGTGCATATGACCATGATGGTCATGAATAGATATATACGTAAAACACCTTGAAAGTCAAAGACTACAACTGGGTTGTACTCACATGTGTTAAATTCCTGCTAAGCACCTATTGCTTACATCATGAGGTTTTGGTTTCAGGTTTAAAAGCCAAGAAACATATGACCTATGACATGCCTATTGCCGCCGTTCATACCTTACACCCACGAATCATTTCCTCACCTATAACTTGCGACTCAAATTGGTTCCAAGAAGAGTCTTGCGGGAGACCAAGTTTGAGTTGTGCACGTCCATTTTTTTCAGATGCCTGGACATCTGGGTTCCTTATTAAAGAAACTTGGTTTCAATAGGAATCACCGGACTATGCACTATGACTCTTGTAAATTATTCAAGACTCATTAGACAAACATCTTTTCACAACAAGTAGTTGTTGCTACAATGAAAACATGTTAGCATTCTAAATGACTGATAATTCCAAATGGAACTCGATATCGATTTTACTTGTCTAAAATCTTCCATTATTGGTTGGTCATTGGATTGAAGTCACAATCCTAAATCAGACTCGATACTCTGATACAATAATCATCAGGGCGTCTTGCACGCAGCACCTTTCAAACGCAAAGATGATTGTATCTAACATACCATCAAACTCTGGTAGTTTGATTTCATCTTGCCATCTCATGTATGTGACATGATAACTGGATATTAATCAGTTTAGATTCATACTGTGTTTATGAAACTAAATGACTTCATTCTGGAGAACGAAGAATGCTTGGTAAGAGTTCTCTTGCAAGACAATATCCTAACGGTTTGAAAGATAGATGATTATAAGAATGCATCGTATACATAAAGCAAGCGGGAGCATCACCACTAATCCTTATCGAGATAACGATTGAGTGCTGATCTCAAGTTCATTGAAGTTTACCGGATTAAACTTGTAATGAAGCCTCAACTTATCTCCAAATTTCAAGAACATCCCATAATTGAAAAACATCTCAGGAATGGTATCCTCATATATATATTCAGTTTCTTGAAACAAGTCATGTCATACTAGTTATGAAACGAGAACTATCCAACATAGGGATGTTGCATAAGTGTCACTGTAAAAAGTTACACAAAGGACACAAGCTGGAAAAACCGAATCATCTCAACTTGTATTGATGATGAAAAATGTTCATGATGAGTACTCGAGCATACTCACTAAACAACTAGCCACCTTAAGTGAAGTTTTGAACCATGAATGTAAGGGTACAATCAAAGAAGGTTAATTTTATTATATAAATAATCAATTAACATGCCATTGTGATAACACAGTAGTCCATGTGCATACCAAGAGCACAAGTTTTATCACGCGTTCAAATTCACTTAAATACTTTTTCTGTTCACGAGAAACACCAAAACTAATGAAACAACTAAACAGGCAAAGCCAAAACAAAACACAGAATAAGAACTTAACACGAGAATTCATAGTTTCATTGATCAAGTTTGATCAAATAAAGCTAATACTGTTACGTATTACCTGAATTCTATGCTACATTGATGTTCCACTTTAGTGTTGGGATGTCGAACTATAACGTTTGCACCAAATCATTCAATCAGATCTAAAGGGTTAGATGTAGATTTCGAGTTTTGCAAAATGTGTTCGAATTTTATGCGTTTTAAACATCCATGAATATTTAGTGAAATATTCTAAAACCGTCCGTAGTCGATCTAATTTGCGGGAACAAATATGATCTATGACTATTCTGACTCTGGACTCAAAGGGTTGACTCTCCAGACTCACAGACCTCATTAAAGAATGACGTTGTGACGTAACTCATATCAAATTATCTTCGTGGATTTAATCATAAGAAGAATTTGATTAAATGGTATACTCATTAGTGTCCTTTGACCTGAGATACATATGCTACCTCTCGTTTGCCAAAGACTGTTCTTTGAGTGTAGTATACGCTGTCGCGTAACTGCCAGTAAAAACTACTTTTGGGAATGGATCTGGAGCTTAGTGGGAGTTGTATGTCGTTAACATGGGATTCTGTACTCTTGCACTGATAATGCAACAGCTAGACATCATGGACCCTCTCGTGAGTTCCAAGTGTTAAGTGTAAGGCCTTACCCAAACTTATTGTGTGTTTGATTGGATCACTTTGAACTACTCACACGAGAAATAGAATGATAAAACATTAAAGAGAATGAATTAAATCCATGTCTCTTGTTCAATTGATGTCTTATACAGAAAGGAACTAACGACTTTGAATTACCATAAGTCTAAACTACAACGCGAGTTTGTAGATATATCTTGATTACTGACTTAAAGTGTCATAACTGGTTGGGACATCCATGTGTAGCTAGAGCACCTCTGACTGTTTCTTCTAATGTTGTCAGGACTCTGTCAAAGTGGGAGATTGTTGGATATTGGATGTCCAAATCCGACAACACCAAGAACCCGACCCGGTTTGACCCGTAAAGAGTTACACTTAGGGCAACGAGATTAAAATCCACTTAAATTGGTTAACCGGTATATCACGGAACTAGTAATTTATTTTATGTTTATTCTTGGATAATAAACATTTAATTAATTGCGAACAATTATCCTTGCGATAATAAACGGAGTATAACGTTTTCGATTTATCGATTAAACGCCTACGGTGAAACTAATAAATCAAATAAATAGTTATTTGAATTTATAAGTTCTCGGGTTTACGACTTTTATATTAATAAACCAATTTTATTAATTCGTAAACTATGGTGGTTCATTTCGATGTAAGAGATTGACGAGGGGCCTAGACGAAATTTGGTTGCCTATTAATAAGCAACTAGGGATTAGGGTTGGAGACCCCAATCTCTGCGCCACTCTTGCCGTCGCGCCTCCCCTCCCTCTCGCCGATCTCTCTCTCTCGCTGGCTCGCTTCCACGGCGAAGTCTTTGCCGCCAGAGATTTGTTCGTCGCTCCTTCCAACGACCATCGAAGATCACCACCATCGCGACTCACCTTCATCGGAGACCGCTGCCGCCGCCTCTGTGAGAACCGCCGCAACTCATTGGTGCTCGCTTGTCGCCACCATAAACTGAATCGTTGCAATATTCAATGAATCGGTTCTAGACGAGTTTTGCAATTTGCGAAACGATTTGATCTGAACGTCGGATCGGTTATTCCTTGAAAACCTAGCGTCGTCACGTTGTTCCTCGGTGTCTCTAGCATTTGTTAGATCACCGCGAAGGTATATCTAAACTCCGTTTTTGTTTAGATGTTTTTATTTCGATTAATGTAATTGTTATCCTTTTCGCGTTAAATGGTTTACCACGAAATGGTGTTTGCGTGATTAATAATTTTGGTGATCGTGATCCTGTTGACACGTTTTCAACACCAACGGTTTACGCGTCTGAAATTAGTAAATTTATTAATTCCGCTGCGTAATCGGATTACCGGTTTAATCCATTTTAACTCTTAATTTATTAAACCCGGTCGGTAATGTTTAATTAATGAATACGTTCTTTTTTAACGTCACCGAGCACCCGTATACCACTGTCCGAAACCCAACACTACCACCACCTCATCCCACCACCTATTCTTCAATAGTGAACCTTAAACCCAAAAAAGGTCTAATTTCAACCCATTTTCCTCAACAACAATATGATAATCACTATTCCTCTTAAATAATTCATCATGAATCAATTCCCTCTCATCTAACCCCAAAATCAAATCCAAGAATGCCAACATAAACAACCCCGCCTACGAATCTCCGGCGACCACAACCCAAGAATTGTTTAACAAATCCACTTTCTGGAAATAGTAAAATAGTAACACCAAAGTATTGTCTTACAAATCCACTTTTTAAAAACTGAATCTCAGATCAGAAGCAAAATAGAATATTAAGGTCGCTGAATCTATCTCATATGTAAGGAAATGAAAATCTGAGTCAACAGGTTCAAGACGAAGATTTCCGGTTGAAGATATGTTCAAGTGGAAAACACTCAAGCGGAAGACTTGTCAACCGGAAAAGCTCAAGTGGAGAACATTTCCGGGTGAACTCTTTTATCCAACAGTATAAAGAGTTCAACCGGAAAAGTACTGAAAGATTACTTTTGCAGAAATCAGGCCTGCAACTACTTTTATTCTCCAAAGTCACATCCTAGCCGTCTCCTACTTATAGATAATTGCATTTTGCACATTTCCTCTTATGTATGTTTACAAATGTTCTTTTAGTAAGTTTATTGTTTGACTTTCATGTACGGTTATTAGCCCGTATGAGATCAACGGTTGTAGTTGATCTCCTTAGTACTATATATAGTTGTTAGCTAGTTCATTCACAAGTACCAGATTTAGTGATTACACTTGTAACAGTTTGAACTTGAGTTAATGCAAATAGTACCGAGAAATTTATTATCTTGTGTTCACTAGTTTATGCAATCAATACAATCAAACTACA
Organism: Deinandra increscens subsp. villosa; assembly: GCA_039602395.1. NCBI lineage: Eukaryota > Viridiplantae > Streptophyta > Magnoliopsida > Asterales > Asteraceae > Deinandra > Deinandra increscens. The sequence goes on from JBCNJP010000023.1 coordinate 61,564,713, forward strand.
AGTATGAGTAAAACAAAGCTTAAGTAAAAACAAGTGTGATACAACTTTATTCCGCATGGTTGTGATCCGCAAGTAAAGAGTTCTTGTCTTGATTATATCTCTGAGTAATTAACGGTCCTACAAGTGGTATCAGAGCATTGGCTCTCCACTTTGAAGACTTCTAGTGCTTCAAAGTTGATACTTTACTTGCTCACTTAAATTTTTACAAGCTTTTTCTGTTTTACAAACTGTTTTTCACAATGACTGACTTAACTCTTGGTTCACTTAATGGTAGCTCTAACAAACCACCAATTTTCACTCCTGATGACTTTGATACTTGGAAACTCAGGATGGAAGGTTTTGTTAGAAGCCTAGACAGACGCATTTGGAACAGGTTGACTGTAGGTCCTTACAATCCAACTGTTCAATCTGCTGACGATGCCCTAGTGCAAATACCAAAACCACTAGACAAATATGTTGAAGCTGATTATGCTGAGCTTGAATATGATCACAAGGCTTACTGGACACTCCAGGCTGCATTACCCAACTCTATACTGGTAGGGTTCAAGGGATATAAGACAGCACACAGCTTGTGGAATGCTCTCAGTGAAATGTATGAAGGGTCTAGTGAGGTTAAGGAAAACAAAAAGGATGTTTTGAAACAAAGATATGAAAACTTCACTTATAAAACTGGTGAATCTATGACCAACCAGTATCTTAGATTTGTTTCACTTCTTGATGAATTGCAAAAGGTAGAAGTAAAAACTGAACATGCTGATGCCAACAGAAAGTTCTTGAGATCATTACCTCCAGCTTGGACTGTTTACACAGTCAGCATCAGGGAGTGCAAGGATCTCAAAAAGCTTAAACTAAGTGAACTCCATGGAATCCTTAGTGCTTATGAAATGGAGCTTAATTTTAAGCAGAACAACTTTCCTGAAGCATCACCACAGTTGCAAACCACTGCTTTGGTTACAACTGATTTTCAAAAGATCTCAAATTCTTCTCAATATCTCTCACCCTCAGTCAGTTTCAATGAGTCACCCAGATGCTCAGAGAGTTCTTCAACACTGTTTGACAACTCTCACTCTGCCTATGTGGCAACTGACTCATCTCAAGGCTTCACATGTGAAGACTTGGAATGCATAGGGGCAGATGATCTAGAAGAAATGGACATTTTAACTCAATTAGCTATGGTTTCTGTAAGGGCCCAAAGATTTTTTAAAAGAACTAGAAGAACTTATAAAGGGTCAAAGGGATCATCAATTGGGTTGGATAAATCTAAAGCTAAATGTTATAATTGTCACCAACTTGGCCATTTTGCCAGGGAATGCAAGCAGCCAAGGAGAGATGGACAGAACAATAACAACAATGTCTAACAGAGATCAAACCATGGAAGCAACAACAGCAGCAGTCAACAAAACAACAACAACAGCAACCAACAGCCAACTCAACCAAAACCACTTGGAAATCAAAATGTGGTGGCAGCTGTAGCTAACCAGACTGAATGCTATGAGTGGGATGACTTTGTCACTGAGTTTGAGCCAATCAACCATGCTTTGATGGCCAAAGAAGATTCAACTGAACAGGTAAATGAAATTCCTGAAAAAGTTTTGGAAAATTTGTGCAGCCCTGCCTGCATAGAACAAGTGTCAAAATACAGGAAACATAACACTGATCTGATTGATGAGGTTTCCAATTTAAATGAGTTAAAGAATTGCTTTAAGAAAACTGAAACTGCTTACATCACTAAAATTGAAAATTTAAACAAAGAATTTGATGTTTTAAAGCAAACTAACTCTATTTTGGAAACACAATTAGAGGATTTGTTGAACAAACTAACTATTTCAAGACAAGAAACAAAAGATGCAAAAGCGGAAAATGATGTTCTTGAAATTAAGTTAAAAGATGCCTTGTTCACCTGTGACAAATTCCAAACAGCTAACAAGAAAGCTGAGAAACTTTGGAATGGGGCAATGCATGAGAAAACAGGTATTGGGTACAACAATGTTGAACCACCCAAGGAATACTCACCTGTTATTGCTCCAATCCAAGCACTTCAGAAGGAGTGCAGTGTGAGTCTAATTGTTGATAGCACTACATCTTCACCTTCTGAATCAAAATCTGTTGAATCATCATCAAACTGTGAAGTCATAGATGCTAGCACATCAGCATCTGTTGACCAATCCAAGGTTTTAAAACCAAAAGTTGCTTTTCCACCACCAACTATTTATGAGCCCAAGGACTCAAAAGTTGGAGGTAAACTACCTGAGCAGCCAAAACCCAGTGAAACTGAGAAAATGGGTAAGCTAACTTACCACCAGGTCACAAATGAAGAATCAACCAAAAACACAAACACTTACCAAAGAAAAATGTTTGAATGTGTTTTCTATGGTGAAAAAGGGCACATGGCTGCAATGTGCAAATTCAATCCTTTGAGCAAAGCTCAAAACTTGTTAAAACCCAAAACTGTTTCTACTCAGAAAAGATCTACAGGTAGAACTTCACCTGTAAGAAGTAACACAATGAAGTATTTTGATACTGAGTCAAACAAAGTTTTAATTGGGAACAACAAAAATGGAAGTTTTTCAGTCTTAAAACCGAACAGGGTTCCGGCTGAACTTCAACCGGAAAAATTTTCAACCGGAAGTGAAGTTCAACCGGATATCTCCAAATCACTCAGATCAGTTACTGCACCTAGACAACGACCCAGGGTTCAGTTCACTGATGAGTATGACCACTTTGAAGGTCAAGGAAGGAGAAACCCATCTAGAGGCAAGACCACCTCTAGAGAAAATTTTGTGAAAAACAAGCACAACTCTCAACCGGAAATTCCCTCTAGTTCAAGTGGAAATGCCACTGTTGCATTTCACAGTGAGAGATCTAGCCAGTCAAACAAATTTTCAAACTCTAATGCTAGAATCTCACCAGTGACTAGTGTTGATCAGACCTACACCTCACCCAGTGAGTTGCCAAAGGCTTTGACCAACAAACAAAAGAAGTATAGGGAATACAGAGAGAGGAAGATTGCTGAGAGAAGGCTTAGCAAAACAAACAGGCAATGTTAATCAAGTGAACAGTCTGAACACTTGAACATTGATCAAGATGACCTGTTGAATGAGGATCCAATACTAAATACTTTAGTACTTAAAGAGTACAAGTATTATGATGCTTCTGGCAAGCCCAAGACCTCAAAGGCTTGGGTTCCCTTTAGAAATTAATCAATTTTCTTTGTGTGTAGGTGCATAATAAAGGCCAACAAAGCCTATGGGTTGTTGATAGTGGATGCACTTGCCACATGACAGGAAATAAGCATGTATTGGAAAACCCCAAAAACATAAACGGAGGTCCTGTAGCCTTTGGGAGTGCAAAAGGACACATTACTGCACAAGGTGCTGTTAGTAATGGGATGCTTACCTTTGACAAGGTAAATTTTGTTGATACATTAAATTTCAATTTACTTAGTGTCTCACAAATGTGTGACAAGAATTTGGATTTGATGTTTACTGAGAGAGAGGCCATAGTCTTGAAACCTGGTGTTAAAATCCCTGAGGAACTTGTGTTGCTCAGAGCACCTAGGAGAGAAGGACTATATATTTTGGATCTATCTGCTGCCACTCCAGCCAGTGGAATTGCATGCTTTATATCCAAAGCCTCAGTGGATGAATCTGATTTGTGGCACAGGAGGTTATGTCATGTTAACTACAAGAACATGAACAGAATAGTGAATCTTGGCTTGGTTAAGGGTCTTCGTAACAAGCAGTTCAACTGTTCTGAACACTGTGTTTCTTGCCTCAAGGGTAAGCAACACAAGACCTCCTTCAAGCCAAAAACTGAGTCTTCTATCACTCAACCTCTAGAACTTTTGCATATGGATTTGTTTGGTCCAACTAGAGTGATGAGCTTAGGAAAAAGGTCATATTGCTTTGTCATTATTGATGATTTCACAAGATATACATGGGTGTTTTTCTTAAAAACAAAAGATGAAACTGCTGAATTGTTAAAAACACTAATTGTATCTTTAGAAAATCAATCAAAACTGAAAGTTAAGACAATCAGAAGTGACAATGGCACTGAGTTTAAAAATCATGTTTTGAACTCATTTTATGAGGAAAAGGGAATCCTTAGACAATTCAGTGCTCCTAGAACTCCACAGCAAAATGGTGTTGCTGAAAGGAGAAATAGGACATTGATTGAGGCTGCTAGAGCAATGCTAGCAGATTCTAAGTTACCTGTGATATTTTGGGCAGAAGCAGTAAACACTGCCTGCTATGTCCAAAACAGGACTTTGATTGTGAAGGGTAATAACAAAACTGCTTATGAGCTTTGGAGAGGTAGAAAACCCAACATTTACTTCTTTAAATCATTTGGCTGTCATGTTACTATTTTGATAACTAATAGGTTGTTGCCTAAGTTTGCTGAAAAGGCAGATGAAGGTTATTTTGTTGGATATTCTAGTGTGTCAAAAGCATTCAGAGTTTACAATAAAAGTACTAAAATTGTTGAGGAAACCATTAATGTAACTTTTAATGAGAAATCTCTTAACAGTTTTGTATCTCAACCAGAATGCTTATTCGATATAGATGCACTAACCACTGCTTTCAATTTTACCATTGAGAAGCCATTGAGTTCAACAGTGCAGGAACAGGAATATAAGCAAAATCACATGAGGTCAACTGATGACATCTGGCAAATGAACACCAAAGGATTGCAAATGCAACCTACCTTCTTTTCATCCATCAGCACCAAGCCTGTGAAACCCAACAATGCAAAGAAAACCTCTGAAATTGTTCTTGCTGATACAGAAGTCCTTCCGGTTGAACTTCCGGTTGAAGTTCAAACGGATCCTGTAGCAGTAGAATCTCCGGTTGAGACTCAACCGGAAAACAATTTCTCAGAAAATTTTGAGAACAACGAACCTGATGATTCAACTAATGCTGGTTCAAATGATTATAGTCTTGAGCATCTAATCTCAGATTCAGTCCCCAGTTCTCAAGAACCAACTGAAAGTTCAGAACCTGTATCACAAACCAACAATATTGAGTTATTACCTCAACTCAATATTCCTCACAATGGGAGAAGCCATGAATTTCCAATGTTTATCGATAGAAGAGTTAGTAAGGATCATCCAAGGGAGAACATTATAGGAGACTTGTCAGCTCCTGTGCTGACAAGAAGCAAGTCTATTGATGCAAACATTTGCCTGCATGCTGCATTTCTGTCTCAAGAAGTACCCAAAAAGATCAATGATGCATTGGAAGAAGAAAGCTGGGTAGAGGCAATGCAAGAGGAATTGTTTCAGATCAATAAACAAAAGGTTTGGGAATTGGTAGACTTACCTGAAGGTGAAGAACCAATTGGAACCAAATGGGTATTCAGAAACAAGAAGGATGACAGGGGAATAGTGATCATAAACAAGGCCAGACTTGTAGCTCAAGGCTACACACAGGAAGAAGGCATTGATTATGATGAATTTTTTGCTCCTGTGGCTAGGCTTGAAGCAATCAGAATATTTCTTGCCTATGCTGCATTAAAAAACTTTCTGGTATTTCAAATGGATGTTAAATGTGCTTTTCTGTATGGTCTTTTGGAACAGGATATGTATGTCAAGCAACCTCCAGGCTTTGAAGACCCTCATTACCCCAACAGGGTGTGCAAGTTGATTAAAGCTTTATATGTGACGGTTGCACCGTATTCTAGTAATTAACAATGATAAATGCGGGTGGTTAAGCTAGTTTTTGTAATTATTTCCTACGATATTAGATGATTACGGTTTTCCAAGCATTTTGCAGGTTATATGGGCTTAAACGAATCAAATTTGGAAGTATAGGAGGAACCGGGTCAAAAGGTTGTGCAAGAAATGTCAAGAAAGAAAAAAAATGAAGTTTTGAAGCTGGGCAAACCATAAGCTACGGTTCAGAAACCGTAGCTTACGGTTTAGGGGAAATAGGCCAAAAGTGAACCGTCTCCCAGCCCCTTTTCATCGTAGCTTACGCCCAAACCGTAGCTTACGGTTTGGGAACCGTAGCTTACGGTTTGGGAACCGTAGCTTACGGTTTGGGGTCAGATCAGAAGTCGGCAATTGTGTCTAAAACGCGAATTTTGATAGTTTTTCATCATCTTTTCGACTGGAAACCCTGGGGAGACGACTGGAGGCGATTTTGGACGAATTTTACAAGCAAGAAAGAGTTCGGAGAAGATAACTAACATCAAGATAACATCAAGATCATCCATGGATTCAATCATCATCATCTTTGCAATCAATTTCACCATGAGAGGCTAAGTCTTTGTGTTCTTCTTGGATGTAAGGTTTTCATGTAAACAACTTGACTTTGTGTATTTGATTCCTGGAATATTGATCTAATCATTCGATGATTTTCAATATGATGTTTATGTGATTGTTTGTAAACGGTTAACACTTTGTTGAATCTAATTTGCGAACCATACGTTCTTGGTTCCATTGGCAATCGGGATTTAGTGGGAAGGGATTAGGGATGGCATTTGTTGATTGATCATCGGGTGATAACCTCGTGTCTATAACCCGAGTACTTAGTCCCCTTTTATCACAAACAATTACACTTGCATGAATCATGTCTATATGATTCTTTCCAGTATACATTTGTATTGTTGTTTCACATGAAAACCTGAAATCCGAGAGGATCACTTTTGTTTAATTGTTAAGAAAACTCACAAACCACATTGCTGTTTAATTTTTAGTACAAGCTTTGACACAACGAATCACTCTCATTGATCTTTACATTAAAAATCTTAGTTTACATTACAATTGGCATTCAAGTAATACATGTTCCACAATCTCCCTGAGTTCGACACCCGCTTACCGCTATCTAATTAGTGTAATTTGGGATTATTTTTGCGTGAGACTTCGACATCACGTCAAATTTTGGCGCCGTTGCCGGGGAGACGTGCGCAACGTGTGTTTCTTTATCCTATTCTCGTTGTTTGTCAGTTTTACACTGGGTTGTGTTAGTGTGCAGGTACTCACAGGTGCATGCGTACTAGGAGCTCACGTTCATCATCACCATTACTGTTCGATCCAGAAATCGAAAGGACAATCAGTCAAAACCGAATCTTACATCGGGAAAACAAGGTTGTTGGATCACCGAGTACACAAAGCAAGAGAATGGAAACACATAGTGAACCGAGAAAGCAACCGGTGGACACATCAGTCTCACCTTCGGATCAATATATACCACCACCTACTTCAATCCCTTCTCCGTCCACTATACCCACATCTAGTACCACCACTTCAACAAGTTTGCCTGAATCACACCCATCCAGTTTTGCATCTTATTCGGGCATTCCATCCTTTGCCCAATTTTACCCATCTTATGGGCAATCATATCAACAAAATCAACAACCATTATTTCAGCAAACCCCACCTATAACCCATACGACCTCAAACCCTCCACCAGTTTTTACAACTCCGGGACCCCAACAACAAGGTCAATTAAGATTTCAACAACATACACGTATACCGTTTGTGGAGGGACAATATGGGGGATATGGTGATGATTATGAAGGCAGGTATGAAGATTATGAAGAGGGATATGAAGTAGAGGGCAATGTAAATCAAGGAGTCACTCAAGAAGAATTTGCATTTCAACAAAGACCACCGGTCGGTCAATTTCAACAAAGGTATATGAGACCCCTGGTTATGCCAAGACAGCAGCCGCCTCCAGCCCAAAGGCAAGCACCTCAACAAAGGGTGCCACCACAGAATCCTCAAGGTCCTCCACAAGGCCCACCACCACCGCAAGGGCCACCGCAAGGAGTACCAATTGCAGTTCCAAGAAGGCATAACCGTGATGCGGATAGAGGAATTGAATCACATTTCAGACCCATCATAACATACAACCCATCACCGGTGGTAATTCCTCAAAATCGGGAAGGTCGAACATTTGAGGTAAGGACCAATTCATTACAAAGTCTACCCAAGTTTCATGGGTTGGCTACCGAGGAGCCTTATTTTCACCTGGAGGCATATGATTCAATATGCAACACCATTGGAGGGCAAGGTTTTTCACCCGACGCAGTCAAGTTGGTGTTGTTTCAATTTTCACTTGAGGATAAAGCCAAGAGATGGTTTCACACATTGCCATCCGCATCCATTTATACATGGGCTGCAATGCAACAAAGGTTTTTGGATGAGTTCTACACAAATCAGAAGACAAGCGATGCTAGAAGAAGCTTGAGAAATTTCCAACAACAACAAGGTGAGCTTTTTCATGAGGCATTTGAGAGATTCAACTTTATGTTGAAGAATTGCCCGCACCATGGGATCGATCTATGGGATTTGTTAAATGCATTCCATGAGGGGTTGACACCCGAGGATGCTAGAGATTTAATGTCCATCTCCAATGGCACGTTTGGTACGAATTATGAGCAAGATGATTGGGCATATATAGAACAGATGGCGGTAACATCAAAGAGGAAGGCACAATCTTCCAGGAGAACAAGGCACGCCATTGGTAGACAACATGTGCAAGCCGTAGCTGATAGTGGTGTTCAAACTTCAACTCAACCATATGAGGTATGTGCAAGTTGTAATGAATTAGGCCATGCTACTAATCAATGTCCAGGTATGCAGGAACAGTTTGAAGAGGTCAATCAAGTTCAGGGACAAAGTGGGGATGGGGGAAATTTTGAAAATTTTGTGTTGCAAATTCTTGACCCCGGTGATTTTAAATAAGTTGGATTGTCGGATTGATGGTAGATGGTGGAGTTGACGTTTCAGTTCCTTGTCATGGTCATAATTCCCTAATTTGCAACATGTTGCCTAGTAGTTGATAGAAATATGGTCAAGGTTAGCATGCTTTTGGTGTAATAAACCGCGTAATGAACCGGCAACCCATTTCCACAAATTGTGAGTTTTGTGCCTACACTACTGTTTATCATATGCATGTTTGTTCATTGAGTGTGGCTATGTGTTTATTACTTTAGAACTTGTGCAATTGATACGTTCCGAGATCTCAGTTCGAGCATGTGGCAAAAGTGATCTAGGCATTTAGGTTAAGCCTCGTCTGGATGTGTGCGAGTGTGGGAATTGGGGGTTGGGCCTCATGCATTACATATATGAGCTTGGTAAAAGCGAGGGGCGGGGGTTTGGGTCCTTTAGAAGCCATGTTGGGCCTTTTGCTTATTGATTGATCACCCGAGCCTACTCCATTCATGTTATTACCCCTAGTGTCCAATTCGGCTTATAGTTCATTCTCCAGCACTAGATAGATGTGAATAATGTAGTTGGTGAAGTTTGTGATATTCGGTATGTAATCTAAGCGTTAGACGCTTTTTACATCGATTTGATTTTCAATAAAAAAAAAGGTGAAAAATGATGAAAAAAAAAAGCAAAATATGAGATCATATGGTTGAATATTGAGCAGCAAAAAGATTGTGATTTAGTAGTTAGTTCAGTTGTGTATATATTAGTTGTTTGCTTCTTGTTTGATTGTAATAAATAAGCCGGATTGGATTACTTGAGCCACTTGAAAAATATTCCCATTCCACACCCTACACCTAGCCCCGTTATAGCCCATTATAAGTCCTATTGATTTGCATGCATGTTTTAACTTGCTTGAGATGGAGGTTCGAGAATTGTACAAGCTTATGATAGTGAGACATCACATCTGCCAAATGAGTGCAAACTAGCTCACCACGCTAGCCCTTAAATGTTAACCGAGAGGAGCGTTATTGTGAGGGGTTTGTTGCATGCGTAAAAGGCCGGAAGCATGTTAGGTTTGATTTAAGTTCTTATGGTTTGATTGTTGCATTTTTGTTCTGGCTAGTGCATCTATAATGTTGGGAATAGGGTATGACTTGGAACCTTAGCTGAAACTGGGTTTGACTGGGATTGTTGGTTGGATGGCAAGGATATAATCTTGAGTTGCTTGGGGTCAAGCAACGGGTAAGTGTGGGGATGTGACGGTTGCACCGTATTCTAGTAATTAACAATGATAAATGCGGGTGGTTAAGCTAGTTTTTGTAATTATTTCCTACGATATTAGATGATTACGGTTTTCCAAGCATTTTGCAGGTTATATGGGCTTAAACGAATCAAATTTGGAAGTATAGGAGGAAACGGGTCAAAAGGTTGTGCAAGAAATGTCAAGAAAGAAAAAAAATGAAGTTTTGAAGCTGGGCAAACCATAAGCTACGGTTCAGAAACCATAGCTTACGGTTTAGGGGAAATAGGCCAAAAGTGAACCGTCGCCCAGCCCCTTTTCATCGTAGCTTACGCCCAAACCGTAGCTTACGGTTTGGGAACCGTAGCTTACGGTTTGGGGTCAGATCAGAAGTCGGCAATTGTGTCTAAAACGCGAATTTTGATAGTTTTTCATCATCTTTTCGACTGGAAACCCTGGGGAGACGACTGGAGGCGATTTTGGACGAATTTTACAAGCAAGAAAGAGTTCGGAGAAGATAACTAACATCAAGATAACATCAAGATCATCCATGGATTCAATCATCATCATCTTTGCAATCAATTTCACCATGAGAGGCTAAGTCTTTGTGTTCTTCTTGGATGTAAGGTTTTCATGTAAACAACTTGACTTTGTGTATTTGATTTCTGGAATATTGATCTAATCATTCGATGATTTTCAATATGATGTTTATGTGATTGTTTGTAAACGGTTAACACTTTGTTGAATCTAATTTGCGAACCATACGTTCTTGGTGCCATTGGCAATCGGGATTTAGTGGGAAGGGATTAGGGATGGCATTTGTTGATTGATCATCGGGTGATAACCTCGTGTCTATAACCCGAGTACTTAGTCCCCTTTTATCACAAACAATTACACTTGCATGAATCATGTCTATGTGATTCTTTCCAGTATACATTTGTATTATTGTTTCACATGAAAACCTGAAATCCGAGAGGATCACTTTTGTTTAATTGTTAAGAAAACTCACAAACCACATTGCTGTTTAATTTTTAGTACAAGCTTTGACACAACGAATCACTCTCATTGATCTTTACATTAAAAATCTTAGTTTACATTACAATTGGCATTCAAGTAATACATGTTACACAATCTCCCTGAGTTCGACACCCGCTTACCGCTATCTAATTAGTGTAATTTGGGATTATTTTTGCGTGAGACTTCGACATCACGTCAATATGGTCTCAAGCAAGCTCCTAGGACATGGTATGAAACACTTTCAAACTACCTCCTAGTGAATGGCTACAAGAGAGGAGCTATTGACAAAACACTGTTTGTGAAATCTGATGGCAAAGATACTTTGATGGTACAAATCTACGTTGATGACATCATCTTTGGTTCATCCAGTGCTGCCTTCTGCAAAGAGTTTGAGGGATTGATGCAATTAAAGTTTTAAATGAGTTCAATGGGTGAACTGAATTTCTTCTTAGGCCTTCAAGTGAAGCAAACTGCAAATGGAATTTTCTTGAATCAGTCAAAATATATTCAAGATATGCTAAAAAGGTTTGATATGCAGTCTGTTTCAACCTCAAGAACTCCCATCTCCACTTCCCACAAGTTAAACAGTGACTTAAGTGGCAAACCAGTGGATGTTCACCTCTACAGGGCAATGATTGGATCACTGCTCTATCTCACAGCTAGCAGACCTGACATCATGTTCAGTGTCTGTTTGTGTGCTAGATACCAGTGTCAACCAAAGGAATCACACATGTTAGCTGTGAAGAGAATCTTTAGATATCTTAAAGGACAACCAAAGCTTGGATTGTGGTATCCAAAGAATTCAGATTTCTCCTTCAAAGCTTACACTGATAGTGATTATGCTGGCTGCAACTTGGATAAGAAGTCTACTACTGGAGGATGTCAATTTTTGGGAGAAAGACTTGTGTCTTGGCAATGCAAGAAGCAAACCTGCGTATCTACTTCTACTGCTGAGGCTGAATATATTGTTGCATCAAGCTGCTGCAGTCAAGTCTTATGGATTCAGAATCAAATGTTGGATTACGGCATCAAGTTCATGGAGACTCCTATTTTTACAGACAACAACAGTGCCATATCAATCACAAACAACCCTGTTCAAAACTCAAAAGCAAAACACATTGATATCAGGTACCATTTTATTAGAGATTGTGCTGAGAAACACTTAATTAGAATGGTTAAAGTTCATACAAATCAATAATTGGCTGACTTGTTTACCAAAGCATTTGATGAAGCTAGATTCTTCTATCTCATTAGTGCCATTGGTATGATGAACTTTAACTGATTAAACTGTTTTCACAAACTTAATAAAAGAGACCATTTTGTGTCAAAGAGCCCGTCTCTTGATACAAAAAGAAAAAGAAAAAGAAAAGCTCATGTATCAGTTAGACACATTTTCAATCATAGTCAGGTCATACTGTTAAACTATGATAACTGATACATGTGATTTTCAAAATCAAGTGTTTTTCTGTCTTCCGGTTGAACTTTCCAGTTCAACACATCCGGTTGAATCTCAACCGGAAAGTCATCTTCAACCGGAAACTCAATTTTTTATCACACCATCCTAATTTCTGAAACTGGTAAAAGAAACAACAATTCTTTATTTGAAAGTCCAGATTAAATTTAAAAATTTTTCAAACGGAAATTTTATTTCCTGTTGACAACTTCAACCGGAAAAATTTTCAACCAGCAAATCTGTCCGGTTCAACTTTCAAACGGAAAGAAATTTTGTTGTATGGAGAGAAAAACTCTCCGCTTGAATCTCAACCGGAAATCTCTTGTCTTAAATGAATCATTTGATTCACCGGTTGAGGCACACATTTTCAAGCGGATTGTGCATTTAAAGTGTTTCAATTAATTGTCCAAGAAAACTGTTTGAATTAAATTCAAAAGACACGCAACAGGAGATTGTATTGTACAATCACCTGAAGCACACTTTTTGCGGACCCACTTGCACTTTTTCATTCTCTCTCCTGTGACTCAGCGTACTTTATCCCATCGCTGATAACCGTCACCCACCTTTAAACCCACCAGTCAAATACCCACAACCCCTTCAATACTCCTCATAACCCTAAAAGCAAGAAATCGTTCAAAACCCGAAAACCTAGAAATTTTCAGAACCATTTCTTTCTACTCCCAAATTTCTCTCATAGTCAATCAACAATGGCACCAAAGTCCAAAGCAAAGGGGAAACAACCAGTTAAGAATGATCCTTTCCCACTTAAACACAACTTAGTTGCGTTTCTTGATACTCCGGCGAACTCTACACACGCTGATACCTTCACCGAGATGATCAATTTCCTCAAAAAATCATATCTGAATCACGCACTCACTGTTGTGGTTTATTTATATGAGGAAATTCTCTCGGAATTCTGGAAAAACATCCAACTGCTCGAGAAGGATGAAGATGATGTAGAGGAAGACACGCTGAAGTCAACAGTACAAGGGGAAACTGTTCTAATCACTGAATCACTTATTAGGGAACTGCTGAAGTCGAATGATAAGAATGGGTATGTTCGCAGAACCCCCAAGCAATACATGGCCCTACTCAAAGAAATTGGCTATGGTGGTGCTACTGAAGGAACTACCACTGTTCACAAGGGTCAATTGCCCTACAAATGGAGATTTTTGGCCCACACCATCATGGTGTGCCTGACGCCAAAGAAATCGGGATTTGATGAAATGGCAACAGAGCAAGCATCTTCCTTTCTATGCTGTGGTGAAAGGGGAGGTATAATTTTTCTGCTGTGATTTTTAATGCTTTAAAGGGTAATGCAAAGACATTTGCTTTTTACATGTATCCTAGATTTATAACATACATTTTGCAAGAAAAATACCCCAAAATTAATTTGGATGGAAACATGTTGGTTCCAAGAGTTTTATCTGAAAATACTTTTTCCAAATTAACCAGCAATAAGAAGCCATTCCTTGGGAAGGATACTGACCATCCCATGCCAATCCAAAGGGTGATTCCGGTTGAACAAGGAGAACCTAGTTCTCAACCGGAAACACATGCTTCTGAAGAGCAACTTGCTCCAGTGGACAACACTGTACCATCCACAGTAGTTGAACCCACCACTGATCAACCACCTTCTCCTTCTGCTACTTCAACCTTAATTTTCAAAAGAAAAAGGAGAAGAGATTCAGACCCACCATCAACTTCAATTCCCACCATCCCCCCTTCCCCAAAGCCTACTAAGCTCAAAAGGCTCGAAAAGGTTGTGCAAGAGCCTACTCCTCTCTTGCAACCCATTGCCTCCAGCACTGAACCAACCCTTGGCACACAGCCAACTGGGTCAGCCAAATTGGGATTTAAACTTGTTGATGAACCTTCTTCTGAGGGGGAGTCATTTCATATGGATGTACAATCCCCATCCACTTTTTCACCCTACACTTCACACTTCTCACCTGTGAATGATGATGTAGAAAGAGATGTCACAAATGATGGTGTTATTAACCCAAACACCACATTACATGGGAACATTCTGAGTGAAACTCACACTACTACATCTAACCCCCATTCACCCCAGGAGGTGAATCTCAGGAGTATAGATGAGATTCATGTGGAAAGGGTTGCTGCCACTCAAAGCTTCTCATTGAACTTTGATGATGGTAGTAACATTCATAAGACCCAATCCATGGCAACCCACACTATAGTTCAACCGGATGATTCCCAAGTGGATCCTAAGGGGAAAACTGTAGTTGAGGGGAATCCCAAGAACCAAGAAAACCAGGGTGGTGGACTTGATCAACATAGGGTTGATGGTCCATCTTTTTCCTATGATACTCGTGCAACTCCAGTTGAGGATAGTTTATCACTTACTGAATTGACGGCATTATACAAAGCACTACAGGCTCAAGTAACCAGTCTTAATTCGACTGTTGCTAGCATTGTAAAGAACACTCCTGCTGCTACTCAAGCTCAAGAAATTCCAGTTGAAGCTCTAAGTGCTCAACCGGAAATTTTCTCTACACCAAGGTTTGAACCGGTTGCCCAATCAACTGGTGAGATTAGTTCTTTGAACCCATTTCCTTTTGGAGGTCAGGCTGTAGAAGCAGATGCTGCCAAAAAGCGGGAGAAGACTAATTCTCCAACACCTGTTATTGCTGCTGCTGCAACCACAACTGAAGAAGAAGAATATGATCAAACAGTGCCACTACCTGAAGATGCAAGGCAAACAGCCTTCAAATTGGCTAAAGTTGATCCCTTTTCAGTTGCTGATGGGTTAACCAAGGTGAAGATGAGCTCACTCATGAAGGTATTTCCACAGGATCCAAGCCTGTTGGGAATGATTGAAGCAACAATGCTAGTTGCAGGTGCTCAGCCAGAGAGCATTCTGCAGGTCAAGCACTTCTTGACCAATGTGATTATCCCACAGGAGGAGGCATTTGCCAAATCCAAAGTGGATGAGGTCACAACTAACATTGTCACTGAACCAGTTGCTGATGTGGTTCATGAAGATGTGGTTGATGATGCTTCAGTCATTCAGGCTGAAGTAGTTGAAGGTGAAAAAGAAGAAGAGGATATCATCAGCACTGTACCGAAAGATCTAAGTACAAAATCTCCGGCTGAAGTTCAACCGGAAGAGACTCAACCGGAAGAATCTCAACCGGAAGAGACTCAACCAGAAAACTCAACTGAAGCTGAGATTTCTGAAACCTTGATCCAACTACACTCCACCTCCGATTCAGAGCCTCCTTTGAGCTACAAAAGAAAGAAACATACCAAACCAAGGAGGATGATCAGACTGAAGGAGAGTGAAGATTGCATAACTCCTCAACCAAGGATAGAAGAAACTATGGTTGATTCTGACCAGTCAGAAGAACAACTAACTATGGATGACCTAATTGAAGAAGAATTCGTCCATGACTGGAAGATAATCAAGCCAGGATAAGATCAGAGGATGCCAAATCAAACATGCAATACAAACAATTTTTGGCAGACCTGGATCTTCTATCAAATGATTTCGTGGTTGAAGGAATGGTAGATGAAGCAAGAAAAAGGTCGATTGAATGGAGAATGCAGGTATATGACCTTCCTAAATTAAGTGAACAGGAGAAAAACAGGCTGATCAATATAGCTTCCAGAATGCCAACTGTCTTGAACAAAAGCTTAGACAACCCGGAGCTATTGGAAAGGATCAAGAGATGTGCTATCATCAGATGTCTCAAGCCTGCTGCTGAAGTAGAGAAGATGAAGGCCAAAGACGCTTGCAAAATTGTAGATGAGCTGCTCAAACAAGTGAAAGGAGCAGAGTTTGCTGTGATTCCAAGTCTCCAAATGCCTCTGCCATCTGAGACAGTCACAGGTAACCCCTCATCTACATATGTTAAGCCTGAACCTTTTGATGACTCTGACCTACTTGCTGAGTCTCTCCCTTCCAACCTGTTGGAAAGACTCAAGCACCCAGCCTCCTATGTTCCCACTCCATCTTCCAGATTCTACTCCCATAGACCCAGGGGAATGAACCCAAGGCCCAGGGGATCCAGATCTACCAAACCTAAATATATTCCACCAAAAATGAGGTTAGATAACTGGACTGATATCACCCCTGCCAAGCCTAAACCCTATGCACCTACTTGGAAGTATAATCAACCTTCATCTCCACCTAAAAACTCCACCTCTTCAACTTCACAAACACAAGCCATGGAACCACCCACCATTTCACCAACAAAACCTTCTGAACCCACTAAGATAGCCGCAACCAGTTCTGTTCAAGCATCGTCTCAAGCAGATAAAGGGAAAGATAAAGTCCCAATTGAAACTGATAAACCATCTGCTAATCCTGCCACTGGTACCTCACCTGGAAGAAAGAAGTCTATTGCAAAAAGACCTTTTCTTTCAACCAGAAATTTTCAAACCAGGAGGATCATGAGACAATTGAACAAAACAAAAGTTCAATTTGAAAGGCCGCCATCTCCTAAAGAGTAAAGCTTCTAGAGATAGTCAATTTTTGAAGAACAACATACAAAGGATAAATTTTGGCAGCATCATCTTAGGGGGAGATTGTAAGGAAATGAAAATCTGAGTCAACCGGTTCAAGACAAAGATTTCCGGTTGAAGATATGTTCAAGTGGAAAACACTCAAGCGGAAGACTTGTCAACCGGAAAAGCTCAAGTGGAGAACATTTCCGGGTGAACTCTTTTATCCAACAGTATAAAGAGTTCAACCGGAAAAGTACTGAAAGATTACTTTTGCAGAAATCAGGCCTGCAACTACTTTTATTCTCCAAAGTCACATCCTAGCCGTCTCCTACTTATAGATAATTGCATTTTGCACATTTCCTCTTATGTATGTTTACAAATGTTCTTTTAGTAAGTTTATTATTTGACTTTCATGTACGGTTAGATTAGCCCGTATGAGATCAACGGCTGTAGTTGATCTCCTTAGTACTATATATAGTTGTTAGCTAGTTCATTAACAAATACCAGATTTAGTGCTTACACTTGTAACAGTTTGAACTTGAGTTAATGCAAATAGTACCGAGAAATTTATTATCTTGTGTTCACTAGTTTATGCAATCAATACAATCAAACTACAAGTATGAGTAAAACAAAGCTTAAGTAAAAACAAGTGTGATACAACTTTATTCCGCATGGTTGTGATCCGCAAGTAAAGAGTTCTTGTCTTGATTATTTCTCTGAGTAATTAACGGTCCCACATCATATCACCTTGG
The DNA here is from genome assembly GCA_039602395.1 of Deinandra increscens subsp. villosa. Taxonomy (NCBI): domain Eukaryota; kingdom Viridiplantae; phylum Streptophyta; class Magnoliopsida; order Asterales; family Asteraceae; genus Deinandra; species Deinandra increscens. Next base: position 61,582,304 of record JBCNJP010000023.1, read on the forward strand.
ATTCCCCCTTTCCGTCCTCTCGTCGCCGCTCTTCTTCCGTCAAAACCCTAGATTATGGTTTCTGGGTTTGGTTATGAACGAACGGTCGGTGATTTCGTCCCAGTTTGCGGGATGTTAAGACGCTCGTGAATGGAAGCAGCACGAGGGAAGCGGGTAAGTTCCGGTGACGGGGGTGTTGTAGATGACGGTGCCGGAGGAGGAGGAAGGCACTTCATGTCTGAGGTCGACGAGAAAGATGAAAATGTTGGATTTAGGTGTCCAGACCCGACTAAATCAAGTACCCGACCCGGTCAAGACCCGTAAGAGTTACACCGGAGGCAACGGGTATTAAAGACCGCTTACCTATATAACCGGCGAATTCGCAGAAAGATTAATTATGTGTTTATTAAATAGTTTAATTAATACATAATTAATTACTTAAATCAATATTAATCATTAAGATTAATTAAGCGACAAAAACGTTAAATATTATTAACGTAATGGACGAAAATCGACGGATTATTAGTATGACTAATATTTGGTTAGCGACGAACATTTAAAAGGTTAAAGGTTAACTTTGGAAATTAAATGGTTCAATTGGGAATTGAATTAAATCGAGGGGTTAAACGGAAACAAAGTCAGTTATAAATATAACTGATTAGGGAGGCGAAACCCTAATCAACTCAGTGAGAATTTCGGCCGTCGCTCTCCCCTCCCTCTCGCGACCGACGCCGACGGCACCCCGCCGCCGCCGCCCTCTTGTTTTCGCCGACCCCTCGCCCGTCGCTCGCCACCGTCCGCCGCCTCACTAGCCACCGCCGCCCTCCGCCGCCTGGCTAGCCGCTGCTGCCGTCCACTCCGCCGACGACACTCCACGCCGCCGCCGCTCTCAGCCGCTGCCGCTCTCAGCCGCCGCCGCACGCACAGCCGCCGCCGCTCTGCAGCTGCCGCCGCACCCCCCACCACCGTGCGCTCCGCTGCCGCCGTCGCTATCACCGTCGCTAAGCCGCCGCCGCCACCTTGCCGGCCGCCGCGCTCCCTCGCCGTCGCCGGTTCACCGCCGACAAACCCTAGCCGTGAACCACCTTTTGGTGTGTTCGGCTCGTCGTCCGCAAACCCTAGTTCGCGCCCAATCCGACGTACGAGATTTTCTCGGTGCTTGATTCACCGCGTAGTAAATCCGTGTTCGCGAGGAAAGTCAGATTCGTCAGACGAATCACCTCTGCGAAACCCTAGCGTCACCCGTTGACTTCCGGTGTCTCGAACGTCTGTTTGAATCACCGCTCAGGTATATCTAAACTCGTAGTTAGTTTAGATTAAATTATTTATTTATTTTATAAATACTTCGCGTTTGTTTAAACGCGATTATGGTGTTTGCGCGTTTGGTGATTGTCGAATCCTGTTGTTTTGGTTTACGCTAATTACCTGGTTTTCGCGTTAGTAAATTAATACGTTTCCGCTGCCTATTAAATTAATAGTTAATTTAATTATCTGATTTAATCCACTCGGTAATTGTTTAATAATTATTTATTGTAAATAATTATTTCCAAACAAAAAAAAAATTGCTATTACCGAGACCCGAATGCCACTGTCGTAACCCAACAGTGGTATCAGAGCCTTGATCACCACACGCAAACCCAGGCCGGTCTGTTTTAAACCGGCACACTTTCGCGAACTGGGGTTCTGAACCCGAAAGTCGCGAAATCGTATGAATCGCCTTTAAATATGTTTAGTCGATTTGGATCCACTAAACATAATCCGATTCAACGTAATTGATTGAATTATCTTTCGTGCATATTCGGCCCAACCCCGTATTATTTTGTCATGGTTTCGTTATGGTTTGGCCCATTAGGCCCATATGTTTTTGTTTTGGATTGGCCCAATTTTGCTGGGTTCAAAGTTGTAATTATTTAAAATAGAATAGTTTTATTTTAATTGTTATCGCTCATTTTCGCCTGGACGAACAAGACGAGCTTGATACAAAGACCCATTTGAGATCATCCCTGTATGGGATTTTCGAAAATGGCTAGAATTCAAAACAAGACCGACGTTTCCTATGACTCGCAGGAGCTTGTTGAAGCCAGTGGGAGCAACTAAGTCGATCAGGGAGTTTTCTGTTCTCGTGGTTGATTTACTTTTATGTCCCTTGCCCTTATTCGATATTGTCATAGGCTCTGACAATATCGAAGCCCCTGCTAGGCCGGATATGTACATGTGTGTTTGCTTGTTTTTGGTTGCTTGTCTTAATTAGATTAACACGCCAACTTAAAACCCAAACTTGGTTTTATCAAAAATGAAACTAATTTTTCAATCGATTAAATGAAAGTCCTAATTTTGTTACGACTTCACAAAATTAAAATAACCAATTTAATTCGACATTAAATTCGAATTTTTCGATAATGCAATCGAACGTTATTAAAATTGGTTATCGTCTCGCGACACATAGATCGTTAATACTTAGGTTATCTAATTGATCGTCCCGAGTGAGATAGGATTCATAATCTTTGCCGTCACATTAAATATTAAAATTTGACAAATTAATCCTATCTGGTAAGCCTAAAACCGGTAGTCTATGCCATCCTAAGTCAAGTCTAACTTGGAACATATTTACCGATACATCCGTGTTGGAGTATTTCAACACCGCACGTGGTGTTTAGGGTATCTTCCAAGGTGAGCGTATTGGAGTATTTCAACACCGTACGCTCACACTGACTACTTAGGACAACTACTGTTTTCTTTACATGCACCTTTGGTATTGGAGTATTTCAACACCGTACCTCTGGTCGGCTTGTAGACAAAATGGGCATAGATGGGGCTAAACGTATTTCGTTGATCCGTTCGCGAAAGCCCCATAACGGGAGTTGTGATAGTAGACTCACAAGTGACAATCGTTGTCCGTTCGGGTACTTAGAAATTTTGAAAGCACTTTACGCTGTCTGGAGAAATTGTCTAACTGACTGAATTCCCAAATTCCTATTCAAGATTAGCTTGCCATCCTTGAATACGAATCAAACATCGAAACACTAAAACATTTGCCTGTTGTTTCAGATGGCTAACCGCGCAAACCAAGAGATTTTCCATCTCAAGTCTCTCCTTGAGAAGGAGAAACTTAATGGCGCCAACTTCCTTGATTGGGAAAGGAATCTGAGAATCGTCCTGAAAATGGCTAACATGGAAACCGTGTTAGATGCTGAGGTTCCTGAGGAACCTGAAGCTGACACGCAAGCGGCGCGAAACGCCCATAACACATTGCGTACAAATGCCAAAAATGTCGCATGTCTTATGTTAGCCACCATGGAATCTGAGATTCAGAAAAACATGGTTGACAGGACGGCCTTTCAGATGATCGGTGATCTGAGGGGCATGTTTGAAACTCAGGCCCGACAGGAACGCTATGACACCGTTGTGACACTTATTAGTTGTCGCATGGCCGAAGGCGCTCCTGTCAGCCCTCATGTCCTGAAGATGAAGAGTTACATCGACCGTTTAGCAAAGCTGAATTACGTCATACCCGCCGAAATGGCGACTGACCTAATTCTTCACTCACTGTCCAGTGCCTTCACTCCTTTCCGGGTGAACTTTAACATGCATAGCATGGTAAAGTCAGTGACTGAACTTCACGGAATGCTTAAGACCGCTGAAGTTAATTTTGTTAACGGTAAGGCACCCGATGTACTCGCAATCCGATCAGGAGGCGTCAAGAAGCCTGAGGTAAAGAAGGGCAGACGTGGGAACAAGAAGAGGGGCAAGGCAGCTGTAACCAGAGCGTCTGGAAGCTCCCAGAAAAGCAAGCCTAAGGCAACCAAAGCACCACCGCCCGAACAGCGCGAGTGCTTTGAATGCCACAAGATGGGGCACTGGAAGAGAAACTGCCCAGAGTATCTTGCCAAGGTGAAAAGTGGAAAAGCCCAGCCGGGTAATTCCTCAGGTATACACATAAGTTTATGTTGTATGATGCTTCACTTATTCCTACAAAATATATGTTTGACATACTTTACATTTTGTAGGTGCATGAAGCTGAAAGAAAGCAAGCCAAGATGATGCTGAACTACCTTGCGATTGTCGCACAAATAAAGTTCGTGTCCTGAGTTTTGATTTAAAACAATTCTTGGCGATTTTAAAACAACTGATTTTGTTTGGTTTTCCCTGGCTGTTTTCCAGGATGAACAAATTGCTTTCTTTGGATTTTGATTATGACATGTTTTGACAATGGTTGATTTTCGAAACATACATGTTTGGTTTTAATCTACTTTGAATTTGATTCAACCTTTTGTTAGATTAAATTCAAAATCCCATAACAACATATCTTCCAACCTGGTGCACTTGATTTGATTAAGACTAGCTCAAATGCGACATGATAACTTTTGGTTATCACATCCCATTAAAGCTATAATGTCTTAAGCGTATATCGTAACAGTTACATGACAACGCACGACGCAATTATGGTTCATAAAGTCCTGTGATTTTAAACCATCCAGCGTCGATAATATTAAATCAAGTCGAACCGATTGAAGATCGCCGCTTCGATCTACAATCGTATGAACATATCAATCCTCTGCTTCAAGTAGACGTCTGATCATATAAGTTCGAATCACCAGCTGAACAACTACAGGAGTAATCACCTGCTGGTTACAGTATTGTAGTATGGTCACACCACTTCTGGTGCACATTACCATAAAATGTATACACCTAGACACATCTTGGAAGTCTTAGACTACAATAGTTGTACTCACGTGTGTTTTAATCCGACGAACACTAAGTGTCATATACGTCGGTCCAACGTTTTCAGTATGAAACTAGTAACACACAAGACTAATGACTTGCCACAACAAAAACCCTTGACTTCATGTAACCATGACACCCCTTTCACACATCACTTGCATAACTAACTTCCAATCCCAAGACCGGTATCTTGCGAAGATGGAATTTAGCAATTACATGTCCAAAGCTAGATCTTTAAATATCTAAAGAAAAGTGACTCAGATAAGTCACTGGAATATGTAAAACAACTCTCGCATCTAAACGAGACGAGCCAGATAAATAATGATTCGCCAACAATGGATTGTTGTTAAGCGGAACATATTGACATTCCAGTTAGAGTTGGCATGTTTAACCTTACCTGAATAAGGAAACATCCTCTAGTGTCGGACCCCAGGGTCCGATAGGATAAATCATCTTCTCGATCATCACGAGACACTTTCAAACAATCATAGACGAGCGCATCTTCATGCTATCAAACTCTGAAATGACTTTGACAATCGTCTATGAACTTATGAGCAAGTCATAACATCTGGATATTAAGTTTAGACTCTCGTACAACATATTACGAAGTCAAACAATTTCGTTCTTGTAAACGATAATTGATTACAACGTTTTCTTCGTGTAAATCAATATCCAAGCGGTTTGAAAGAAAGATGAAGATAGGAATGTCAATCTGCCTCAAGCAAGTGGGAGCATCGCCATAGATCCTTACTGGAATAACGATCAAGTGCCGATCTAAAGATCATTTAAATTTTCTGAGATGAAACGTTAAATGACACCTCAAATAATTGTAAGTTTCAAGATTATATTAAGTATTGATCGTGATATGACTGAGCAACCACACGCGATCAATCTCTTGAAACAGTTCAAATCATACTAAATATGATGTAGACATGAATCCAATACTTGAATATTGCATAGAATGTTGCCGTAAGATGTTACGCCATGACCATAGATGGAAAATCACATCATCACTGCTAAACACTGATGAGAGAAAATATATGTTCATCAACCGAGTACGAATTGTATCCGTTGAACATTAATAGCCACCTTAATTGAATCTGAACTAAGAATGCTATAAAACATTCAAGGGTTAATTCGACTCCATAAATAGTCGGTTAACATGCTCAAGTGATAACACAGTCATACGTGTGCTTACCAAGGGCGCTCCATTATCACAAGTTCGATTCACTTAAGAAGATTCACTGTTCAAGACAAACACTGAGTCTCAAGAAACAACAGATATTGGCAATTCTAAATCGAAATACGAGCATTTGATAGCGAATCCATAATTTCTGCGATCGGGCCAGATCAGCGAAATTAGTCTACTACTTAGTACACGAATTCTGCATCACTTCGATATTCGATTCTAGTGTTGGATGTCGAACACTGTCGTTTGCACCATATCATTCGACCTCCTCTAAGTTGTTAGACGAGAGTCTGAATTCTGCGTAACGAGTTCGAATTTTATACGTTTTATTATCCATGAATATTTCGTTTAATATTCTAAAAGGTCCGTAGTCGATCAGACATTGCGGGAGCAACGGCTGAAGCAAGACTATTCTGACTCTGGACTCAAGGTGTTGACCTCTAGACTCACAAGGCCTCATTGGAGAATGACGCCGGGACGTAACTCGTATCAGAATGTCTTCATGGATCTTAGCATAAGACAAATCTGATTGATGGTATACTCAACGGTATCCTTAGACCTGAGACACATGAGCGACCTCCCGTTTGCCAAAGAACATACTTTGATTGTAGCTTAACGCTGTCGCGTAACTGCCAGCCATAACGGTTACTTTTGGGAATGGATCTGAAGCTTAGTGGGAGCTGTATGTAGTCAATATGGGATTCTGTACTCTTGCATTTTTCAATGCAACAGTTTGACATCATGGGCCCTCTCGTTAGTTCCAAGTGTAAAGTGTAAGGCCTTACCCAAACTTACTGTGTGTTTGATTGGACCACTTCGAACAGCAAAACGAGGAATACAATAATCGAACCCAAAGAGAATGTATAGATCCATGTCTCTGTTTCGATTGATGTCACATACAGAAAGGATCTGATGACTTTACAAATACCATAAGTCTAAACTATATCACAAGTTTGATGATATGCCTTGGTTGTTTTGACTTGAAGTGTCATGACTGGTTGGGACAGCCACGTGTAGCTAGAGCACCTCTGACTGTAACTTGATTAATAGTCGCGATCAGTCCAAGTGGGAGACTGTTGGATTTAGGTGTCCAGACCCGACTAAATCAAGTACCCGACCCGGTCAAGACCCGTAAGAGTTACACCGGAGGCAACGGGTATTAAAGACCGCTTACCTATATAACCGGCGAATTCGCAGAAAGATTAATTATGTGTTTATTAAATAGTTTAATTAATACATAATTAATTACTTAAATCAATATTAATCATTAAGATTAATTAAGCGACAAAAACGTTAAATATTATTAACGTAATGGACGAAAATCGACGGATTATTAGTATGACTAATATTTGGTTAGCGACGAACATTTAAAAGGTTAAAGGTTAACTTTGGAAATTAAATGGTTCAATTGGGAATTGAATTAAATCGAGGGGTTAAACGGAAACAAAGTCAGTTATAAATATAACTGATTAGGGAGGCGAAACCCTAATCAACTCAGTGAGAATTTCGGCCGTCGCTCTCCCCTCCCTCTCGCGACCGACGCCGACGGCACCCCGCCGCCGCCGCCCTCTTGTTTTCGCCGACCCCTCGCCCGTCGCTCGCCACCGTCCGCCGCCTCACTAGCCACCGCCGCCCTCCGCCGCCTGGCTAGCCGCTGCTGCCGTCCACTCCGCCGACGACACTCCACGCCGCCGCCGCTCTCAGCCGCCGCCGCACGCACAGCCGCCGCTGCTCTGCAGCTGCCGCCGCACCCCCCACCACCGTGCGCTCCGCTGCCGCCGTCGCTATCACCGTCGCTAAGCCGCCGCCGCCACCTTGCCGGCCGCCGCGCTCCCTCGCCGTCGCCGGTTCACCGCCGACAAACCCTAGCCGTGAACCACCTTTTGGTGTGTTCGGCTCGTCGTCCGCAAACCCTAGTTCGCGCCCAATCCGACGTACGAGATTTTCTCGGTGCTTGATTCACCGCGTAGTAAATCCGTGTTCGCGAGGAAAGTCAGATTCGTCAGACGAATCACCTCTGCGAAACCCTAGCGTCACCCGTTGACTTCCGGTGTCTCGAACGTCTGTTTGAATCACCGCTCAGGTATATCTAAACTCGTAGTTAGTTTAGATTAAATTATTTATTTATTTTATAAATACTTCGCGTTTGTTTAAACGCGATTATGGTGTTTGCGCGTTTGGTGATTGTCGAATCCTGTTGTTTTGGTTTACGCTAATTACCTGGTTTTCGCGTTAGTAAATTAATACGTTTCCGCTGCCTATTAAATTAATAGTTAATTTAATTATCTGATTTAATCCACTCGGTAATTGTTTAATAATTATTTATTGTAAATAATTATTTCCAAACAAAAAAAAAATTGCTATTACCGAGACCCGAATGCCACTGTCGTAACCCAACAGAAAAGTGTTACGTTTTGAGGGTTTTAATATTTTACCCTCACCTTTAAAAAAGTTACAACTATAGTCCCTCTCTTTAGAAAACCTGGATAAAAAAGCCACGTAGGATGCACGTCATCACTCTAGTCAACACAAACTAACGTGTTAGATACAAGTTAACGAGGGTGCAATGATTTCCAATATCTTAATAATTCAGATTATTGTAAGAAATAAACATAATTAAAATTAAGATTAATAATAACTTAGGATTAATATTCAGTAATCCTAGAATTTTCGGTTCTCCTTGAATTTCTTTCATCTCTGACAACTAATCATTTGGTGGGTTTCTTCATTTCTGACAACCATTTGGAGGTACGTACCTCCTATTACCACATGTGTGTTAACAACTTAAGATATTTCGAGTCTCATTCTATGGGAGAATAAAGAGGTCAGGGCTCCATGGAATATAAACAGTCCCTACCAAGATCCTTCTCCAATTATTTATAATAATGACGACGGAGTACCCATTTAATTTGACATTCTGGTAAAAGCATTTTTTATAATAATTAATTATCATCATGAACAAGAAATAATATCAACTTGTTTTTTTTTCATTTGAGTCGACTCTAAAGTGGATTTTTTTTATAATTATTTATCATCAAATTTTCTTTCGAAACTACGTACTGGGTCAACGATTCTATAGGGATGTCATGTTACCAGTATAGATTCTTCTATGACAGCAATCTTAATTATAAGAGTAAATTACAGCAATCGTCCCTGTAGTTTGTACGAATTTCACCCTTCGTCTCTAGGTTTTATTTATTACGGATATGGTCCCAAGGTTTTGTCAAATTGTTGCGGATTTCGTCCCTGAGACGGAAGTCTGTTAAAAAATTCTGTTAAATTTTTTTAAATGACAGCTTTGCCCTTTCTCTTAAAAAAAGAAAAATAAAAGCAAAGACACTTTTACCCCATCTTCTTATCTGGTCAAACCTAACTTTAATCTTAACCATCGCTAGGTGGTCTCTACAACCGGAAAAGCTAGAATGACAATCTCTAATCAATAATCATGATTGTCTAAACTATAATAGTCAAAATCGTGATCACCAAATCGCAAATCAATAAAAGAAAGTCAAAATCACTTATGTGAGGCATTCTTGATTCACCACAAATTGACCATGATGATGAATCTGGGTTGTTGTTTCTTGATTTACCAGGAATCCTACTCCTCCAGCGTCATCATCTTAAAACTTAAAATTATCCCAACGTTTGTTTTGTTTTACATGTTCATCTTCTTTAATTTAACCTAAAAAATATATCCATTACCCTAAAAAAAATGGGTTAGAGCCCTAAATTAAAATTCCCAAACCAGGATACAATATCAACAAAGATAGGAGCCAAAATCCCAGAAAATTGAGAACTCGAAACCCAATTTATGCAGTCACCGTTGTTATATTTAAACTGCAGATCCGTCACCGTCGTTGTATTTGAACTGCAAGTTCGTCACCGTATCCATGGTCTATGTTAGCGAGTAGGAATCGGACGATCAGATGTAGGAATCAACCTCAATGATTGAATTCAGGTTAGCGAATTGAGAAATCGTCGGGTAATAAACGACTTCCATCTTCAAATACCTTCATATCCAACAACAAAGAGCCAAATCATCGACGGGAATCTTGGAGAGAATTCAGAGCCTATCTAATAGGGTAGACACCGGTGAACCATCGTATGGCAACTGTCGTGAGAGAGTCGTCGGAGTCTGGCCGAGTGGCCGGCAAGCCCCCTTTATCCCCATTTCTTTCTCGTTTAAGTCTATGTGAGGTTCTTCTGGCTTTTGTTTTTGTTATATATGAATTTTTATAATGTATTTTTTTTTTATTGAGGGGTATAACAGTCAATTCACATACATTTAACAGAAAATTTTAACGGACATCCATGACAGGGACGAAATCCGTAACGATTTGGCAAAACCTAGGGACCATACCCGTAATAAATGAAACCTAGGGATGAAAGTTGAAATTCGTGCAAACCACAGGGACGATTGCCGTAATTTACTCTAATTATAATGACTTTTCTGACCTAGCGTGGCAAATTTGCAGGGGTGAAAGCTATGGCTTGGTGAAGCCATGCTCATCAACCAATCATCATCGGCCATGTCAAATTTGGTGTTTTTGAAGCCATGCCAAGCCACACCACATGGTATGGTTGTGGTGTGGCTTGGAGAAGCCACCGAAAAATTTAGTTTTTTTTTTTAACAACTTTTAATAAACAACTTTTATAAAAAAACAAACCACTAATATTAGGAAATTAAACGATACAATACTTGAAATTAAAAAAAAGGCGACTACAATTTAAAAAAAAACCAACTAAAAGTTGCAATCCCATCCGTATTCCTCCGCGATTTCTCTTTTTTGTTCAAGAACAAGCGGTAGGAATTGAGGATCAACATCATTATGCGGTTTCATAAATATCTCGAGATCACGTGCTTTTTTCTCTTGTCGTTCACGTGCTTGTTTGAACTCGATCACTTGACGTTGAGCCTCCATTGTAGTTTTCACCGCATCGTACATCGCTTGCTTCTTTCCAAAGGTTTCGTCCTGAAGCTTTGCCTTAAGCTCCCTTTCTTTGATCCAATTGGCTTGAAAATTCGACATCATTTCCAACGCCTTTTCCGATGCCGAACTCCTTACGGTGGACGAAGACTCGCCCAACTTCTTTTTCCCTTTATTTTTTGGGTATGTAGGGGTTGAGTCTTCATTTAGATCGGGCAATTGAGTCGACCGAACATCATTTGAAGTTGTGTAGTCCCCCGACTCGGACGTCTTCGTCCTTTTACCCGGTTCCGGTATTTCACCAAGTACATTCTCAACCGGAGCCCACTTGGGATGGTCTTTTACCTCGACCCAACACGCCAAATGAGAAAACCCATTTTTCTCGTATATTTGTTTATACAAGTTTTGGGCTTTCATCAAAACGTCCACATCCGCACTCCCACTTGCCCAAGTTTTAGTCTATTACAAAAAAAAAAATAAACAAGTTAATATATATATATAGGGAGAGGATCATTTGAGAACCAATTTGATTTGAGAACTAAAAAGAACTAATTTGAGCCACAAGTTTATTTACATGTATCCCCCCTCCCATGAATTGTAGTGGTCCCCCCTGAAATTTGTGGTTGAGATTTAGTTCTCAAAAGTTCTCAAAATAAAAAGTTCTCATTTGAACCTAACCCTATATATATATATATACATACATATATCGAGTAAAAAAAATAAACAAGTTAATATATATATATATATATATATATATATATATATATATATATATATATCGAGTAAGAAAAAAGTTTTTTTACCGATTGAATGTAGAGACCATTGAAGTTCGACAATTTCGTATTCAACTTCTTCCACTTTGAGCTTAGTTGGTCCCTAGTTCGCCCACTAGATGCACCCATCAAACCGTCAAAGTGGGCAAGAACTTTACCCCAAAACGAATCGCGGGATTGTTGATCCGCTTTTTTCCCATCTTCGCTACAATGAATATAAGCTTTTGTCAAGTTAAGCTCTTCCTCCGACGTCCAAGTTTTACATTTTGCTCTCCCCGGAAATTTACCTTTCGTCTTCGTAATTACTTTGACGTCTTCGTCCATCACCTCGATCTCCTCTTCTTCAACCGCATGTTCTTCCTCTTCTTCTCCTCCTTCTTCTTCAACTTCTTCTTCGGACTCAGAATCGATGTGACGACGTGGCTCTCGAAATTGCTTGTTTTGGTACATGACGTTAAACGGGTATTGGGAAGAATGTGGGGGAAATAACTCCCCTTGAGCCACATAACGTCCGGATAGGAGATCGATTAACGAATGTTGAGAAGGGTGTGGTGTGAAAAAAGTCGGTTGTGATTGCGGTGGAGGATTTGCGTTGGAGGGTTGACCGGTATTATGAACCTTCGGTTTGTATTTTTTGGTGGGAGCGGTGGATTTTTTCATAGTAGCGGGTGATTTCTTCTTTGATCGATCCATGAGTAATATAGAATATAAATATGTGAAAGAGGTAGAAGATAGTTGAAGAAGATGGTGTAAAAAGGTTATAAAATGGGTGGAATTTATAGTTGTAAATTGGTAAAAAAGAAAACAAAATAGCCGTTGGAGGGCCAACGGTCACAAAGCAACGTTCGAAATTATCCGGCTTTAGCCGCTTCCCTCGTGCCGCGTAGACCAAGCCACTAGGGGAGCCGCCTTTGGCGGCATGGTTGCCGGTTGGAGCCGGCCGGCTCCCCTTTGAACCGCGTCGCGGTACCTAGACGATACCGCCTCCCCTTACAGCTTATAGTAACGACTTGTGGTTGTCATATATTGACCTAGTTTTCTTGTAGTGCAACTAAAATCTTTATACGTTATCAATTGTTAGTTCTCCTCTAGGGGATAGGTGTGAGGTAGTCAATGATTTTTTTCGATTAAAAAGTTATAGGTTGAGATCTGGTAATTGTATGTGTGCTTGTTTAATTATCTGTTAAAGAAATTCAATTCTTAATATATAAACTAATAAAGAATAAAAGAAATGAGGTAACGACAAAGAGTGATTTGGGAAACTGATGACAGTTGTTAAAGATTGGTTGTTATTATAGGTGGTATGGTTAGCATCATTCCTCCTCAATGATACATATGATTTTAAATGGATAAAAACATTTGCTGCCGACAGTTATTTTGCTTAGGAAGCGGTTTACCTCAAAACATAGACATGCTTTAACATGTTACCGTCTTTCATTCACGTAATCTCTCTCCAACTACTCCCATCAATACAACTATGAGTTTTTTTTTTTTTTTTTATTTTTTTTATTAATTTTTTTTTCTCTTTACCAATTTTGCATCGATCGTAATCACATCATCGTATGCACGAAGAGTACTTGTCTCCCTCTCTCACATTGACACATGTTTATTAATTGACACATTATGTGTGTGTGAGAGACAGAGAGAGAGGAGTGTTGGCTTCTTGAAATGGCAATGGTGATGATGAAAGTGATGTTGTGGGGCGTTGTTAATTGATAGATAGAGTAGAAAACGGATTGGAGGGGGACCTCTTAAGGCCCATAGAGAGAGAAAAACATGAGGGAGAAAGTAGAGAGAGAGGGAGAGAGATGATGATCATTATGTGAAGTGGAAGCAAAATGGTTTCTATGAATTCTCATACACATATGATGATTACCTTGTGAGTGAAGAAAAATGCATCGAAAAAGACAAGTTTGAGTTAAAAACAAGACGAGCACCCATCTCTCTCTCTCTCTCTCATCAATAGCATATATTTACTTGTATTCTCAAACAATAACCAGTCTCTCAACTTCTTCAATCTTTTGTCTTCTGGGGATCAAAAAACCAACCCAACTTCTAAACTTCTATTAGCAATGAGAAAGCCAGAGCAAACCACTGCTATTACCAATAGTAATAAGGGGATAATGAAGCTTAGAAAGGGATTGTGGTCACCGGAAGAAGATGACAAGTTGATGATTTACATGTTAAGGAACGGTCAAGGGTGTTGGACCGATATTGCTAGGAATGCGGGTCTGCAACGATGCGGGAAGAGTTGTCGCCTTCGCTGGATCAATTACTTGAGACCCGATCTCAAGCGTGGAGCGTTTTCGCCACAGGAAGAACAGCTTATTGTTCATTTGCACTCGATTCTTGGCAACAGGTGTGTGTCGCCACCTCTCTTTCTTTTTTAAGGTACATAAGAAAACAGTCGTTAAAAGGTGTCACTAACTTATGTGTTGCACTTGTAGAACTAATTCCATTCTGGTAACATAATATCGTTTTCCTAAAATTTGAGTTAATTAAGTGGTTTCATATTCTAATTACTCGTATACAGCTTACAATGTGAACTTCTTATCATATTTCATATTTATGTATTTACCTTCTTTTTTTTCTTTTTCTTTTTCTTTTTTAATGAAACCTCATGTATATATGGCCCGGATAATCTCATGCATGGTGGCTGTAGGAGATGATATAGCGTAATAGGTTAAACTTATTAAGAATATAAGGACCAATTGTGTTAAGCTTTCGAGGTAGAATTGTCATTTAGACAATGATCTAACAGAACACTTAACTCTTCATTAGAAATAAGGAAGTAACATGATGATTTCGTGTACTTAAAACACCTAAAGTGCAAAAATAAAACTGTTAAGAACGGTAATTTGATTTCTAACAAATCCAACCGATATAAATTAGCCTCTGTTTTTTATTAATGTAATATGGATGGTTTTCAAGTGCACTTAAATAAATTCCTCCTCTTATTTCATGTAGAAATTAAACCTGTTGAGATTCTCAGATAGTATATATATTTTATTCAATGTAGAAATTAACCCATTTTGATAAATAAATTTTTTAATTACACTTATTAGAAACAAAACTCGTTAACAAATTCATAATTTGATGAAACATACATTCATATATTTAATTTATATTTTTCATATATCTTTAAAATTGTATAGATTTTAAGACATACATTCATATATTTCATATATAGTTTTAGTTACAATATTATTATGTCGATCGTTAGTCAAACTACGAACAGTTTGTAAAGTAAGAGTGGCACGCTGCACGCACATGAGCCTTTGTGGAGTGCGACCAGGTGCTACGGTGAAGTCTTTAACGTTTTGCTGTTTTTTTTTTCTAATTTCTAATTTTAAGCATGATGTTTCATGTTTATGTTTTCATGCATGATATTTTCGGTAATATTTATACAATTGGTGTTCAAATTTGTTAATCCATCCAATAATAAATCAAGATGACAATGCAAGGGGCCTTCGGGGTTGATACTTGGGAGGTTATTCTCGTTTCAGTCTACTACATATATTTTTTTTTGTTTTGTTAATTTTCATGTGGTTTTTATCATGTATTTCTTTCTGTTGCTCATGTTCGTTTTCATGGTTCGCTCTTTTTAGTAGGTTTGTATCTTTGGAACATATCCAATCTAGTTTCTTATCAAGATTGATTGTTTTAATAAAATTAACGTCATTTAAAAGAAAAAAAAGATCAAGAGCCTAACTATACTCAAATCTTCTGTAGTCTAATTTCATCGCGTCTCTAAACAGTCATATAAGGTTTCATAGTCATTTGAGTTTCATAGAATGACCCTTTCAAAATAAGCGTTGATGTGATACGCCTATCACCATCAACTTCAACTTAATTTAATCAACACTAGGTCGTTTTTAAAGATATGAAACAACCATTTGCATTTACGTAGTGCTTGTGTCATAGTTGCTAGAGCATTACCAAACGCTCATTTCAGTTTTTAATATTTTCAAGCGACCTTAAGTATGATTTGATTAACGGGGTGAAATTTTAATTGGTAATGCGTACATAGGGAGCTAGCCCTTATATTTAATTGATATGGAGGACTTCTTTGTATCAAATCTAATGTTTCTAATGAGCTTATAAGATTTTTATATAATTGCATTCAAGAACACTTAATTTCATGTGTTCATCCTCCGGCCAAAAGCGTTAATAGTTTATAATTAACGGACTGTTACTTATTATTGACACAAATTCAGGTGGTCTCAAATAGCAGCTCGGCTTCCTGGAAGGACAGATAATGAGATAAAAAACTTTTGGAATTCGACAATAAAGAAACGACTGAAAGCTAACAACAGCGTGTCTAAAACCTCACCAAACAACAGCACTGATCATGAAACATCCTCAGATCCATGCAGAGATATCATTGGAGTTGATATGTTCATATCCATGCAAGATCATGAGCTTAAAGCCATGTGCATGGAGTCATCATTCACATCAACCACAACCACGTCATCATCATCCATGCATAATAATTCCATGCTTATGAATGGCCATGACCACTTTGGTCTTTTGCCACCAGTCCTTCAAAACAACAAAAACAATGAAGCAAATGGTCCATCAAATTTGTTTAATGTTGGCATGGGAGGATACAATGATTGCGGTGTTTTTGAAGTACCATACATGATGGGAATGATGGGAAATGACGATATTACTCTTGGGAGTGGGGTCATGGATGGTGATGTTAATGCTAATCCTACTAATTACATGGTTGAGAAGAAATCAACAAATTTTAACCACCACTTCAATGTTGATGGAAAAGTTAAAGTGGAAGAGGTTGTTGGTTTTGAAAACCATTGGCCAGGAGAAAGCTTGAAAATGGGAGAATGGGATTTAGAGGGATTATTTGCAACTATCCCATCCTTACCTTATCTTGATTTTTGAAAGAAAAAAAAAACTTAATTTTAGAAAATAAAAATTTGGAGATAGAGACAGTATACCTTCTTTTTACATTTTTTTTTATTTGAAAGATATTCATCAAAATTAAGCTGAGGGCATATAGAGTTGGATATATACGTGATTGGGTAGAGATTTTGACCAGGTAGTTAAACTTATAAATTCCTGGATTATTGGCATTTATGAAGACTGTTGGGATACGTTGACAAGATGAACAGTCTTTGGTGGAAATGTGAATAGCGAAATGTGAGGAGAAAAATAAAGAAAAGATGTGAAAAGTATTGTAATCCTTACAATAGAAATAAAGTAAGGTAGGGAATTATGTAACGATGCATCGATCTGAATGATATATGTACATGTTTATCAAAAGATGGAAATATTCTTTATGTGCAAGTTTAATAACAAGGCAATTTGGAAAGAAGAATGATAACCTTTTATATACATCAACTACTAGAATATTAGAATAATGTGTAGATATCATCGACACCAAATTATCGACGCACCTTTGGTTTATAGATGATTATGAAAGTCAGGATCGTATTCTGAGTAACTAACACAAATATACATGAAGTGCTAAGTAATATCTAGCTTGCAGAATGAATATTGATATAAACTCTCACTACAAGAAAAAAGGGTTTTGGTGGGGAAAGTTTTACACCCTTTGGTGGGGAAATGTCGCCATCGTAACTTTAGGTGGGGACAAATCGCCACCGTAGCCCTCGTCAGCTGAACTCCGTCGCTATAGCTCAAAAATGTAGCCACCGGAAGTTTCGCCACCGAAAGTTGCTCTTTCGTGGCGATATCTCGCCTTCTAAACTTCGTCACGATATATATAACTGTTAAAAAAAATGAGATTGATTACAAAAGAAGATTGATTAGAACGGTTCTTGTGACGACCGTTTGCAAAAGAAGAGATAACAAGAATTAAAAAACCGATGAAAGAATTCTTGATGATTAAACAAGGATCAAAACACCTCCTTTTATAGGGGCAAAAACCGAGCATATATGGAAGCAAGAATCACACCACAATCACTCCAAATCAGGCTCACCAAGAAGGAAAGACAACTGCAAACTGAACAGCACCAGAAGGAAGCAACCAGTCGTAGGGTTATGAAAAGAAGTATCCAAAAATATTACAAAAAACCCAGCACAGAAGCCCAAACACCTAAACCAAAAAAGAAGAAAAAAGCCAAATTAAATTGACATAAAATTTAACACGCCCCCTGAATTTAATTGGTCAAACACGTCAAACGTTTTTAGCAACTTGCACATGTTTTCGTGTTGATTGTTTAACAAGCCTTTGGTAAATATATCTTCCAACTGGTCCTTAAATTCAATGGGTAAAAATTTATAGCTCCGGATGCAATTTTTTCTCTAAGGAAAAACAAGTCATATCTTGGAAAATCCGGGTTAGCGTTAATGGAGATAGCTGCTGAATTGTCACATATTAGAGTGACGGGAAGTTTAATATCAACTTTTAGCTCTTTTAGAACATTTATGCGCCATAGGATTTCACATGTGGCAGAGCACATGCCACGATATTCAGCTTCGGCAGATGATCGTGACACGGTCCCTTGCTTCTTGCTTTTCCAAGAAACCAAACAATTACCAAGAAATATAGAAAAAGCAGTAACGAACCTTCTCGTTTCTAAGCATTTACCCCAATAAATATCAACATAGGTGAGAAGATCAAAATTCGTACCTTTTGGAAAAAAAAAATATACCTTTACCTGGAGATATTTTGAGATATCTCAAAAGACGTAAAGCAATTTGCACGTGATATTTAAAAGGACTATGCATAAACTGACTCGAGTATTGGACGACATATGATATATCAGTTCTAGTATGCGATAAATAAATTAGCTTTCCTATCAGTGTTTGGTACCCAGATGTATCAGATAAAGTATCAGTGTTTTTGCAAGAATTAACAAGAGAATAATTAAGATCAATGGGAGTGGCAATATGTTTACTCCCTGTAAGGCCGTATTCAACTAATAGTTCAGTGCAATACTTCCTTTGAGATAAGAAAATTCCAAAGGCAGTTTTTATGACTTCAATGCCAAGAAAATATTTTAGTTCACCAAGATCTTTAATAAGGAATTTTGATTTCATAAGAGACTTAACATTGTTCATTTCATCGACATTATTTCCATTTAAAATAATGTCATCGACATATACAAGAAGCGCAAGAAACACATTGTTAGAAGATTTGATAAACAAGGAATAATCACACTTACTTTGCTCAAAACAAATATCAAATAACACACTAACAAGTTTCTCGTTCCACATACGAGGAGCTTGCTTTAAACCATACAATGACATAGCCAGTTTGCAAACTTTTGTTTCATTTTTTGAGTAATACCCTTCAGAAAGACACATGTAGACATCTTCATTCAATTCACCATACAAAAAAGCATATTGATGTCAAGTTGAAACAAAGGACAATCTCTATGAACAGCTAGACTTATGAAGCACTAAACAGTGACCACTTTAGCAGCTAGAGAGATTGTTTCATCAATGTCAATTCCCTCTTTTTGACTATGACCCTTAGCAACAAGTCTAGCTTTGTATCGTTCTATTTCACCTGTAGATCTATACTTTATATTGCAGACCCACTTGCAACCTATGGGTTTTCTACCAGTAGGTAACTCGAGAAGGTTCTAGGTGTTATTTCTAAAATAAAGCTTCCATCTCTCATTCATGGCCCGAACCTAATTAATTCCATTGCAGCCTCACTATAAGTTCTAGGTTCGACACTCTTATTCAAGGTAGAAGAGAAACACATGTTTTCAGTAGACAAGTTAGAGTAGTTGATGTATTCCTAGTAGATCTCTTGGTTGTTGTGGGTTGTATCCTGCCCTTAGAGGGTGTGACATCGTCATTAGGTGTCTAGAAGTGTCAGTTCCTTTAGCGTTTTGACTCGGACTGTTAGGTTGATTACCGGCAGATCTATCAATAGCTAAGTGTTTTTTATCACTACTAGCACTGCCATTCGTAACCCTCCCTTCATCATTGGGTCTTTCAACAACAGTCAGGCCGATACTTCCATATACAAAGAGAAAGTCCGATGAATTATATGAAACACCAAAGAAAATAAAGCAGAATCTTAAATGAACAACTATCATGTCGGTACTCCCGTATACGTAGAGATAGTCTGATCATTTAAGAAATTAAAGAAAAACAAACAAGTTTAAATCTTTTTAAAATGAACACATGTATACATAGTGACTTCTCATTTTTTTTTCACACATTATTATACATCTCTTGAAGTATGCATCAAGATGTTGTCCACTAGGTCAAGCATTAGCATTTAATGTATATCACATCAATATACTTTCTGAATTGCCAAGCCTACCAAGCACATTAAACAATAATCTTATGGCTTTTCATCTACTCTATCCATGAGTCAGATACGTCAGCTAATGTACCATCATTTCCCAATGATCAATTTCTCAAATTTCTATATATTTTGCATGTATTCACCATGGTTTTACATATTTTTCATGTATTCACCATACCATGGCTTTCGCCCCCTAAAATGAAAAACTCCTATTTTTTTTATTTTTCATTTTCAAAAATAACAAAACGGTATTTTGGGTATTTTTATTTTTCTCCCCTAGAATTAGAACCGAAATATAAAGAAAGAAAATTTATCAATCGACACTGGATACCTCAGATGCAAAGTATAAAATCAGTTCGAGACTTTAAATCTTTAAAATTTAAGTTAAAATCAGCAGATTCTCACTATCAGCAACTTCACAGCTACCAAAAGATCTTATGTGAAAAATTTGCACACACTAGTAAAAAAAGTTAGTTTTTAAACTGACCTGAGCCGTGGCAGCAGGTCGACCAGTGTCATTACCCTTAGAAACCACTCTAGGTTTCCACATCATCTATGGTGTCACAGTTTTTAGTGAGTCCATAATAGGTTTAACCTTAGAAGGACCACCATTTTCCTTAGTACTATGCTTAGGAACAAAATTTCAAGTTTTAGACTTATCAAAAACTTTGCCTACTTCATTGAGAATCCTTACTGGATCAGCAGGCAAACCACCAGATGCTTTCTTACATTTTTTCAAAAAATTTGAAGGACAAGAAAGAGCAAGATGACCTCCTGTGTTGCAGAGATATCATTTATGATGATCAGTGAATATCTGACTATCCGTCGAGCTATCAGCAATATCAAATTTATGTGTTGAGGTCTTTGTCCTATTCTCCCGCATACTCTCATCAATAAGATTAGAATCAAAAGAATCATAAAAATCAAAATGTTGTAACCTAAGTTTGTGAACCCATTAAGATATGGGACTCAGAGAACTATCAGAAGAATAACAAACTTCCTGCCTCTTTTGTTCAATCCTTATAGGGAAATCTTGAGCAAGATGTCCTCTCTGACGACATATATAGCACATCCTTGTCTCTCAATTTCCTAACTCTAACTTTTTCATACATTTGAATTAGATCATTACGTCAAAAAGTGGCTTTGGCCACGGTTTTTTTGATATCGCATAGCCAATG